>NNCF01130261.1:75354-121811 GCA_002313205.1 Laupala kohalensis | reverse complement strand
CCACCCACCCTCCTCTCATAACCTATTGCGTATCATTATATGCACTACCACTCACACTCCTCTCATAACGTAACATTGCACTCCCTTTCTTCTGATGTCACCACGCTATGTATTAAATATTGACTTTTGAAAGCAATTTCTTCTAAAACCTCGCTTCCTTTTTGCACCCCCACTCTCCTCAACCTCCTTTTTATGACTCTACATCTTGTTTAGTTGTCGTGCCTTCCCTCCACTTCCTGGTGTATCTCTCTCTTATCTTGCCTCCGCATTACAAAATTATTTTGAAATAAATCATATTTGGTGGGTGGTGTTTGACCCATCTGTTTCCTGGGGAAAACCCACTGAGCTGGATGCCTGTTTCGCTGACGAATAAATCATATTTGATGGGTGCTGTTGCATCACTTTGGAAGACTGGGGAAAACCCACTAGGCGCGATGCAACACGCCTGTTTCGCTGTCCAAACCACAATCGTGCTAGAAAGTGACACATTCTGTCTAATTGCCCAACCACAACATGGTGTTATCTGTGCTAGACACATTCTGTCAAAACCACAAAACCACAACATCCGGTGATAAGCTGTTATCAGCTGTTATCAATGCCTGAAGTGGCCAAAAGTCCCTACTTAAGGACGTTCGTGTGGGTAAAAGATTCCCAATACAATGAGAACATGAGATGCACACTATCTTCTATTCTCCTTTAAAAATAACATTAGAATTACATATCTACAAACACACTCTTTGGATTCTCACCATTGATAAACGAAAAAGTATGCTATGTGAGTAGAAATTATTTCACTGCATCTATACCAAACTTTACCGATAATGCGGATTAAACATATACTATTTACACTATGAATATAGTATATTTAAGAAAAATAAAATAGTTGGAACAGTTTTTGAATATTTTTCAAAAGTATACTTTAACCTTCAAATGGGGTAACCTTTGCGTTCAAGTAAAGGGAAAGTTTAAATCACCTGCGCAAATTCTCTCTCTTTCTAGGTATTCCTGGTTGAAATTATTTTTTTCATCTACGACTATAAGAAGAAAGGTTTGAAATACCTTATCTGATCAGACGGCCTCGTGTTACTCTGTAGAGGGGGAATTTGAGTTAATGGAGCTTAGTAAAATTGGGCGATGCGATTGCTATTTTATTGCTAATTAAAATTGTTAGTTTAAATTAATAGAGCATATACCATTTTCTTTAGTAAACATTGTTCTCCAAATGTATAATGTTGTAAATCTAGATGCTATATGAATAAATATTTATTGAAAATATGGTTTGGATATATATTAGACCCGTTTCCTACTCAATATTTTTATTATAATAAAGTTTCAATACTTGGGGTATAATTACGAACTCGTGAATTTCTTTCAGTATCATTGTTTTTTAAATATAAATTATTTGCTTTTAAATTCAATATAAAATTTAGTATCATTGTTTTCTTTAAATATAAATTATTTGCTTTTAAATTCAATATAAAATGTTTTTTGCACATGTTTATTGAAATTTTGAAGAACTTTTCTAAATTCCTCGCAAAATATATCATTGAACACTTTCATTTACACATGAAGAAACTAAAATATCGAATCTTAAAGAGAGCATGAATAGAATCTATAGCATTACGACACACATTGCAACGTGGCAGAGACATAGTTCATCTGGCGACGACAGGACAATTTCCTATAAAATAATTTATATTCATGTTCTCTTTAAGTTTCGATATTTTAGTTTCTTCATGTGTAAATCAAAAAAGTTAAATGATATATTTTACGAGGAATTTAGAAAAGTTCTACAAAATTTCAATAAACATGTGCAAAAGAAATTTATATTGAATTTAAAAGCAAATAATTTATATTTAAAGAAAACAATGATACTAAAAGAAATTCAGGAGTTCGTAATTATACCCCAAATGTCTTCCAAATATAGGCGCCGTTTTAAATAGACCTACGATTGGTCGAACGAAACTTCCCCTCTCGAAGTGAAAGCAAGAGGAGAGATCCGTTGCAAACCTAAGAGATCCAAAACTGGTCAGAGCGTGGGACTTAGAAAAATAAATGGGCCTTTTATGTTATCAGTAGTGTACATGAACTTGATTCTATGCATTTAATAGTTAACTTGCCAAAAATATCTTTAATACTAATTACAAAAATTCTGTTAACATGAATGGAATTCAAATAAACCTCCAAAAGAATTCTGAATACTAAGTATAATTAAAACTACTGTTCCCTTTAGTCTACGAATTCTGTGGGGTTGCTTTCGCCCCTAGATCGTAGACAGCTGCATGCGCCTACTGTGTTCAGCCTCACTGGCCCTGACGCCGAACTCGCAGTTTATCACTGGAGTCTGGCTGCCGACTCGCCACCCTTCACGCGCTATTTCGCGCAGCAGACTCATCCACCTCGTCTACCTTGTCCACATCTGATCAGATCTCCTCCGATCCTAATAAACGAATGTCCCGCAATGTTCATCACTCAGTGAACCACTCTGTCAACATTAATATTGGGATTGTTCATTTAATGGCCACTTTAAATTTACCGTCACGTAATCACAAAAAAAAAAAGAGAAAAATTTACATATTGTACATTTTTTTATTGTTGTTGTTTGGTGTTCAGCAAATGTACAATATGTACATGTTGATTGTTTGGTGTTCAGCACATGAATCGCCTCTTGAGTGTTCCGAACCGTACCAAAATCCGTCCACTCCTCCTCGAATAAATCGAATTATTGGTACAATATGTACAAGGAAAGTATTGTAATCAGTCGAAAACAAACTATGGGATGTCTATAGATTTATATGAATTGGCTCCAGGAGAATCTATTTTCAAGTTATTTGCAATTATGATCAATGTCGTATGTGTGTATTTTTTTGTATCCGATATTTCATGAACAAATCGATGGAGACAAGTTAAACTAGAGAATATACCTTTCATACACTGGGAATTGAAATCTATTTCTGGACTGCTCATTCTGACTTCACACACTGCACTCCACTACTGGTTTCTTAAAATTCGATAGTTTGAAAATGAAGAGAGACATTTTTATTGTACATTAAATTCAGCGTGCAGATTGCTAAGCAACATTCCTATACGCCACAGCATTTTGAAAAAGAAACGAAAAGATATATCTACAAAAAAGGATGTAACCAATGACGGAAATACACATAAGCGTACTGTACTTAACTTTGCAGGTAAGAGTACAAATACATTAAAAGTAGACTTCAAAAAACTTCACAGCTTTATCTTTCAAATAAAGCCAAAGAGATACTTTCGGGGCAAGGATATTTAGGAACTTATGTAAGAAGAATCGGTAAGAGATCGGATGGGAAATGTGTATGCGGAAAGGGAGATGGTACGTCAGACCACGTGCTTTGGGAGTGTAATCTATAAGACATGGAAAGAAGAAACTAAATACGATACCTGATTAGGGATGGAGAAACAAAATTATGCAGTGTAGAATATCTAATTGAGAATAAAGAGAGTTTAAAACATTTTAGTCATCCATCCACAATGTCCCGATTTTTTTAAATTAATGTAATATATTGAAGAGCACGACAAAAGAATATTCGCTCGCAAAATATTAAAACAAAGTCACGTACTGAATTCATTAGAATTGTGGCTAACAATGTATAAGAAACGGATTCCTAATCTTGTATATAATTTGTATATCATTGCGTTTAAAATAAATAAATAAATGATAAAAAAGATAAGCTGGTAACTTCCAATTTTTCGTAAGTTTACGATAATTTTTTTTAATACAGTGAAATATGCCAATGGAAGGTTGGTAATTTTAATACGGTAATATTTCTTTTAGATAAATGTTTTTCGGATTTCTTATGTAAATTAGCTGTTTTTCTATGATTTTTGTGGTAAGAACATAATTGGAAAGTCGATTGGGGCTCACTCCTGAATTTGTTTTTTATTTGAATTTTTATTTTATTTGTGAAAATGGCTCAAGCCATTTTCATATGTTCTTTCACCATTTCACCTGAATCGAAACATGGCAATGAAATTATAAATATTAAAAAGAATTTTACAATAGTATATGCAATGTAAAATTTTTAAGTATATGACATTATTGAAAGATATGTGAGAGTAGGGAAATTTATTTAGGTATAAAAATAGAATATGTGAGATAATACACTGAAATGACATAAGATATTTGTATATTTATATTCTAAAAAACGCAGTCACAGAAATCCATAAAATGACTTTGAGATTTCTTTCAAGGAAGGTCTACATTTACGTTTGTTTTGACAAAAGGGAAGATTTCTAAAATAATTTAAACGTATTCAGGGATATGCAACTAACAAGGGTTCACGAAGGGATGAGATTCACTGTCAACGATTACTCCATGAATAGTAAATATATCAATAAAAGTCTGTATGACCAAATACAGAGCGGACAAAATAAAACTGACCAAAAGGACTGAGACGTAATTGACCCTTATTATTGATCAGAAGAACTACCCACCGCAGTTAATGCTGGAAATGGCCACCGTTGACGTTGATGCGGCGCTGAGCTCGATTTATTAAACTATGAAATCACTCGTAGCAGCTCTGCTTGAGGGATAGCAGCAAAAGCTTTTTCAGTTTTCTTCTGTACATCTTCCAGTGTGTGAGGAATTTTTCAGTACACCCGACCCTTCAATCTGCTCAAGCAAGTAGAAATCATAGGGAGAGAGATCAGGCGATGGAGGTGGTCGGGAGATTTTACTGCCTGTGCTGACACTCCTCTCCTCACCGAACATCACATATACTTGTGACAAGGTTCACATAACGGTGTAAGATGTTACTCCGTCTCGTTTCCAGCATTTTCGGTAAAGAGCTGTTCTACTGTCCACTAACAAGGGTCAAATTCGGGTCAGGATTACAATTCTTTTCCGGGCCAGTTTTATTTGGCCCGTGCTTTATATCTGGTAAAAATAATTATAAAACATTTATAACTTGGAGTTATTTGCCACACCATGTCGACAATGATCAATGTCCAATTCATGTTGCCAACGTGGGGTGAATATTATATTGTACTATATTATATAAGAATACACTAAGAAATAAAATAATAGACTAACCATAACAATAATGCTTTTCTCAATACTGATATTGAATTATAGCCACTAAAAGAAATAACTTAATACATATTCCCAAGCAATGATAACTTTATTACTGCTCACACCCAATTGGTTGCGGTCCTGATAAATTTGGAGAACATTTACTCATCTGTGCCAACTTTCGGTCACGCGAAAATAGTGAAAATGGTGCACAGTTGTGAAAGGCAAACGGGTGGTGTAGTGGTTAACACCCCTGCGATCACGGAAGAAATCCCGGGTTTGATTCCCGGCTCGTCGCGATTTTCACCAGACCGAAAGTTGTCACATTTTCTCCACGTGAAGGGTACACGGAAGAAATATATGCATTTACTCATTTATTCGCTTAATTGTATAATAGTTAAGTGCAATTAAGGGTTATTTTATAAGAAATAGTCGTAATTATTCATAAAATAATAATAATTTTGAAAATCAATTGTAAATATGATTTTGTTGTAATTAATTTTATATTCTGTTAGTGTAATATATTTTGAGTCAATTCCACGCACAATCTTTCCACCAGGTTTGACTGCTTGCATTATTGTTTCGCTTTGTTATATTATTTTGGCTAATAAATAACTGATGTGCCTAGCTATAGAAATAAACTTGTTTCAGAAGAAATTTTCTCCCCTTGTAGGTGAAAGCACCTGCGACTACCCGCTTGACATCGCCACTAACAGCAAAGACGCATCCTGTGGCAGGGGCGGGTGATGCGGTACCTGAACACGTGGACCCGTGTAAGAAATTACGTCAGTATTCAAATTTTCGATGCATCAAAATGTATATAGTGCTTTTTCTAGTCTGAAATGTTGTTACTGACGTATGACTTTTATTGATACGTAAAATTGTTTATTGTGAAGGTTCTGGAATATATTGTTACAGCATGAGGAATGGCGCATCTGTTCTTTACACACAGTTAAGTAAGGAGCAATTATGTTTCAACACCATTGGTTTCTTTTCAGTTTCAATGAATTCTACACGAAATTTTTCTTAAATCACCATAACGCATTTTAGAGGTTTAGTGAAAGTTTGTGTCTGTTCAAATCTGACAGTCTCGTAGCTATGTCACGAAGTCATTTTAAACATTTTCCCTCTATTCTGTTATAAAGTAGTGATTACAAAATTATATTACATTATTATAATTGTTTGTCCAGTCATTGAAGTAACAACTTAAAATATTTTACAGTTCATAATTTATATAATGCCATCCACAAATTCAGTTAATGCTAGAGAAGAGATTGCAGTAAAAGCGAATTTAAATGGATCTTTCTCAATAACGTATTTCTTAAGTTTCTATAAAAATACGATAGATTTATGTCCAACCTTAACATATATACTTTATCCTAATTACAAAACCTCATTCCGAGTAGCGTATTGAAGTTAGAAATGTGATTCGACGCGTTGTCATCCATTCCAAAGTTTTTACTCCGGTTTCTTTTTTTCGTGAAAAACCGCCCCTAAGTACATTTAATACAATAAATACAGTTAAATGAAAGAAAAATGGATGGTGATGGATTGACGTAGCAATGGAGAAAAAGATGATGCAATTCTGAATTCATATTTGGATTTAGCGTTTCAAAATACATTAGAATACATAGGTCTAGTCAGACCAATTTTGTTTGTGAACCTGTATAATACATACAGAGGAATTACAAATTATTAGGACTTATTTATTACACTCCCAATTCGTAACACATACATAGATTGAAGCAGTAATGACTTGAATTTTATTTCTTACCTTCCTAGTCTGTTCCTTCCGTGTGCAATCTCATGGTGAAGCTTTCAAGTAATACATGGAATATTTATAGTATTCCGTGTCATTAATTGTGTACTATATTCCTTTGTTGCTTAATTATCTTGCTAATCAATAAATTGTTTAATTATCAATTGAAACTCGGTGCAATATATCCTCGAATAATTGACTGCGATGTAAAAATTAATCACGATCCGTTTCCATTCTGTAGATCCAAATATGAATTCAGAATTGCATCATCTTTTTCTCCATTGCTGTCCAACTGGTGGCCAGCATGAGAAAAAAACGCGTTAAAAATACATAAATATGATCCATTAGTTTTATTCGTCGGGAAACATTTTGCGAAACCCCATTAGTACAGGGACCAGAGGATTTTTGTACAGACAAAAAGGTCAAATTCGCCGCAATTTTTCTAAGATAGCGGCGGGAGTGGCAACGATTGGAGGTCGAAAACTCAGCGTTAACATTACTACGTCCAAATCAAGAAGTATACGGAATATGAACTCTCCGTGACCTTTTGCAAGATCGGATCCATCTGGTTCCTGGACTACATCCCGTTCCGGGCCTTTCGATCGTGGATGCATAGAAAATGGCCTTCGTAGTAAGATAAGTTGGAGAGCGCTGCCGTAGAGTAAACTACTTTGTCAAACGTCCCACCGAGGGTGATTGTAGGGCAGAGAGGCGAAAACTCGAAGAAAATTCCACGGAGGACTGGGGCGGATCTTCTGAGCGCGCATCACTATCTAATAGGCACATACCGTGAACAAAATGGCCGCCCTTTTTTATTGTTTACGTTGGTTTCTCTCTGCAATGTGAACAAAATGGCTGTCACCTAATAGGACCCAATCAGATGACGTGACATTCATGTCGCATCTCCACCCTATAAAGAAGTCTAGTCTCACCTAAGCATAAGGACCGGAGCATGTTCAAATTAATTGCTATGCTCACTTGTTTCCATTGCCTTCAGTGATTCGCTACCCGTTGCCTCCGCCTCCGCGTTTGGATTCAAGTCGCCAGGTGATGTGGTGCGAAGGAAGTCCTCAGATGGAGAAGATGTCCACTTCGAGTGTGCATTCGGCCAAAGAGAGTCTACTGGTGTATGTGGAGCTGCGGAAACAAAATAAAGATATGAAGCCGGAACATCTACTTCAAATCACGCACGATACTGCACCGGTGTCACGCAAAGAGCGGAAAGACTCAGACAAGAAGCAGCTGAAGCAGGAAGATGGGAATTCAATGAAGGAGAAGCATGGAAGGTCAGATGAACGGGATGATATTCAGCCAGAGAAGGTTCCTTCTGATGTAAGTGACGACGATTTATGACACAAGAGTTTCTAATTATTTATAGCAATTATTATACTTTATCCCTCTTATTTAACCTAACTCCATATTAAAACCATGTTTATCATGTATAAATATTCATAAAGTATTAAAATTAATACATTGTTGTGATTTTAATTTTAATATATGATATTAAAAAATATTTTTATTTTTTAACTATTAAATGTTCTACACACACAAAATATATTTTTCACACCCCCTCTTCCCCCAAAAAATTTCAATGACACAGCTTGCGTTACGACCCCAGTTAAGAGAATATTTCAACGTCATAAATATAAGACGTCGACAAACTTTGAGAACGTTTCATCTGACGTCAATATATGACCGACACCAGATCTGGCCAACCCAAATGATTTCAGAGGCCACTGCAAAAAACGCGTAAGCGCACGGTGCACTGCACTTTAGGTAAACATGCTTAAAAATGTTATAAAACTACAAAATGAATATAACTTTATTGTTGTACTATCATTAAATACAATTAACTATCAAGTCATGTATACGTGTTAAAAGTTACATTTCTTAGTTGATTTTCTAAATTGTCAACAGTTAATGAAATATGTGATGATATTTTTTAATTTCATCCACGAAAAAAAATCAAAAATATGTAGATCCAAAAACACTAACAACTCGTTGTGCAAAATATTTTAAATTGGAATATTTCTCGAATGTGATATATGTTATAAAAATTAATAGTGACTGAATAGAATACGCAGTAACGTTAAACGTTGAACAATAAGGTTCTTTTTTTTATTTTGTGCAACCTTGTTATCGGAAGCACATGTAATTTATCTTTTTCTTAATATTTTGGTATACATACAACTAGAAATAAAAGTTAATCTGTTTGCATTATATAATCATCCGGCGGGCCGCACAATTTAATGTGGTGGGCCAAATGTGGCCCGTGGGTTGGCAAGGTCTGATCCAAACAAGAAATTGCTAGATGTGTGTTTTGTTGCTGTTGGGTAACGTGTTATCGAAGTATATAAATTTTGAAAGCATAAGGAAGTCCGTGCGAGACAAATCCCGAGAATAGTTAGCGCGGGCTCTTATGGCCTAATTCTTTGTGAGTTCTAAAGACCCAATAATAATAATAATTATGTATTGATTTTCACTTCACAGCTCTAAAGGTGTTCTAGCTGGTTCAAATTTCTAACCCCAGATTGCTACCCGCTCTCTAAAGGATTAGATGCACTTTCTTAAAATGTGAACTGTGCCAAAAAGAGCGATCTCTTGTATTTCCCATTCTCTTGGTTTTCCTGGTATGGAACCTAAATGCTTCTTTAAATTGACAGATAGTGCACCAAGGGAACCTACAATGACAGGGATAATCTTCATTTTAACTCCCCACATCCTACTAATGTTGATAGCCAAATCTTTGTTTTTCACGAACTTTCCTGCTTCATTCTGCGCTAAATTTTTATCTGTTGACACTGCTACGTCAAGCAGGTTCTGTTTTTCAGGCCCGTAATTATTATTATTATTATTATTATTGTTAATGTTGTTGTTGTTGTTAGAAGAAGAAGAACCAATTTCATGTAATTGATGTTTCCATTCCGCAACCCACTGACTCACAATATTAACAGAACTTACAGATTAAAAATTAGCTTATACAAGGACTTGGCTTACTAGCTCAAGAAACTTCGGAAAATGTAGAAATGTGCTATTTGACCTACAGTTATTTCGGACACAGGAATTATAACGAAATCCATAACACGCCATTTGGAAATTGTAGGAGCAACCAGGACACTGACCAATACACAAAAATTCATAATCCTTGACACATACCACATAAAATGAAAATTTCTGGGGAAAGAGCTTGATTGAACTTGATAATGTCCGTTCATCAAGCGGAAAAGATCCTGGTCCAACCTGTCGAAGACATTCATAATACCAATAATAATAAAATAGCGCGGAATACGATGGATATTCCACATGATACGCAACAATTGCTGATTAATAGTGACGATTAACTTCCGGTATTGTAGTGATGCATCGCCCAACTCTTGATTCCTCAAAACTCAGGCTTCTCGCGGCACACACATGTCAATTAAAATGCATCATTAGAACGTTTGGTAATTATTTTCAGTAGTCTATTACAATATTAAATTATTTATGATTAAAAACACATTGTGAAAAAGGCTATAACAATAATCATCGATGTCAAGTTCAACTGAAGTTATGCATTATTTAGGAAATAAGAAATATGAATAGCATGTAATAGAGAATGAGAAAATGAAATAAATAGCTCAATGTTTTTAAACAGATAAAACCTATATTAAATATCTAAAAAGTAAGCTTTGGCTACTTTTCTCCATACGTAAGTTTTTAGGAAAAGTTCAGTAAACAGCACTTACAAAAATCTCTAAAATAACTTTTTTGTTTCCCAATATTCGAGTCGAAAACGAAAGCAAACGATTTTAATACGATTTGAAACAGTAGATACATTTATTACGCTGTTCTTGTGTAACATTAATTGAGTGCTTTTCTACAATAAATGTGCTTCTCAATACGATATTTAATATTTAATTATAATAATTGAATATATTGTTATAATTCTAATAAGAAAGTATGTCATAATTAAAATTATTTTTTTATGTTTTCTTCATATTTTTAAAATTTATTATAACTTTGATAATGATTTTAATTAGCAACTCTTTCGAATTTCTCCTTTGTAACAAATTTAGAATTCAATTGTTTCAACTTGAGCACACGTGTACATAGAACTTTGTATGATTATAAGAAATTCAGGAACTTTTGAAGAGTAAAACATAAATGATCTGCAAAGCCAGATTTGGAAAGGATTGTTCAACACACAGTTACCGTAAAATTGTCACCATATAAAAACTGCGAAGTTAAATCTGTCGTTTTGCCCTTGAATTTTGATCATTAAAGTAAAATGCTTACATTAATTTCTTCATGAAAATACATTACAAATGTATTTGGTACACAGTTCTTATTGTCGACTCGTTGTACCAGGGCTCTTGTAGTACAAGCAATTTGCATATTATAGACCTCATCTGAGGATACGCCTTCTTCCACAGGTGTTTCAGATGTCGCAGCACAGGTTACCTTCCAGTCCTCACCTGTCTGCGCTGCGTTTATCCTCCTTGTCCTCAGTGTCATCTGGGGACGGTGATGATTCGATGCCTGAGCGACGCGAAGTCCGCGATCGACTGCGCAGTTGGTTGTCTTATGAACAGTTGGGTACTGGGAAAATCAAGGTGAGAGTTTGTGTTTGGTTGCCATTAATCAGTACTTTCTTCTTCTTTCTCCAACGGCGCTATCGTCCAGTCTGACACGGTCCTCATCGATGAACTGCTTACAAGCTCCTCTATTCTCTGCTGCACGTTTCAATATTCTAACATCCAGCTCGTATCTCGCGTCATGAGCCACGACATCAATCCATCTCTTGCGAGGTCTTCCTACGGGTCTTCCTCCGTAGATTCTCAGTACAATTTTTTATTTTTTTTATTTTTTTTAAATTTTGGAATGCGGTGTTGGGGCATTCGGTGCAAATGACAAGCCCATACCAAACTACGTAGTTTGATGTGTGATACTACATCTGTGGAGCCATGGTGTTCATATATTTCTTTGTTGTATCTAGATTTCCATTGTCCATCTACACAGACAGGTACAAAGATACGTCTAAGGATTCTCCTGTAGAAGTTTGCCTCTCAAGTGTTTTCAGTATCTTGAGTTATTGTCCAGGCTTCACTTCCAATTAATTAGTACCAGTTGCCATTAACTATATCACGAACTGTTTAAAAAGCCATTATCTTCTCGATGATACCGAATTATTGAAACTGTAGTGTGCAGTAGGTTGCTTAAGTTAGGAGTTACCCATGTGATGTTCTAACCCACAGACTTCATGCTACGAGGCAACCACATTACGCACGATGACGTCAGCATTTGATACGGTGAATCAGAATATACTTTAGAATGCGATAAGGGCGTATCAACTAAATGTATTTAAAAAGGGGAGAAAGAATAAAAGGTGATAATGGATGAGCATAATGCAATGGATACTGCCGGCTTTTTCTCTGTTTATGTTGCAAGTAATGAAACTTCTTTCTAGCTACGGGTGAAGAAAGTATTCAGATTCAGAAAAGAAACAAAATGCTGTTTGTACATACATACACTTTGTATATTGTTTTATATAATACGCTTTATTTATAATTCATACCTCTTAGCAATGTAGATAACGTCTCTTGTCAATACTTTCCCTTAATTTAATATATATTCTTTCATGTAAATACTACGTTATTCGTAAATATCTTCCCTCTGTACAGTCTTTGCGTCCTGACCGTTGGTCTTCGTCGTTCCCAACGGTACTCCATGAATCAGTCAGTAGCATCTAAGATTTAAGAAATGATTGCAGTATTACAAAGGTTTACATAATAATAAATAATTTTTAACCATGTGTATAGTTAAAACATAATTACTACTTTGGTAGCAGTAAATACAAATTTCATCTTCTTGTTAAAATGTAGACGCAACGGAACAATTTATAGAAAGTAAATTCCAGGGCATGTAATGCACAGCGTAGGGCATCAACGGGCTTAAGAAGGTAAGACTGCTAACACCTCGTCATGTATAACATCAAATGTAAATATTATAAATAAACTGTCCTACTGAATCGAATTGAAAAAAAATTTTTGGGAGCCTAGGGATCTTAGCTTGATTATAGGCCATTCACGTGTCTTCTTCATTAACACTCTCATAAATTTTCCTTCTTTAACTATTCATACGAATCTTATTTAAATATTCACACGAATTGGGCTAGTAAATGTTTATTGAATTTACCAGTAAATGAAAAAAAAAATAGCAGGACTGTATGTCTGAGAACGGGTGTTTCCTGTTAATAGAGTAGTATCTCATGCCCATAACGTATACTTATATAACTACTAGTTGATTACCCGGTTTTGCCCGGGATTTTTCTTAGACTAATATTTTAATCAGAAGAAATCTATCTATATGATAATATCAAATTAATTTTACTTACTGGTTTTTAATACAAATAGAGCATCCTCATTTTTCAAATTCATTATAATACAAATTTTATACAAAAATTGACTGTATACACTACACCATCTCGCGGAAACGTCACCGGTATTGGTCGAATTTTCGTTTTCAAGACATGACGCGGCAGCAACATTTCATTAAAAATCTAGTAAAATCCTAATTGTTGGTCAAAATTCTACCATTAAAAGACGTTATTTATCTTTGTTAAATGCACAAAACAAAAAAATCCATTTAATTTGATGATGATTTTTTTCGTAAATACTCCCTTAAACATTGAAATATTTTAACACTTTTAGTTTTACTGATAATTTAATAATTTTTGTACATAGACATATGCTTTCGCCGACATACTTGTAAAACTCTTAGAGGCAAACAATATTGTCATATAGAGTTGTCACATCTCTAACCGTTTAGACAGCGAAAGCAAATATAACTATCTCCTTTCCCGATTTTATGGACATTTATTTTCCTGGAAATCTAAATCCCTTGCCAAATTTCATCACGATCGGTTCAGTGGTTCAGTCGTGATCGAGTAGCAAACAGACAGACACTTTCGCGTTACGCATTCATATATTAGTAAATATACAGTGTTAGCGGGCTTGCCCATCATCAAGTCGTCCCCGGTTCAATTCCCGGTGGAGTCAGAAAAATTTGTAGCTTCTCACTTAATAGCTATGGATTTCCTTTTTGTGCAGAGGAGTGAACGAAGCAAAGAGAAATCTGGAGGAGACGATGCGGATGGCAGTATGCGTGAAGGAAGTACAAGTAGCGGTGGGAGCAATAGCAGACACTACGAGCGCTTGTCTAAGGAGCTTTTCCAGGCGGCAACCAAGTGTCCGCTACCACCCCGTGAGGCAGTCGCTGCTGTGGAGAAACTCAAGCGTAGGGCGGCGAGACTCATCGCTACGCAGCAGGTACGGACCACTGATTTTATACCACAAGTCGGGTCCAGTATTCAAGATCGAGTACAATATTATTATATTATTTCTGTTTCTTTTTAGGTATACAAACCATCTTCAATCAATAAACGTAAATCTTCAAAATCACGAAAACAGAATTGATATATCTAGGATAAACAAATTTTATAAATAACATTTTTCGTTGAATTATTAAATGTCAGTATTACATATTAAGTCATTACATGAATCTCATCCGAGTAATTCTTAATAGTTTTGTTATATCTTGGTATTACATTTTATTGTTCATTTCTTATTTTATTTTAATTAATTGACCACGTTGGGATTCACCTCAAGCTTGCTTGAGGATTTCACCCCCAGACACTCGCACTGCCCGGTCATGGAAATCTCCGAAGCATGGACAACGTATCGTTATTTGCAAACTGACGCAATCTTAGGTCCAGATTCAACACGTTTATTTGACACTAAAGAGATTTTCTGTTCAATTAATCATGATTATCGAAGTACGCGTTCCACTTACAACTTAAATCATAATTCACTAGAAAGTCACGATAACGCTCCCACGCATGTGCTACTCGCGATATTTTTCCAGCACTCCAAGTCCATTTTGCTCGTAGGTGGACTTCTAGGTTATGTTTAGTCTTCTGCAAGAAACTGCTGCCACAAGTGTTCGTTGGAGGCGCTTCTGCACAACAAGATACGTTTTTCGCCAGTCTTTTTTTCATCAAGTTAGTCACAATGCCCACGAAATTTGCTACCAGCGTTCAGAATTTCTTTGAAATAACGATTAATTGTGCTTAAATTTACCTGATAGCGATTAACTCTCTGGTGGGCGACTCTTACAGTCTAACGTGTGAGCGGCCAATGCAGAATTCCAACTTATTCCGATTTCCTAAATGCAAGTAAAGGCTTATAATTATAAATTGTTGCACACTACCGATAACATGAAAGGCCCATTTATTTTTCCAAGTCCCACGCTCTGACCAGTTTTGGATCTGTTAGGTTTGCAACGGATCTCTCCTCTTGCTTCCCCTTCCACAGGGGAAGTTTCGTTCGAACAATCGAAGATCTATTTCAAACGGCGCCCATATTTGGAAGACATCGAGCGGCGGGTAAATCGTAACAAGATAAAATGGTTCATTACACCGCTATTAAAGAAATATTTTGTATTTTTTTATTATACACATTTCGGACTTCTATAACAAAAATATTATGTATATTTTTGACTTCAATAAACTTTACCATTCTCTATATTTAAACGACATCTCGAGATTTGTTGTCTCGCAAGGTCTTCATAGGCAATGTAAACGATATTAATGTTTCTGTAAATAACGTTTGCGTAATACTGTGATAGAATATAGTTTTTAACAGAATTTGAAAATAATTGCAAGATATCGTATGGAATTGGTATAATTCGAATCACAAATTACTTATAAATATTCCTATAATTTCTTATATTTATACAGTGAAGTAAAGAAATCAAAGCTCATTGCCTACAAATGATGTGTATTGTCGAAAGTAATTTCACATAATTTGCGATTCTCTTAAGTTTTTCATATATGTGAAAAGGAATTAAATAAATATAGAAAACGTTTGTCTCAAATATGAACTAATAACACAAAAGTTTAATTCTCGAGTTATAAATAATATAAAACTACTTAAGGAACAAATAAATTACATCTTCTAGTGACATATTTATCCACGATATAACAATTTGGTAGTAATCGTGCAACCTAAAAAAATAATCAGAGATCAATAATATGAAAACCTCGTTTCAGATATGAATAAATAAAAAAAGACAAATCCCTTTTATTTATTCCAATCAAATTGAAATGTATGAATTCATATTAATACCATAGGTTCTTTTCTTGATCTTTCTTCATATTTCTTTCTTTCTTTCTTTCCTTCTTTCTATCTTTCACTCTTTCTTTTTTTTCTTTTTTCTATCTTTCACTCTTTCTTTCTCTCACTTTTCTCTATCTTTTTTTTCCTTTTCTTTCTTTCCCTCTCTCTTCACGTGTATTGTCTAACGTAATTTCACATAATTTTTTATTCTTTTATTTTTTCATATATGTCAAAAGAAATTAAATAAATATAAAAAACTGTTGTATATAATATGAATTAATAACACAAAATTTTATTTTATTTTATCAAATGTCTGTTGAAAAATTCGAACAAATAAATAGCCACTCAAGTCTGCGTGTTTTAGTCGTTTTGACATTTTACCTCCTCCAGCAAAAGTGTAATTGACTGAGAACACTAAAGCACTGCTATTATTGTCCTCTCACCACAAGGTGAGTTCGAATCCTAATGACACTTGTGAACTGATTTTTGAAAATTGTTTATACCACAACTATGCTCGAAATACCAGATTCGGAGCTGTAATGAACGAAACCTTAATTCGTGCACTCACGTTGCTTGGGAAATTCGTAAACAAAAACTGTAAAATGGTCAATTCGGCCACGTAGCAGGGCAAAGTTCTTCTACCGACGAGACAACAAAGTTTCTATAAAATAATTTCTATTCGTGTTCACCTTAAGTTTCGATATTTTAGTTTCTTCATCTGTAAATGAAAGTGTTCAATGATATATTTTGCGAGGAATTTAGAAAAGTTCTTCAAAATTTCAATAAACATGTGCAAAAAAAATTTTATGTTGAATTTAAAAGAAAATAATTTATAATAAAAGAAAACAATGATACTAAATTTTATATTGAATTTAAAAGCAAATAATTTATATTTAAAGAAAAAAATGATACTAAAAGAAATTCACGAGTTCGTAATTATACCCCAAGTATTAAAACTTTATTATAATAAAAATATTGAGTAGGAAACGGGTCTAATATATATCCAAACCATATTTTCAGTAAATATTTATTCATTTAGCATCTAGATTTACAACATTATACATTTGGAGAACAATGTTTACTAAAGAAAATGGTATATGCTCTATTAATTTAAACTAACAGTTTTTATTAGCAATAAAATAGCAATCGCATCGTTCAATTTTACTAAGGTCCATTAACTCAAATTCCCCCTCTACAGAGTAACACGCGGCCGTCTGATCAGATAAGGTATTTCAAACCTTTCTTCTTATCGTCGTAGATGAAAGAAATAATTTCAACCAGGAATACCTAGAACGTGAGAGAATTTACGCAGGTGATTTAAACTTTCGCTTTACTTGAACGCAGGGGCTACTTCCTTTGAAGGTTAAAGTATACTTTTGAAAAATAATCAAAAACTGTTCCAACTATTTTATTTTTCTTAAATATACTGCATTCATAGTGTAATTAGTATATGTTTAATCCGCATTATCGGTATAGTTTGGTATAGATGCAGTGAAATAATTTCCACTTACATCGCATATTTTTCGTTTACCAATGGTGAGAGTCCAAAGAGTGTGTTTGTAGATATGTAATTCTAATGTTATTTTTAAAGGAGAATAGAAGATAGTGTTCATCTCATGTTTCTCATTGTATTTGGAATCTTCCACCCACACGAACGTCCTTTGTCGCGAATTCACATCCAATGACGGTGAAGAGAAAGAGAGAGAGGGAGAGGGAGAAAGAGAGAAGTAGGAACAAAAAAAGAAAACAAGAATCTGTTGTTGTATTTCACAATTTCATTTGAATAAATTAATGAAAGAGATTTCAGTTTCAGTTATATTTGTTGTAACCTAAAACACGTTTTTTGTCATATTAATCTCTGATCACGCTTTTATATGTTGCACGATTACAACCAGAGTTATATTGTAGATCATTGTATTATTAGAACATGTAATTTATTAGTTCCTTGAGTGGTTAAAATGTGATTTATATAACGTGATTTATATAATGTGATTAAATAATATTTTGTGTTATTAATTCATATTATATACAACAGTTTTTTATATTTATTTAATTTCTTTTGACATATATGAAAAAATAAAAGAATAAAAAATTATGTGAAATTACGTTAGACAATACACGTGAAGAGAGAGGGAAAGAAAGAAAAGGAAAAAAAAGATAGAGAAAAGTGAGAGAAAGAAAGAGTGAAAGATAGAAAGAAGGAAAGAAAGAAAGAAATATGAAGAAAGATCAAGAAAAGAACCTATGGTAATAATATGAATTCATACATTTCAATTTGATTGGAATAAATAAAAGAGATTTGTCTTTTTTTATTTATTCATATCTGAAACGAGGTTTTCATATTATTGATCTCTGATTATTTTTTTAGGTTGCACGATTACTACCAAATTGTTATATCGTGGATAAATATGTCACTAGAAGATGTAATTTATTTGTTCCTTAAGTAGTTTTATATTATTTATAACTCGAGAATTAAACTTTTGTGTTATTAGTTCATATTTGAGACAAACGTTTTCTATATTTATTTAATTCCTTTTCACATATATGAAAAACTTAAGAGAATCGCAAATTATGTGAAATTACTTTCGACAATACACATCACTTGTAGGCAATGAGATTTGATTTCTTTACTTCACTGTATAAATATAAGAAATTATAGGAATATTTATAAGTAATTTGTGATTCGAATTATACCAATTCCATACGATATCTTGCAATTATTTTCAAATTCTGTTAAAAACTATATTCTATCACAGTATTACGCAAACGTTATTTACAGAAACATTAATATCGTTTACATTGCCTATGAAGACCTTGCGAGACAACGAATCTCGAGATGTCGTTTAAATATAGAGAATGGTAAAGTTTATTGAAGTCAAGAATATACAGAATATTTTTGTTATAGAAGTCCGAAATGTGTATAATAAAAAAATACAAAATATTTCTTTAATAGCGGTGTAATGAAACATTTTATCTTGTTACGATTTACCCGCCGCTCGATGTCTTCCAAATATGGGCGCCGTTTGAAATAGATCTTCGATTGTTCGAACGAAACTTCCCCTGTGGAAGGGGAAGCAAGAGGAGAGATCCGTTGCAAACCTAACAGATCCAAAACTGGTCAGAGCGTGGGACTTAGAAAGATATATGGGCCTTTTATGTTATCAGTAGTGTACTACACAAACTAGTATATTATGTACATTTTATTCCATTAACTTTCATTATGAGTTTTGATTACGGGAAAAAAACATAAGACAGAGGATTAGGAAGTAACTTTTAAATCGGACTGAGAGAAATACAAAAATTAAACTATCAGATGTATTGGGACGATGAATTGTTGCGGTATCAAAACAATAAGAACAATTACCTGTACAGATTTGTTAATTATAATCACAATATAATCAAATTGATTTGGGGACTTAGTAACCTAATCTTGCAACAAAAATTAGTTTATAATTGTACTCTAAAGAAACAAAATAGTCTTCATTTTGTCCATTATATTATAAAGCAGATTAAAAAATAAATTCTTACAGTTCAAATCTTTAAAAAATTCTTCTTCTTGGGTATAAAACTGAAAAATTGTAATACACACAAAATTTCAACGTGTTGAACATTTTTTAATGTAATAGGAAAAAAGTTATATTGATAAGATATGATGAAGAATTGAGAAGATAATACACAAATAACGGCAAAAAATTCGTCGCAAGTGTAGTGAAAAAAACAAAAGTGAGTGGGCGCGTGCAGCACGCAGTGCGGCATTACTCGCGACTCACTTTTCAAAGGGCAATAGACAACTAACAGTGAAGGATAATAATCGCTTATTTGGCGCAACATAGCGTATATATTGTCAACATAGCATAGGAGGGGCAGCTCACCAAGTTCTCAGAATCATCCCAAAATTATAGGTTGAATACGTTTACTGCATGTTCATCGAATGGTTAAGAAAATGTTGCTGGACTGGACCTTGGAGAGCTAACTATGTGGGATGTCCTATTTTCAGTGTGTCGGGTTTTAATAAAGTTGTTATTACACATACCATAAAGTCAAGTACCATTTTGAGTGTACTAAACATCCTAAAAGTGAACTACTAAATGAGACTCATGCCTTTGTATTATTATAACGATGAGGATGATGATGAGGAGGAAGATTGGAAATCTCATTATAGTTGAACTCACAGAACTCGCTTAGCATTGAACAAGAGTTTTAATTGATTCACTCATTAAGTTTCATATAATTTCATATAATTTCCTAAGCTACATCCCATCTCCCTGAGTAACGCGCTTGCTCAATGCAATTACCCGCATTGTGCTCTCAGAAAAACAGGTCAATTTCAAATCGGTAAAATAAACTTTTTTTTTCCAAGTTTTAAGAAATTAAACACATTATGAGTGTCACTAAATTAGGTGTAGCCCGTTTCATTATAATGACTATATTCTTTAATCAAGGAGTACACATGTCCTTCTGTGCCCCGTCTACACGAGTGAAGAATGGAAATCGATGCTCAGATTGGGAGACAACGAGACAATGCGGAGAGTCGGGCGTCGAGTGCGCCGCCAAGGAATCATCACACGCGGAGACATGGCGATGTGGAGGAGACATCCCGATCATCGTCAGAGGGTGAAGAAGAGGAAGTGGTGGAAGAGGAAGAGGAAGAGGAGGAGGATGACGACGACGAAGATTACGTGAGGGAGCTAACAAGCACGCCTGTAAGCTCCACATCTGAAGAGAGAATGATTCTCCATGAACCATACATGGCTCATTCAACACTGTCCGTCTACGGAGTAAGTTGGTTAGATAATAGTAAATTAATCGATTGAATTTATTAAACATATACTGTATTAAGAAAAGAACGGAAATTACTTTACAACGTTTCGACTTCGTCGCGGGTCATCATCAAGTGTTGCTTACAAGTAAACAAGTAAGTGAGGTTGCTTGAATGCGACACCTGATGATGACCCGCAACTGAGGTCGAAACGTTGAGATGTAATTTGTGTGTTTTTTAAATGAATTGGGTCGGCTTATCTACTATTATGAATTAGAATCAACAAATATCATCATGATAAGTTGGTTATATCTAAAGACAATTCATTACAATACAGGGTTTCATTACATTTTAAGGTGGAATAATTGTTAGGGCGATACCTGTTACGGGGTTTATTTATTTTTTTAATATCGAAAATACTCTTGTTTTTTTATCACGTCATTTAATATTTTCACTATTACAGTGACAAATTTGAATAATAACAATTTTTAGTTACATTTAATCTAATGAGAAACTATTCGCGGACGTAAATATTTCGAATATCTAACCTGGGATCCGAATACCATCAATAAAATTTGTAACCAAGTTGAGACAAATCAAATGGAGATCTTATGATGGAAAAATTTATGAATTTTACCATGGTAATAGAAAAATACAGAAAAAAATGCAATCAACGCAGAAGTGACACTCATTATCTCATCAAACACTTCAACCAACCTTCGTAACAATTATAATTATACACGAATTACTAACTTTCATTTCAACGCTGAAACACTGATTTGCCTCAACCTGATTTAACCGAAAAGGTTGAAAATTCAAATGACATGGATAATCATGACACATTTGAGTTTGCAATTTTATTTCATCATTTAATTTATTTATTTCATAAAAACATAATGCCGAAGTTGAACGTGTATTATCCATTACTGCCATTTTCGCCACATAAAAGTGACAATGTTCATAAATTATAAACAAATTTTTAATTCGAAAGTGTAAATAATTTAAAAAAGTGTATATATTGTAAACAGTCTTTGAGTATTTTCATCTAAAATTTATTGAAATAATAAAAGGATTTTTGTACAAGTGTATGAAGCAACAATTCTGCCTCAAGTCATTCACAAGTTCTGAACTGTCTTTAGTTTTTCAGATATTAAAGCAACCCTCATTATCGTTACGTAGTAATTTCAATGCACTAATCGTCAGGTGAATCTTGTTCAACATTTCAAGGATCTATCATTACGTCCCCCAAATTATATTTCGTAAATCTATGTAGCATTTTTCCCATAACATTATACTCAAATTGACCTTGAGGAAAGGGTAGATATGAATCAATGTTATTACTTCGTCTTAACCTTGCTCCAAATTTTGAGAAGTATTACCAATCTCACAGTATAGTGATGGTATCTCATCATAACTAAAAAATACCTACCCAAAGTTGTAAAAATTTAACAAAAATGTTAACGAAAGGAATTTTAATTTTGAATCGGAACATGACAGTTGTTGAATGTGATTGTATTCTGTACGCCATCCTAATATGCAACACAGAGTGGGCATTCATATTATCATTACATTACATTTTAAATTCCTTTTGAACCTTTTACCATCCATTTACTTAAAACCATAACACTTTATTACTTGACAAATTTTGTCGAAAAAAGTTTGGAAAATATAATACATAATTCTATTTTAAATCAGACGTATTTAATACATCTTGTTAATAGTATCAGTTTTCATATATTTCTGTTTGAATTATATAATTTATGAACATTGTCTTACATCCTCTTTTCAGGATTTAAGTTTGCGCTCATCAACGAAGTCCAGCGATTATTTGAGCTGCTTCTCCATTTCTGAATACGACAATAGTAGTCAAATGTCTATTACTACAACAACGGGGATGAGTTCCACCACGGTCGTAAATGTTCCACAAAATAACATGAAAACAAAGGTAAGTACCATATTTGTTTAGTATTGTACCATATTTTGGGAAGACCTGGTGCCTAGTGCATAGTGCAATCGCCTTCTACCTCTGGTGACACTGTTGACCCATACCCTGGCTGATCCACATAGAAATTGCTGTGGTGGACGAAGCGGGTTGGCGGCAGGTGTTTTCACTCACGTTTTCCCTGCCTTTCATTCCACCATAAAATTCACTCAACATTTCAGTGATTAATCACTCGCCTCGGGGAGGTGCATGGACGGGCATCCAACACCTTTGTCATTCCCCATACACATTAGAGTCTAATATGGATGGAGAATCCACTTCAGACACTATAGAGTAAAAGGAAATAAAGGCTATGTCATATTTTTGTATAATATGTATTTCACGATGTTTCCAATCTTAAGATATGAATTAATAAAAACTTCGGAACGAAAATATTTAGATAAATATATCCAACTTGATTTTTTTGATAGTGTGTATATCTTTTTAGCTTTGTGTCAAAAAATTCTTGTTGAAATACATAGACGATTTTATACATAAAGGAATTTTGATCAAAATGAAGTTTTCTATAAACGTTTAAACGAATTATTTAGTTCGGTTTATAGTTATTTTCGGCTTCCAACATAGAACATTTGATTTAACACAATCACGAAATGCTCTACTTCTACATGAAAAATAAAATATATCTTTAAAAAATCAGTAAACATTGTATAAATTAGTGTTATGACTGATAGTTGAAAGTTACTTCCTCAACGTATACATAAAGTGTCTATTTCTTTTTATTAAGAAAACATTTGAAGTTAACAATACATTATGGATATACAGATATATTATGTATGAGGAATAAATATTTTTAAATTTATTTTTCACATGTTTCTAGGAGATATAAAGAGTTTCAGACAATTAAAAGCTCAGCGTGAAGTTCCATCTGGTTGCAATGTTCATGAAATGTAATTTGAGTACTCTACAAAAATATGGGATTCACTTGTAGGAATTCAAACACGAAATTGCATTTTCTTCTTACAATAGTTTTTGAAGAGCCTAATTTATATTGACACGGATAAATTTAGAGGTAAAATCCACACACCGTTCATCAAGAGTTTCATAATAAGACAGATCCCTCGAAACCAGCTCACTAATAAACTGTTTTAATACTCACAAATTCAATATACTACTATATCAGGAGCAAAGGTATAGATGTGCGTAATATATGACTTATTTTGAATAATGAAATTACATGTTCAATATTATTATTATTATTATTATCATTATAGCATATTCATTATCGTAAGGCTCTTAAAAGTATGACACAATTATTATACTAGATGCAACTCTACAAAAAAACTTCGTTTATAAAGTGTTGAAATGAAATGTATCGTCTTTACAGAGAGCGAGTTTTAAATATAGGACGAATATTAAGTAAAGGGACAAAAGTCTGAGGGTGATTTCCGTCAGGAAAAGAAACCAAAAGGATTATATGAACATAGTCCAGAATAAAGCAATTAGTATTGATACATTAAATTACATATTACGTAGTATTAATTTCTTAATTCAATTGATATATTGCCAACATACAGATGACACTGATGGACATTAGTTTCCCTCGCTACTAGTGAGATTCCATCAAAGCCGGAGAATTATGCTGCGTAATTCATTCCCCGTGCTCCATCGTATACGAAAACCACCTCGGCTTGTCCCTGGAATAACGGATCATTGAGCTCAAACATAGATGAAATCACACAACCTGCAGCGCAGTTTGTTCATCCGAAACATCTACATTCGCAAAAATGATCTTTTTTGCTTCGTTCCTAGCCGGGAATCACCCCCTGCAGTTTCTCCACTAACTTAATATTCATCATGTTTAAAAGCTTCCACAATTATGAAAGTATGATATCCATAAAATTCAACTATTCCCTTAAAATTGCAGCACGTTTTCATTCTTTAGTTCCCATTCTCTTCCTAATACAGGATGACCACGACGATCATTACAGTTTGGTACTCCTGTAAGGAAAATCGTGGAGTGGTGGGAGTAAGAACATTCAATTCGTAATGGATCATCATTTTGTATTGAGTAATAAAGGAGCAATGATCGGTCGAGCACCACGTGATTATTTTTGAAACATATGTCAAAAACGGCGACTCAGTGGCAGTGGCGCAACGAACGCTCAATGGCATGGAGGTGTCCTTAGTCACCTGCCAATTATGATCCCCTGAGCACAGCATATGCTACACTTTTGCGTCGCGTTATTTCAAGGATAGAACTTATTGAGACATTTCCCACAATCTGGCTGACTCGTGTCTTGAGGAGGCACAGGAACGAACATGGAAAGGTTTCCGGGCCAGGATTGAAAATTGCGTCAGAAAAAACAGACATCTCCTTTCTGACATTTTGCTCTGCATCATAAATGGAATATCGCCTCAAATACATTAGTTACACAAAAAATGCTTTGAAATATTTTTTTTGCATATTTAAAAAATGGCAATGCTCCCCGTGGTCATTTTGTACGTTCTTGAAATTAGTTCAATCACACACGAAATTAAAGAAACAATTTGAAGACTACAGTCCCCGCGGCGAAAGAATAGTAACTTGACGTACCTGATGGAGTGAAAGGGTTGCGTTGTCATACGTCCTATACGAGGGGGTTTGCCTACCGTAACTTTAAGCAGTCTCCTTGTACCCAAAGGTTAAAGATCAAGTCATACGTCCTTTACCCTTGGCATACAAATTACTACCGGTTGTACGAATTGGTCGTCATTGGCAGTATGACACGATCGTAAACTCACGAAAATTCTATCAGCATAAATTAAATGCCAACATGTCTACGGCGAGAGGAAAGGTCGGTACAATAGTGGCATTGTCTCCTCGACTTTCACGTGGTCTTAAGGCGGCTCCAGACATTCGTCATTTGGCAAATCCCGAATGTCCCCTCGCCCAATAGCGACTAGTCTGGATGAGGTGCTTGCTCTTTATCGCGTCACGAATACCTGTGCTCGCCCCACCCGCAGCGTGTCGATCTTTTGGGCACATCAAATAAAACCGAGCAGTAACGAACATTGGCGAGCGAGTCTGGGCCCGCCTTTAGGCTCTTCCCTCAGTACTATTCTTTCATGTGAGTACGATAATATTTGTTGTGATATGTGAATGCAGTGGACTCGGAATAGCACGGTGCATTTGGCTCAAGCATGTGTGTTGCTGGTGCTCTCTGGAGTGTTGCTGGAGGACCAACGGGCACTGTGGAATCGGGATCAACCTTACCATTGGGAGTTCACGGGAGACGGCACTGTGCCCATCGACTTCGAATGGCCATTTCGGTGAGAGACAACATAGAATTTATAATACACTCAAACCGTAATAAAAAATTGGGATACCGCGTAGCCCTTGACTCAAGGTCCCATCATTCACAATTTCATTAGTACAGTAGGTTATCCAGCACAAATTCTCGCGGGAATATATTTTATTGGTTTGGTTCACCCTTCCTTATAATTTGGAGTAGACAAAAATAGCACGTTTACATCCCAAACACACGTGTTGTCTAAATTAATTCGTGAGATACGTCGAAGTATTCGAAAGGACACATCTTACCCTCACCCAAGGAACTAATAATTTCGAAAAAAAATTCTTAGTAAGCTTCTACAATACTTTAATGAATATCATACTTTGGTGAATGAATCAGAGTGAGGCAGAGTCACTCAGGAATCCCCACGAGGGAGGACTTGGTCACTGACGTCGGGGCAATTTTCGAGGTGAGGTTTCGAGGCTAGTTTCGAGACCATTTTTGGTTCACAAATAGTTCGCGGAAGGGAGCGGGAACTGGGGCCGGAATCTGGGAGTCTAATACAAACTCTCGCTCTTGCTGTGGGGATATACCGCAGTTTTCCAGGTAGAGATATTTGATGTACTGGCCTAAGCTAATCATATAAAGAGTATGTCTGGACCCATGGGCCACATATATGCAGCGACAACCAGGCAGTACTATGGGTACTATGTGCCTATAAAACAACATTCAAACTTGTATGGCAATGTCATAGGATGTTAGACATGCTCTGTGAACGAAACCCAGTTACCTTTTGGTGTGTCCCTGGGCATATGGGAATCAGGGGAAATGAAAATGTGGATGAACTGGCAAAGAAGGGATCTAAGGGACACTTTCTTGGCCCAGAAATCTTCTTTGCAATATCTTCACGAAAGGTGAGGCTGGAGATTGTCAATTGGACACATCAGCAATACCTCGCCATCTGGAAGCTACAGAATATAGCCAGGCAGGCCCGCTAGTTAAATGCTGGCCCAAATCAAAAATGCAAGAAGATCCTACTAAATTTTGGTAGGAGTCGTATAAGGAAAGTTCTGGGACTTCTAATAGACCATCACACCCTACGGAGATATTATACTTAATGGGGATCAGTCAGGATCTAATGTGTAGGAGGTGTGAAAGTACTCTGTTTGTACGAAGCATTTGCTCAAATTAGATACCGTTACCCAGGGTTACTTTTCCCTAATCTCAAGGATTTCAGTAAGACTAAGATCCAATTCTTGGTGTTCTTCAGCGAGGTCCTTGGGTTTGAGTAAATTTAACTGTACTAAGGGGTACAAAGGGCATTTTAGGCCTTCGTGCGGGGCTCTGCCATTAATTGGACCCACTCAAATTGCAATCTATCTAACTAGTCACTCCGGGCAATGCAACGTGACAACAATTAATATTAAGAATTATATCTCTTATACTAGTTCTGAAGAAAACACGCCTTCCAAGCGGAAGAAAACCGCTGTAAAAGCATGGTGTACCTTGAACAAAGAGATTCATGTTTCGAAATATCTCTCTGCTAAATAGTTTTACCTCTGACTATTCTGATCAACGTGATAAATAATGAGCAATAGTATCTTAATGAACGCGAATGCTCAATACACACAACGTAATCAAAAAATTTACAAGAGCAAATCCGTGAATACTCAGCTACTTCTTTTAATTCGCAAATTTTAAAATTCATTCTTGAAAGAGAAACTTTTGAGTAAACCTCATTTTTGCTAGAAGCGAAGAAAAGTTCATAGAGGATAGGCGCATGTCAGTGAAATACAACTTAAGAACTTCTATACATTTTTGCGACATTCCCTTTTAAGATGTAACTATATTGATGTAAAAAATTTGTTCTTGTTTAATGTAGGAAAACACTCCACGTTTTCTTTTAATTCTCTGTAAAGTTGAAATTTAGAGTATGGAAAAGAGCATGCATTTATCGTAGTACTGGATGGTACAGGACCCCAACATCAAGCTCTGACTTTATAACAGCTCCCCTACCCTCATATTCAAAGTGTCTTAACAGAAACACTTTCACGCAAAAAGGTGAAAGATGAGGCAGTAGGAAATCATCAACACGCTCTAAAGTACACTACTTTGTTTGTGAGATTAGCAACGTCCAGTTACGCAGAAAAGGAACACAAATTTTCTGGCACATTTGCGTATTAATGTATACGTTTTTTTTTGTTTTTTTTTTGTAAACTGTATTTCCAAATTTCGTTATACGGTCCATTTTTATTCTTCTTCCCAGTTATTTATCGCATTTCGAATTACACAAATTTTGTTCATGTATTCTTGGAAATTTTCGAAAAGCGTCATTGTCAACATGATCTCTGGACCGCTTTTGATGTTTTTTACCCTAAGCGTCATCAAATCTTTTATGTGCCGCCTTTCAGAACCATAGAACTCGCATGTCCACATTCAGCTGATTCCATCTCCTTCCCACATAAACACATGTCGAGTTCCTCTGTGCTTATCCGCTTCAAGTACTGCTTATAATTACTATGTCCTGTTAAAATCTCCGTTTGGTACTTAATCCGGATTGATCCAGTTTTTATTCTTCTCTCTAAATGTCACGTCCGGTATGTATTTACGAAGCGCGCATCCCTCCTTTGCTGTATTCCATCGGATTAGCCAAGATCGAGTTAAGGGGTGCCGGAATGGGTCAAAAAGATGAAATTACAAATTTGTTGTTTTCTTGCTTAATTATAAGCTTATGTTTTCTTAAATTAACGAGCCAAGTTACATTCTTGAAGTTGATTCTAAGTGCATTTTTATGACCTAAAAACTGACGTGACATGAACTGAACTTCCCAAAAATTTAGTCTCCCAACCAGGACACAAAATTATTTCCGCAATGGATCAGTTAAATAAAGAAAGGCTAAGAGGTGATGTAAGAAGAGAAAAAGACTTTAAAATGCAGCAAAAGGTGATGAGAGCTTTGGAAACTACGTGAAGAAGAAGAAGAAGAAGAAGAAGAAGAAGAAGAAGAAGAAACCGATGATCCATAATATGGGGCAGGAATGCACTACGACTCTTTAAAAGGCATTTCCTAATTTACAAATTCTCATACTTACGGAATATTTACTTAAAAACTAAAAACAATAGAGCACTGAAATTATTACACAATATTGCTGGTTCTCTCTTCTTTTTTATAACAAATTGTAAAAAAAATTAGTTACATGACAAAAGTTATTTAAGTAAAACTAAAAAAAATGTAATTTAAGTATCTTATTTTTTTAATGTACAACAAAAAATAATAACTATTTCTAAACATTACATTATAACTTTGTGAAAAAAGTATAACTGATCATGCAGTAAAAATTCACAAAGAAATGTCTATTAGTTTCAGAGCAAATGTTCTTAGTATTTACTCAAATTAACTCTGAGAAGATAGGCCGCTCCGTATCCTCTTAACTTCTGCGTTATTTTCTTATCAGCACCCTTGTCTTTATCGTACTGTTCTCCATCAATGCTTACGATTATTATTATTGCGTGGTAGGATCTATTCGCCAGCGTTGGCGGTTGACCGTGGCTGGTGCTGGGTGGCCGGGGTTGCCGGCGTCGCGGCTGCGCTAACTGCCGCTTGGGGCGCAGTAGTCGGTGACCTTTGGGCGGCCAACGCTGGTCCTTGCTTAGCAGCGGTGGCGCTGGCATCGGACGCAGCGGCGTTGCTCTACGCGGGCGTCTTGCTCGTACCAGAAGCAGGGGTTTGTCTTTTATGCCTATTTTATTTAGTGTTTACAAAAGATCTCCTGAGATAGCCCTCAGAAAATTTTAATATTTACGAGATGCGGGGCTATGATCACTATATTCAAAATATAGTGACGAACTACACACATTTTGTTTATGACTTCAACCCAACAATTATTTTTCGTTCAAGATAAGAGAAAATTATTCAATTGATTACAGATCCTACGATTATTGAAGATGTCACAGTGAGAAGGAGTATAATCACAAAAAATGAGTGACAATTGAAATTTAAAAAAACGTAATTTAAAAACATTCATTTATCAATTTTTGATAAGGATTTGAGTCATAATCCGAGTAAATTTCCTTCAAATACATACATTCAAAGAGATGAAAGTAAATAGATTTTTAGATTAGGGTTTCCGTTACCTACATGTTCCCCGACAACCCAACATCTCTCGTTCCTAATTCTCTCACACAAGTCACAGATAGGTGGAAGAGCAAGCCTCATGTCCTGAACCTCGCCATAGGAGAAGATATAAACAAATAAATAGAGTCAATATAATGAATTTGTTTATATAGATGTTCGGTGCAATGGGTGCCATTTCCGGTCCTGCCGCCACCTTGGGTCCTCGCGCCGTCGCCATCGCCGCTTCCGCTGCCGCCTCCACTATTGCTAATATGATGTCCCCTAGCAGCCTCGAGTTGTCGTAGACACACTTTTTGCCTCGAGAGTACTGCCATCGGCGCTTCACTTGTCCCCTGACACTGATGCATCGAGTGCCTTTTAGACTCTGCGAAATCACGAAAAGGTCTTCTCAGACGTCGAGTCGTTTAGTTTCTAATATATTTTGTACTAAAGTTTTTTTCAAAAGCAAAAAAATAAAAATATTTTTTTACCTTGTATTGTTTAAAATCAAAGGGGTATAGAATTCGAAGGGACGATATAATAAACAAAACTTGTCAAAGTGATCAGTATCGTTGAAGAATTCTGGTAAATTTAATTGGTTATTAGAATCAATTTCACTTTTTTGAGTTATGATCTAGCTAGAAATAATTCGAGATCAAGTTTAAGAAATTCTTTATATTTATCTGAATCAAGATTTCATAATTCCATAGCGTTATAAATTCCTCCCCTAGAAAATTCAACACGACATGCATTGTACCCGTTGTGCGATATGCTTCCCCTCAAATGAAACATGTAATAATCAAAATCTTTACCTTCGGTTAAAAGAAACTTCATGAGGTTTATTGAGGGTGGCTATATGGACGCCACTTGTCCAATCTGGTGGACATACGTTGTGGTTATTGTGAATCATACTTTATTGAGTTTTACTGAAGCGAAACCCCAAATGACGCTCTCAATGTAACACACCAGCAAGCAAAGTCAGTCCATTAAATAAAATTAAAAATATATTAAAGAGAAAATTTAGTATCGAGCTAATGAAATTTGGTTTTAAGTGAATTGTTTTTAACTTTAATGTTTTTCTTTTATATTTGTATAGATGCCGAAAAATTATGTTGATGAAAGAAATTTAAAATATAAAGAGTTTTCAAAATACGGGATTCAAACCCAGCTAGTAATGTTAAAACAAAACAACTTGTGAAATCTCTTAGCTGCTATACCATATGTATTTCTCATGAGCACTAAGAGTTGCATAACCAGCAGGCGTTAGCATATATAGATGAATCCACTTTTAGAATAGGAAGGTTTCACCGAAATCCGAGATTAAATATACCATCATCACAGTAAGATCATTAGCACTATTAAGTATCTTGGGTGCGAAACTCAAGTTGTACATGGATTTTTTTAAATATATTCCGCTCTTCTATTCACACACACTTTTAGTAATGACACGTGTAATTCATAAAAATGTTGTATGAGAAGGGTCCGAAGGAAGATTAACATATCGTTTTGATAAACGCATCTCACAAAAAAAAACGTGAGAACTTGATGTTCATAATTCCGGTACAGTATAAGAGATATTTTCTCACTGAAACGAGTAATGGGTCATCCCAAATGCTTTCAAACTACATTAAAAGTGGGTCTCTCCTTAGTGTCTTAGAGAGCGAATCTTTCTTAATTATAGATGCTATAATGATTGATGGAGCAAATTCTACTATGAACGACCGGTAATCAAGATAAATAAATAAAATATGCTTTACGACCTGTTTTGCGCGATCAATAAATTTTTATTGTGTCTTTCTGGAACACAACGATTTGACTCGTAATTTGAGTCGTCGTCAGGGGTAAACAAATTGTAACAAGAATTGTAGCATTAGAAATTGTAGCAAGAATTGTAACATAGAAGGTTTATAAACGTACAATATGTTTACGAAAAAGCAGACATCACATAAGCATATTAAATTGTATTGTAAATACTTTATAGTTTTTCTGTGTAAGTGCGTAAAATGAAACGCGCACTGTGTTTTTCTTTTATTAATAACATTTCAGATCATCAACGTTGCAATTGTGTTTGTGGTTACCATAATGCATAAATTAGAGTAATTTTTGAGCTTTTAAGTGAGTTCACTCAGGTGATTATACACTTGTATACAATTCTTGCTCAATTAATTAACTTCCTCTTTTATTCTAACTCAATTACAACTCTTGTGTCCATTAAGATTGCTATAAAAAGATGTCGAAAAAGTGAGATAAAAATTGTTTAAATAGGTTACTTAACAAACTACCTACTAAGTATAAGTATGATTGAAATTTTGGTGACGAAGACAACTACCGTTACAATTTAAAAAATTTGGTTTTAATAAAAACATTTCTGAGTTAATAGTTTTGATTACTAATTTAGTGCTCGCTTCTTTGGCACCGAACAAAGAATCAAACATAAGCAGATGAAAGCCACGATTTCAACAATATATCATGCGCTGATATACAGTAACAAGGGCATATAGAGAAATAATTTGATCAAGGTTTTTGTGCCTACAAGAATAGAATTTTATGATGATGCTGCTTCGTTTTCAAGTTTTGTTCCTTACTCCTATCAATGAAGTCACATGAAAATAGAAAAGCTTAAATCCCATTCTTAACCTTAAGGAATCCGACCATGTGAGTTTCATTTCAATTCGCTCGAGTAGTTTTGAGAGATACGAATCCAAACAATGTTTTTGTAAAAGAAGCTTTCTAAAATTTTCTACTTCACTGAATCACTAAAGAAAATAGTATTGCAAATTTAAACGAACACTATCAAAGTATCAACATTTATTGACAATTTTTTTCTATAATTTGAGCGGATATTTAAGGTGTATTAGATAGGAAGATTCCTTGTTTTCTTCTGGAGAGTAAATTAGTTGATTGCCCGCCATTTGGTCATACGCAATTTTTTACTGCATTTTTGACAATAAATTTATTTATTGTATAAAATTACCTAATGCGCATATTACGTCTCAGGGCTTCAGTTAGTATAAAATGATGACAATACAAGATGTTCGCCGTAATTAGAAAAGGACGATATTAAGCACTGAATTAACACCAAAGTAAAAATTTCGCGAATTTATTGTAAGCTCACTTTCCAGTAATAGAACCGGAAAACCTATTACTGATCAAACATATTAAATATATTTTTAAAATGTAATCATTATTTCATTACATGTATCACAATTTACTTCGACAACGCAACTCGCAAATACGAGGTAATAAATAAAAATCATACGGGGGTTCAATCACAAGACGTAATACGGAATTCTAATTTGTAATGAATTTATCGTTATATCCCACAAATTTTGTATACTGAAGAATCCACTAAATGCTGCGTTACTTGTTACATGAGACTACTAATGGTCGTTTACATATTGAAACTACTTTATCTTTTCAAAGAGACACTCTCCACATACTTGTAATAATAAGTCATGAATGTGAGTGACAAAATTTATTTTTTTGAAACATAAAAATAAAAAATCTCTATAGCTACGGTGCTTAGATTAACCTTCATTCATAGTGCTTTGTTTAATGTTTTGTGAAGGGGGATGTACACGGGGCTAGTGAACACCGCTTTTCAACACCGCTTCGTGACGCCGCACTGTGGAGTATGTTGAGACGAAACTTGAACAAAAGAATTTTACCCCGTGAATTTGATGGATTATGACAAATTATCGTTTAAATGTATATAAACAAATGCCATGTTAAATTAAATGTATTTTTGATTCGAGAGGTAACGTATTAAATATATTTAAACAATTAAATAGAAGCTCTATATACATTTTCTTATCATAAATAATAGACATTTCATCTGTTTATATACTTAAAAATGATTTTCGCCATAATTCACCAAATTTACTGAATAAAATACTTTTGGTCAGGTTTCGCCTCGATATACTCCACTGTGCGGAAACACGAAGAGGAGTTGAAAAGCGGCAATTAGTAGCCCCGTGTACGTGCCCCTTTACACCCTATACAATCAAAAACCCACTGTTTATTTTTCTTTTTTCATCTCAAAGCTGTAATTGTCCTCTTTCTAATTATGTATAATGTCCCACGTTGTCAAGTGACGGAAATGAGATTATATTTTCTCCTAAAACCGTTGTTATCTTTCTATTTTTAAAACTTTTTCTGCTTTAAAGCTTATTATTAGCCCTCACGATGAACTAAAATCAGAACATTAATTATACCAATGAAAACAGCGTAAACGTTTGTGCAAGCTACATAAATTTCACAGAAAGCTAATTAACATTAATATTTTAGAACGACAAATGCAAAACTGTTGGCTTAGTTTTTCGTGAGTCGAGAAAAACCGCCCGATTTGCGCGTAATTTTTAAAAATTCGTAGCTCGAAAACTAATGAACGAAATCCAGTAAAATTTTTGAAATCATCTAATATCCATAGATAAAAACCACATAAAATGTCATTAAAATACGTGATCCTACATTGCTGGATGATTTGACGTGGAATGACTACAGAACATACACAATATTCTTGTACTTATCTCGTTCTCTAAATAATATTATATTAATAGCAAATAATCACCAATAGATTAACTTTACATCATTCCTCTTTTAGCTGTTTCATCTAATTTTGCTTGTATCTGAAAATTATCCTCGCCTTTTGAATATATCATAAATAAATTTGTGTTAAAATAATTTTTTGTGGGATTTTAGAGCTCATGTTAAAATGATAATAATAGATGGAAAATAACATTGGTGATTAATGAATAAATTTTAAATAGGAAAGTAAATATAATAATGTGATTTAGAATACTATTAGGTAGTATTATTCTGCATATTTATGACAAAGCTTAAATGAAGCAGCACGTCCAGAATATGTTCTTTGATTACTGCTCTGACATACCACGCCTGCGTGTAGCCTACCATAAGGTTCTTGAGTGACAGGGTGTTGAGCCACGTAATCAACGTCGTCAGCGTAATCATAGAGGTCGATGCATCGAAAATGAAGCGCTTCTAAATGACTGAATATTCAATCTTCCTCTTAACGAGATGAGAAGGGATCTCCCTCAAAAGCTTATAACGTCCTCATTCAGAATCAAAGGTTTTAATCAACTAAAAAGACTGCTTAGAAATTCAAATAAAAATGTTTTCGTAATAATGCTTAGTGTTGCTAGTAAATACATATTTTTTTCTCATTTATCTGTACTGTTATATCGTGAATCAACTCATTATATTATTTGTAGAATTACACAATATTCAAATAATTTTTGGGAAAATATATCACCATTTGCAATATATTAAAAGTTCATATCCAAGAAGTATGCAAGTGTTATGAATTTGTCAAAGCTAATGTAAACTTAAAATGTCAAATTCACTGTAACCTGATCATAATCGCATTATAAAATTTAATTATTTTTTGTATGCGTAAGCATATTAGAAGCCAATCAAACGCACAATTTTCAAACAAAATGCTTACTGCAGGAAAATTTAGGATAAATTATTTTATCAGGAAAAAAAAACGTATGATTCTGGTTCTCTAGTACCTCTAACTGTAACTTTCTGGCCTGTTTTATTCGTCCATTAATAATCCAAATCCTTTGGTCATGTTGGGACGAATTTTTCATACTAATGCTATTACCCCCTCCCATCAGTTCGTCGACCTTTTTGGCTGTGATCATTCGTATCATCCATATTTACCCCGTGTTGAATGAGTGAACAAAATTTGCACGTTCAAATCCGTAGTATCAAAACTGAACCGAAGTCCGAGAGAAATTTATTGGGTTATGAAAGTCAATCAATTGGCAGTCCGTATTCGAATTAGAAAGGCGAAGCAGCTCGGGCACCAACAGATCCAAATCTCATTTTCCGTGAACAACGTCAGCTATGCTGAAGCTCTCGTAGCAGATACGGAAAGTGGGGGTCGATGGGTCGGGATATCTAATTTAGGTTTCATCTTGGAAGGTGACAGCTCGAGGGCATCTCGCTCTATCGCGTCACCGCTTCCGGACACCGCCCCCCCGCGACTCCCTTCCGTCTTCTCTTTCGTCACCTCGTTCTCTCCGAGCCCCAGGGCATCATTCTTCGCTCCTGACAGAATTTTGATCGCAATTTAACGACACATTGAACGAGACGGTCGACACCCGAGGCACCAGTGGTCGCCACACCTCGTTGGGCATTGACGTAGCCCTCCACCGCAACGCGGCTCCAGGCAGCGTGAAAGGGCGCAAGGGACGGAGAGGGAGAGATCTTTTTGAAATCCAAGCGTGCCATAAAAAGGGACAGCAGTCAACCCCTATTCCACATCCTGATGAAGAAAAAAAATTTCCCTTTAAAGTGACTATAGCTGCGGTCATACGTTTCACTTCGTTTTGTGCCCAAAGTAGTGCCACTGGCATACGAGGGGTTGCTTCTAGTGGTTTGTCGAAGTGACTACGTGCGCCCTAGGCAAGATTTCATATTTTTGCAAACTGAGCAGAAAACCGCCAAAATGTGTTCCTTGACAGAACATCAGAAAATGAAGCATGTGGGATATTCTTCTTGGGACTTTGCGATCAAAAACTTTCCGCACAGCGTTTGTCTCGAAGATAATCTCTGAGCAATGTTACTTTTCTAATATAATCCATATCAGGTTGGTAAAATGTAATCTCAGAAAATGAACAATACATTANCTAATATAATCCATATCAGGTTGGTAAAATGTAATCTCAGAAAATGAACAATACATTTTTAATTAAATTAAACCTATTAAGAGAAGTTATTTATTATGATATCATTACAGAATTATTAATAATATTTCAAATCCATGGGAATATTATACCCTGTAATCAAATATACAAGAGTGTTCTTTTTTTAGCAAAATTGAAAAGATATAGTAATTTTTCAGGACATAGGATAGTTATGTAGCAAATTATTTATAAGGTGTTATAGGAATTTATGAATTCAATAACCAATAAGTGGCGGCCATGGGGAGGTCATCCTGTCGGCGGCGGACCAACTTGCCACTACACGTGACGCACCCGGAGACGACACGATCGTGTTAGCTCGGGATGACTCGGCGACGGAGGAAACCTGTCCTAGCGCCACAGTTGCTTTGGCCGCTGACGTCACCGCCCTCTCCACTATATATAGCAGGGTGTTACCAGCTGAGATATAGTGGAAGCAACTCGACCCGTGTGTTACGACCACGTAAGCACTGAAGATGCTCGCCAAAGATGGGGGCGTAACGTCTGTCAAGAAAGAAGAAAGGACGATACGGTTTTCAAACCCGAAAGACATTTTACTTCATGAGACTGGCCGTGAAAGCCTTCATACTCTTATCAATGAATAATAGTATAGACTGTTCTTTTTTTATAATAAAATACTCCATATTGTTGACCCCAAAATGTAATAATATATATTAGTTATTGAAACTGGGTCGAATAATAAAAGGAAAACAATATTTCATACTGCCAACGTTTTAAAAACAATTTGTTTTGTTGTAATCGTGATGAAGAAAATATAAATTTTCGAAACGTGGGAAGTATGAAATGGTGTTTTTGTAATTCTTCGACCTAGTCTCAATAACTAATATATATTGTTTTATTATATTGTTTCGGATAAATATATGAAAGATGTTCCATTCTGAATGGTTGAAATGTAAGAAGTGTTTGTTTTTAAACTGCGAGAATAAAGTATCTAGATATTGAGACTTTATGGGATTTAACCCATAATCTCCATGAGCGGGTTATTGTATTTCCCGCTCCATTCCCTGCGAAAGCGAGACATAAACAAGATATTGTTTATTCAAAAAACTAAATTTTCAATATATTATCCTAAACAATTATGGTTGGATTGCACTTTGTTCACAAATCTGTATGTTAATTGCACTACAATATCAGTGCCTAGTACCATGCACGATATTTCCTTGTGTACGGATATTGGTTTCTCAAAAATATTCAATAACTTCAAATATACAGCATTTGCATTTCTCACATTTCTTATGAGAAAATCTCACAAATTAAATCGTTTATTTATGAGAAATGTGAAGAAAAACTTTTCTTCAAATGTTAATGATATTTACTTATCACTTAGTATAAAATTTCTAGAAATTAGTGAAATTCTTCAGTGAAACCTATAGTGAGCTATAGAAAAGTGTAGAGAAGCTATAGTGAAATTCATCCTTGTTGTTGTTCTGTGTAGTATTTTCACAAATGAGTTTAAATATTTATGGTCACACATTATTAATATTATCACCCATTTCAGCTAATAAAGAGAGAAATGAGATTCTAGGACACTAATCCAACGGATTTTATGAAAGAATTGTGGTATAACGGAAGTCCTTTAGAACAGCCACAAATAGGTCGCCCGCGATGTTACTTTCGTTCCTCGAAGAAGAAAAAAACGCCGTAAGAAAGGCTTGACAAAACAAATCCGTATCCCTCTGCAACCGATGGGCACTCTACAGATGAATAAAAAATAGAAAGGGACTGGATAATCGTGTGGGTGGGGTTTCAATTCGACTGGTGTTGCTTCTTTGTCAGATGCTTGTCATTTCTCCGTCCACAGTCTTCTGGTTATTGGAACTACTAGTTTAATTCAGCACAAGAGGTTAGAGGTGACGTCAGTGAAATAACCTTACTCTGCATACTTATTTTCATACGTGATTACGTAAAAATGGGTCTCCACTGCCGATATTTTGGAATGGAAAACTTTTCGTAAGAATCTGAGGTCGACCTCTTTTCTTATGCATAGCAGTATTGTGTTACGTTGACTGTGCATAGACGCAGGGAAATCTGTCAACACTGACAACCGCGATTGTAAAGGACTTTGCTGTTCTAATTGGGAGGAAACACTGACAGCCCTACTGACAATATCGTCATTGACAGACCCTTTCTGTAGTCCTCGCGGTGAAAGATTAGTAACGAGCTGTAACGAACGGAGTGAAAGCGAGACGTGGTCATATTTCTGCTGACGGGCTGGCCTCCATCCATTCCAGATGACATGCCGTTGGACCCAGACAAAGATTACTATAACCGGTGGTATAGCTAACTTCAAGCCACCTTTTTGCAGCCAAAGGTTGCAGATCGAGCCAAAGGCTTACACACCAATGGCATATTCGCAAAGTATACGCGCAGACCGACAATGAGTCACTGGAAGCCGTTAGAGAGCATGTGATGGAATGTAACATACAAGCCGCACTACTTCTCATGCAAAGGGTGGTCTGCAAGTGACGTGAAACTGAATTGTTACGACAACCGAGGTGATGAGTGTGACTTCTCTTTGAAATATCGTATCAATCACCAATTAGGTACTACTATCAATGCTTATTTACCATTATTTTTCATCATAAAAATATTTTGATTTAAAAATATTTACTGCGATATAAATTGCATAAATAGCACAAAACAATTTAAAAGTCTTCTCCTCCTTGAATAAAAATGTTCCGAAATTAATACTTATAATTGAATAAAAAAGTTATAAAGTTAATATTTTCAAAAAAAACCTATTTTAGAGGTTTAAAAAAATACATATTTTGTATGGAAATGTACAATTTTTTAGATCTAATCAAAAAATATACTTGATTACAAAAATAACATTTTTACTTCATCCCATTTTTTAAATTTAAATATACTAATTTAACTTTGAAAATCAATGTGTTTAAGTTCAATGTATGGTTTTCGTAATCGTTCGCAGTCGGATAACAGCGGCTCGCATCCTGTTTCACGTGTGTATCAGGGATTCCCTACTCGTCCTCCGCCACAGTGATTCACCATACTTCCAACGTCTTTGGAGCGTTTATCTTTTTCTCCCTGCCCAGACGAAATAACCAGTAACTAAATAGTGCTTTAAAGGTTCACAAAACAGCAACAGGATGGAACTAGTGCAGCTTCAATTTAATCCCAAAAATAAGTTGGGATGATGAACCATCAAAATTAATCATTATAAGAATCAAAGGACAAAGTAAATTTACAACAATTACACTTGTTTTGAGATTTTACTACTACAACGAGTATCACAAATCTTTTGTAATATCGATTTAGTTTACGCGTTTACAAAAGCTGTGTCAGCAATAGTATAAACAGACATTTATAATATAACAAATATAAAACATTTGCTCTAATTTGTTTATAACTATTTAAAACAGTGTGAATTCAATTTATAAATTCATATATTGTCAGAGTTTGAAATGTTGATATGGATACTTGTTTTATTGGCATTCTTATAGCACGACTGTTCAATGACGTTAAGCGCGTCTCCGGTCAAGAGCATGTAAAGCGTTTGTCTATCCGAAAATGCCATAGTAACGAGAAGTTGAAGTTGTGTCTGTAATCAGTGGCGGATCTATGGGGCGCGCTAAGGGGGTTATATCTTGTTATGAAGTATTATTTTTAATAAAAATATACACCCAAAATTCAAACAATAGAAAAATACAGCGTGGGCTGACGGTTCTCACCACCCGCGTGGCGTGCCGTTTTAGGGCGTTTCAGAAATACCATTAGTTTTCGGAAGAGCGGAACAACGTAATAAAATATAATTCTTAAGAAGGAAGAGCTTTCGGCACTACAAAGACTTGTTTGAAGCGTGAGAAAGCGACGGGAAACATTCTAAGACCCACGACGGAAGGCGCGGCCCGCACATACCACAGTAACGGACGTGGCCCGAACAAGTGAAAAATAGTTAAGAACCTTTCGCAGTATCAAAGCAAGGGAGTCATTAGGGACTTCCGCTGTGACCACGAGTTCGCAAAATTCCAAATTTTGGGTGGTCGGAAAAATGTAGTTTTACAAACAAACGTCACGACAGCTTTAGCCAATCCAGGGAAGCTGGCTGAAAATAAGACGAAGGCAAAGATTGGTTAAGAAAAGATCACGTGCCCCGGCGGGGGCGTGAACAAATTTCTAAATTTTGCACTAAAGGGGGGAGTAAAATTATAAAAAGAGGAGATTTTAGGTTTTAAAAAGAGGGGATATAGAGGCACGCGAGGAGAACAGATCAGGGGAGACGGACTTCAAGTGCTTCTCAATTAAAAATCTTCTCAGTGTGTTCGACGCGGATTTTGGCTACGAGGTCTGTTAGCTAATGGGCTAAGTACCGTAGCCGTGCCGTGAACGGATTTCGTTCTGACTGGAGTCGAGCGAGACGGGGCTTCAGGCAGGCGACGCGCAGACCGGTGCCCCCCCAAGGCATCACGAGTTCGCAGAATCATCTGTTAGTGGCGGCGCTGACGCGACGAGGCGGCGGTCGGGTCCTTGATCCCGCGAAGGGCTATGAACAACCACCCCGTTTCGAGACGGACAGGTCATCTACGCTACCCGCTTACTAAGGTAAAAACATTCTGATAGCACGTCAGAATTGCGTCAAAGTGACGAGATACTATGAATCTAGGGTGCGTGTGCTCCGTTATAAAAAAACAAAAAACAAACATGAAAAGGAAGTTAATAACAGTTACGAAAATATTTTAAAATAATAATCAAAAGTAGTTAACCTATGTTTTAGTATAAAATCAATGTGGTTAGGACTAACAGTGTGCCAACACTTATTCTATCAAAAAAGAATGAATGAAATAACGTGTGACTTTGGGGGAATTGTACGGCGAGAAAAATGAATGTCATAAGATGTGATTTTGGGGGATTGTACGGGGAGAAAAATGAGTAGGTGATAGATGTACTTCATAAGTAATTAATAAACCTCATTTATCACTGCTGTGTGAAATAATTTTAATTGTGTATTTTATTGAGTAAATGGGCCGAACCCGCCCTCATCCGAACTTCCCAGGCTCCATCTAGCCGGTGCAGACGCTGATAGTAGAGTGGGCTAGGTAGGAGACTCACTGAATTAACAGCAACTTTTAATTAAATTATTATTTTATTTGAGACCTCATCAATTAAGTATGTTACAATTTGACGCTACAACGTGTGGCTCGATTTATTTTAGCCCTTGTTTAATAAAGTATGTTACAATTTCCCCCCCCCATTGCACCTGAACTCTTAACAGATAAAATGGAAGTTGATAAATGGCACACTTTGTAAAAGTGTTACCAGATTATTAATTGTTATTAGTTATAATTGTTATTCTTATTAATAATATAATTGTTATTTTTATTAACAATACCATGTTGTTAATTATTATTTATGTATGTGATGCATTTTATTTAAATGTAATATTTATAATTTTTTTGTTGCAAAACCAAAATTTTGAAATAAGAATGTCCTCCGGTTAGCCCCCTCCCCTTGATTACGGTCTAGATCCGCCACTGTCTAGAATTATTCCAACAGATTGTAATCAATATTCGGAAATAATCAGTGTTAAAGTTTTCTGCAGCATTTGTAGAAATTACTGTAGTGCAAGTACATTCGACAATTCAAGGGTTAGACTCATTCATACCTGTATTCATACAGCGTGTCATAAATATCAATCATTCATAAAAGAAGAAAGAAAGTGAGATCTATGCTTATTACCAAGCAATCCGAATACAGTGAATCTTATCAGTGAAGGGTGTCCAGTATGAAGGTTCCAGTAAAGTATCAGGAAGTTTAAACTAGTGTAATAACCAGAAGTCACCATTGTATTGTGTAAATGTAGTAAGTAGTCAGAGATTACGTAGAACAGAATTATACAACAAAGAGGTCCACGTGTGTATCGCATTTTGGATTTTTGCAATAACGTCAACCAACAATAGAAATGTGATTGGGAGATTGCAAGAAGAAACCATCAACAAGGTTTGATTCAAAAAAAGAACAATAAATCTTAGAAAGAGAGATGAAATTTTCTGTAGGAACTAAGACGAGTTGAGTATGCAAAAATTTCGCACAGCAATTTGTCAGCAGCTTCGTGTTCATGGGTGAGGGGGTGAGAGTGGAAAATACGTTGCGCGCGCTGCGCTTTTATTTTTACAGTAAGTCGTCAAGATCTCAGTAACTATAGAAATGTTAATCATGCCAATTTTCTTTTCTCTTTTAATTTAACAGAATTGTTGTTTAACAAACAGTGGTAAAATCAAAAGTTTTCGCCGAAATCACGACACAAGTACAAAAATGTGTAAATGCAAGTAGTCTCTTCCCAGTAATTTATCTCAGTTGACTTGATGCAAAACTTCTGCATTGTAGTTTCTCTTCAGATTCATGTTTGGGGGGTCCTGAAGGGTATAAAAATGCATGTTGCCGCAGTCACTGAAGGCAGGTTTCGATGCGGAGGGTGGGATGGTGGGAGAGTTGCACACATTGCGCGGGCTGCGCCTATCCAGAAAATCGTCAATATCTCGGTACCTATGCATCATGCGGAAACGTAGTATTCCATTCCTCGTTGACGGATAATTTTCTTTCTGCACAGGCTACTTATAGTCCATCTGAGCAATATGTTATTGACCTACCTTGATTTTTATTGGTTTTTAGATGGCGATTACTCTTATGTATTATACTATAACACTAATAATAAATGTCATATATCAATTTGATTAAAAAAATAAAATTAAAGAAAATGTGAAAAATAGTTTTAGAAACTCATTGTCCAAAATTTAGTTATATTAAAAATAATACAAGACAAAAATAAACAAGATTATTTTACAAAATCGTAACAATTACATGCCATAATAATGGGATGAATGAAATTGATTTGTTGTTACTAGTGTTATTTTTTTGTGGAAGGGGGGATTTCATCGTTTCGGATTCTAATGGTAAGTTACCACTCGTCGGAGTTGATTGATGATTATCAGAGACATTATTCAGAAATGTCGAAACGATTTACTTTCTAAATTGGTAGCTAGAGGTGCTGCTCATATTCACAATACCGTGTCTACCATTTGCATTCTAGCTTGAAACAACACAATTCGACTGTTGGTGGTTTGAATTTGATATTTTAAAATATATTCGTAGCTAGTACACAGTTCAAAACAGACTACGCGGAAGACCGAACTCGACCTGCGGACAGTAGTTAAACCGAACACCGGATTCTAGTAGCCCAGTTTCCATATTGTAATAACAGAGCATTAGAACAATTAAAGTACATCAGCGGGACCAGCGAGATTTAATTTCTTTTTTTCTTCTTGGCCAAGAAAATCGTGCAAACTGTAAGCATTCAAAACAATTTAACGCAGCTTTCTTTATTTTCATTATTGTTTATGTTCAATCTCTTCCACCTGAGATGAATCGGTGAGTCAAATATGTATAATACAGGAAAAAAACCTTTCAATTTATTGAATAATTAAAATGGGCATTTCAAACATTAATTCGAAACAGAAGTATTAGAAATGTTACAGCAATCATTTTTTGAATTCGCGATTAAGACCATCAGGATGAATTTGAAAGAAATATTTCGAGTTGAAATATTGCAAAATATATTTTAACAAAACATATTAATATGTGAAAACGATGCGCGAGAATTATGATCATAGGATTGAAATCTTGTATATTGAATGAGAATGAGAATAAGAATCATTGCCCCAAAATCACATCCACTCTGACGCTTAGTAGGAGGAAACTGCGACATCATATTGCAATTTCGAAACCTGCCTTTTACGCTCTTTCTCGGAAACGCTTCCTACCAGAGACAACACCATCCTTCTTCCGGTGTTGGCCCTTTTACAGCATTGCCTACCGCTCCACACCGGAAACATCCCATTTCCCACCCTTCAGCATGGAGCCCTTTCTCCGCTACTCGACTCCAATTTGCGGCTCCCATTTGTGGCTTGTGTGATGGCGCCGTCGTGTGGTCCACGATATATGGGACACGCGACATCCTCGTCGTATATATGGCATACGACGCTCACACTCAAGTGACAAAGAGAATTCAACGTGTTTTACCGCTCACGAAAATGGATGAGTTGAAGAAGGAGAGATGATCCTTGTTGGTTATACAGGGTGTTAATCTTCACTTACAAATAAAAATATCTCCCAAAAAACCATCATATGAAAATATTGCACAAGACAAAAAGTTAATATTAAAAATTGGTGTCGAAATGTGAAAAAATGTAAATAAAAATGTATTGAACTGAAAATATACGTGTAAAAATGGTCTTAAAGTAATATTGAAAATGTATTTAATTATAATAAGATGTAAATACTATAACGTTAAACCCCCCAGGGGACTTACATCTAGTAAGAACGTGTTTGGCAAACACGGGGCCCCGAGCTGAGTCTGGCATTACTTCCACTTACTAGTGCAAGGCTCCTTCCTTTCTCTTTCCTGACCTTCCTTGGTCACCTCTTATTCTTTTCGATCTCGACGATAGGAATCTTTCATTTTCCTCTTACTTCTTTTTTTAATTTTATTTTTATTTTTGTAATGATGTGTGTAATGTTTTGAGATGTGTTGTTATTTGAGTTTTGAGTTGTAATTCAGGATGGGTTTTTAGTGGGTATGGTTGAGTCATTCGGCGAGTCCCACACGCGGAGAGAATCATGTGTGCTCTCCTTAGTGCGTATCTGCATTTTCCCTACCTGTACAGAATTTTAGGGCTCTAATGACCTAGATGTCGACGAGCCGTAAAGCCCCACAAAAAAAATATAACGTTAAACACCACAAGACTCAACATGGTGGGGGAAAGCTTTTTAGAAAACTTTATATCTACCTATGTAAATGCAAGCCACTAATATTTTTGAAACATTTAAATAATATTAAAAGTAACTATGTTACATTTAAGTAAAAATTAAATGTTCAATAAACATCATTCGTATTACTTATAGACACACAACGGGTTTTAGTCGGTAAATTTTATCTTTCTCTATCAAATATCTCGTCTCGATACTTGAATAAATCATGGCAAGAGAAATTCCACTTTGAACAAAATAGTAGGGTTTATTTCGTTCTATTTGGTAGTAGGAGAAACTTGTTAATAATTTTCAATGCAGGCAAACAAAAAAATTATTTAATTTAGTTTATTGATCATTTATCTTCTTATGGATACAGTATTATTTACTTTCACAATATGCTTCTGAAAGCATGGTTTTACATGGATGTAGTTAAGCCATTTAACAGTCGACCCGAGATGCGCCGTTACAAGTTTTCATACAAACATTTTAATTCTTCCGCGAGGCCGCATAAGTTTTAAGTTTATTTTAAAATAACATTGCAGTACCTCAACACTTAGTTTTCTATGTACCATTTGTGTTTTACTTTATTCTTGCAAAATCGTTCATCATTCAGTTTAAAGAAAGGAAAATATTCAAAGCATGATTGCAGACAACGCATATATTACGATTTTTACTTAATTTCTTATTCCAGAATGTGGTGAGATATACCATGCTCTTCCAGAAGCTACCCACATTTTTTATAACAGAAAATGGGAAGGAAAGAACTGGTAATACCAGGTTCTGGAATAAATTCGGGACGCACCAGCTGAAAATACCAAATGCGGTCGAAGGCTAAGACTTTTAAAGAATTGGGGCTATTTACGTCTGACATAATTATGTTATTAAATTAACAACTTTTACGACCTTTTGCACACTT
>NNCF01130261.1:14753-73021 GCA_002313205.1 Laupala kohalensis | reverse complement strand
TATATATATAATATTTGTGTTGTAAAATCATAATTTTTAAACAAAAGTGCTCTCCTGTTGCCCCCCCCCTTGATTACGGTCTAGATCCACCTGCTTCTCCTCATATACTCTTTCGTCGTGTAGTATCATTCCTTCTCACCAAGCGCCGCATGATAGATGCGCCCATCGTCCGTCTCTCTGAGCGATGGAGATGGATTGGGGTCAAGTCGAGGATTCGTGGCTGCCACTGGCGGAGCCACCGACGCCCGCTTGTCCGTCGGTTTGAGAATCCTCCTCTATCCATGACGTCCCAACAAACACATACATTGAATGTTTCCTTCATAAACAGTCTCCGTATTGAGACATGGTAAAATAATATCTCAGAATCTTATATTCCGAAATAGGCAATATTCCGAAAGAGAAAGTGAAATGTTAATACGTTGTCATAGTACTCTAAATACTGAATAAGTTATTGTTTCATGCATGTCGTTTTTTGTTCAATTTTATTCATAACATATATTTTCTAACTCTTCGCGCCTTGGCGCGGTTTTGTACATTATCTTTGTAGCTCCATTCTGGCTCGGTTTTTTCTGCGGGTAGAAGCGGGTTTATATAATGGTGGGTATGTCATTAATACTTTTTTATTATTAATCTTGGATTTTTCTGCATTAATACCTACGATTTATTTAGAAAATAATGAATGGTTAAAAGTACGTATTTGTTAAATAATTTTGTTTTATAAATATTTAATCCACCTCTCTCTTTCAGCATTGGATTCAAATTTATGAGACGGTCCATGAGTTGTTTCCAGAGAATAACTTAGTTTATTGCCCCCCCCTCTCCCGTGGCCATGCGCTGTTTGCAAATGCTTTTTTGTCAGTGAAGTTTATTATTTATCTATTTATTTAGAACTTATTGCTTACTTGTCAACCCAAAACAATCTTACTCTCAACTTTATTGTGCTCACTGTTATTATTTCTGACGTATCCACAAGGAACCTCCAAGGCCTATGGGTTTGGGTAGTCACAAACAAATATAGGACATGAAATTCAATGCATACATTCTCATGTATTAAGAACCTTCTTCCTTCACTCATGAAAAACACGTAGCCAACATTCTGTAAAGTCATGTGTCCCGAGCACTACATCACTTCTGTTTCGAAAACTATAAAACGCCCTTCCTTAAGATATACAAGTAAAGGGATCTCTTAAACCGGCGTCGCGTAGACCTCACTGCTGATTTTGTGAGCACGCACAATGGCGAGCCCTTTGCCTGTGGCGCTCAAAAGATACGCACAAGAAGCATTTAGAGTATTGAGAATCAAATATGATGGGATAGATTGGTGTAAAAATACTTCTTATCTGATTACAATTTTGGGGAAGATCGAATTTGCTTAAAATGGTTTTCCATCCAGTAAGTTGATAGAAGATTTTGTGTCGCAGGGTATTTACTTTATTGTATTTCATTTGAGAAAACCGCTAACTAAACTTCCTCCTCATAAATTACCAAAAAATTTCATCATATAACATTTCTTCACTTAACTCCACTAAAGAAAAGCTAAGAAACTCCACCAAGAATATTTAATTGGACGAAATGCCTCGTCTTTAAAAAAACAACGTAGTTGCTAATTCTTTTTTGCCTTTGGACGAAAAGCTACTTGGACGAAACGTCACCGAACCGGTACATATTATATTATTGTTTTTGTAATATCTGTGAATGGAAAATGTAGCGTGCTATTGAAGCTTATCTACATGGGGCGGTAGGAGGTAGGAGGTAGCTGGTAGGGCTATTGTTAGTAGGTGGGTCGCTTTGCAGGGTTTACCAACAACTTGGCCAACGTGGAGGGGTTTGTAGAAGTTACTAGGAGGAACTGGATAGGGTAAGGAGGATTTGCTTCTCAGTATATGAACTAGGACATTAATATGAAAAACAATTTTTTTCTGACCTCATCGGGATTCTAACCCGGTATGATTTTGCGGTGAGCTAGAATGCTACCACCTGAGTCACAGAGGGGCATATTATGCTACGATTCTTAACTGATCACTTTAAACGATGCTCTTGAAAAGTTATAAGTGGCGAGTATTTTCATTGAAAATTCAAGAATATGAACTGTATTACATACGTTTTAATAAGTACGTTTCCTGTAGGGTGAGTGCACCGAAGGTGGTTCGTGCTCTTTAAGTACCATTTTTTATTATTCTCCTAATAGTTAACTTACTAATCACTAAATGTCAGCATATCCTTGAACATTGTCGCTTTTTTCGGTATTTATGAAACATAATATGTCTACGAGGTGTGGTGTCCAAATTATCGAATGTGTTGTGTCGTGTTGTCTACTGGTGTCGCACTATAATATTTTGGTGATCAGAAATTCTTTGTTGTTTAAAAAACTGAGAAGTAATGCAGTAGAGCGGCTTTCCAGTTTTCGTTACACCTTTAATGATTGAAAATTTAACTCTACGTTAAGAAAGTTAAGAGGTCTATAAATGCCATAACACAGTTATTGGACTGCTTTCCAAGATGGCTATAGTGAAGAAAAATGATTACTGAAGAAAATAGCAAATAAAATAGAACGTTCAGCAAAACGGAAAATGAACCACAACCACGGACTATGTGGGATGATCAAATTCAATGAGAAGAAGACTGCAAAAGCTGGCACACTCATGGTGGATCTGTGGGAGGGGCTAAGGGGGTTATAATTTTGACCTGAACTCTTAACGGATAAAGACATACTTTCTCACTTTTAACAATTATAAATTTGGTCACTATTTAATATTGTTAATTGTTGATTACTTATTTGACGAGTTGGTGTATTTTATTTAAAAGATATCATTTATATAATTTGTGTTGCGAAACAATGATTTTCAAACAGAAACCCTCCCCATATCCCGGTTAGCCCTCCCCCCCCCCAGTGACTGTCTTCCCATAACGATTTCCGTTCACTTCATTCTGATTTAAACAAACTCATTTAATACGTCCGTGCATTTACATTTACAAATTATACAATAAATCTTTATCAAAAAAGTCAAAACAAGCACGATATGAGCATTACTTTGTTCTTTTTCAGCAGAGAAAATTTAATAGTTCTTTTAACACCTTCTTGATTCTTCTTTCTTCTCGGAAAACAAAATTTAATACAAGTGCGACAGACTCGATTCCAATGAGAGTCTCTCTTTTACAAGATACTAGCTTCTCACTGAATTACAGAGGTATGCAAATCCCTAATCATTGAAATCACTGCGTTTAAATGTTCGTCTCACAGAGACGTATACTCACACCCAGAAGGCGTCCTTCGATATCGTGTACAAAAATCAGCTTGCCAGAAGCACACCCCTTCTTCCCAGCGAAGTCTGCTGCTGCTACTCGGCTCTTACTGCAACCATGAACCCGCCGACTGCTCGCGATGTTGTTCTCCAATCGTTCATTCGTCCTTTCGTTCGTCCTCATTCGAGTTCACGGCGAGTTATTACGGTCACCGACGTGCTACCGTTTTCGTGTTTCGCCTAATTCGTATTTCGGAAACTTTTACAACGCATTAATGGCTTCAATTGGAGCCCTCAAATTATCTTCCGTACGCGTTCAAACTTGCATCTATCTCGGCTGTTCGTTAATGAATTCAATTGCGCGATACGGACCACAAAATATGATTATTTCAAACTGCGTTCTTACGTTCTTTCTTTTGATCCACGGATCGTCCGATACAACGCTTCTCAAAATATTCAACTCAAACCGTACTCTCTGACGATTCGCGTAAGATCTAATAGCGACCGTTTCCTCAGACGAGGCACTTGATACGAGACCGAACCGTCCCCTCTGATGATCCACGAAATATTGCTCGACGATTCACGTAAGATTGAGAGCGATACTTGTCCCATTTGTTCCTTCTCAGCAATTCTCCCCACTCCACTTAAAATTGATGCACTGTGAATTCCGCCAATCAATTGTCTCTGACCAGTTTTGCGTCGCTAGCTCCACAAGGTGTATTCACATTTTTCTAATTATCACAATCGGATTTCCAAAGTTTCTATCTGCGTCTTAAGCCTCACAGAACGCGCTCCTATTTGGCGCTCATTCAAATTAGTATTGTATAGGGTTTTCAGTTCTATTCGAACCATTATTCGCCGCACATGTTTCAAAATAACATCGTAAAATCCTCTAACAAATTCGGGTCGTTAGAATTTGTTTAATTTCACTTCCATTTTTTTAACTGCTTCATTAGGTATTGTCAAGAAGACGTCGTCTCCATAGGTTTTATATTGAATATTTGTAAACCATGAAGAATGATAGCAATGCCGAAAAAGTTATCTCAGACTATGAGTATTCTTTTGCATAACTTCTCAACATATTTGTAAAAAAATAACTTTAAAATACAAAATATTATGATAAAATATTAATCAAATAAATTATTCTTTGCTAAATACAAATTACAGGATTGTTAAATGATACACATAAAGAGAAATGTTAAAAAGTGATTTTAATAATTTTCTCTACTGCGAATAATTTTTACGCGTCGCAGTAAACCAGGTTTATTCCATCGCACTCCAGTTTTTCCCTTGATCATTCATGAAACTCAGCATTTGTGGACCTCGCAACATTACATATTCATGGCGTCCCTACAAACGGTAATTCAATCACAAATGTGGCAGTCATGAAAGATTTATAGCTTTTTCTAAACAAACTCTAATACTCTTAAGTGAAGAATGAGTTACGTATTCATGAGAATTTTCAAACAGTTTTAGTAAATTATATTCTTATAAAAATGATAGTTTTCTTTAATGTTTTGCAGAAGTTACATAAAAGTACCAGTAACACACGATAAACATAATACCATGAGAATTGGTGATAAAAGAATGATCGTTCATGACAATAATTATACAAATGCCCGATATCTTCTCCACATTCATGTGATTACAATACAAATGGGAAATAGATTAAACTGTTTAAATCCTAGAAAGCTAACATTGCTCAATACCCCACAAAAGTTAAGTCGTTATAACGAATACAAAAAATTTATCAATATTGCATTGAGAATTGTATTTTACTTTTTTTGTAACAATTTTAGGCAGTCTTTTGTAATAAATACTTCAATAATGCATTATAATATTTATTCTTTACAAGCAAAAATTACGTACTCACAACTTTTGAGTATCTACTCGGGGAGGGAAGTTCGCCTCGTTTACGGCAAGCACACCAGCGGCCAAAGCAGGTTGTCTCGGATCACGGTTCGTCGCAATTTTTGCCTGGACCTAAAATATCACGAAACTGAAAAAATAAATAACATTCAAAAGCGCCTAGTTGAAAGTCAACAACAGTCACTCAAGATAATTCATCAATAATTCCCATTGTGCCCATTAATGCCTCAAATACTTCAAGGACCCCTCCGTTGCTCAGGTGGTAGCGTTCTAGCTCCTCACCAACTCGTCCCGGGTTCAATTCTAGGAGGGGCCAGAAAAAATTTGTAGATTTTTACATTAATGTCCCAGTTCTTATAGTTGGGACTACTGAAAAGCGAATCCTCATTCCTATCTCCATCTCCTCCTAGTATCAATACATTTAACTATTACTAACAATTCCTACTAACCTCTCCACGTGCCAAGTTGTTGGTAAACCCACCTAAGCAGTCCACCTACTAACAATAACCTACCACCCATCTCCTTCCCTCTTATCGCTCCATGAAGATAAGCTTCAGTAGCACGTTACATTTCCCATATACAAATACTACAAAAATAATACTTAGGAGCAACGATGTACCACAATCCGCACAAGTTGAATGGCGCAGGAGTTGTATTGGAGTGTGTAAAGATAAATAAACTAAAACCGGATTTCCGTAGTGTGATCGAGAAAATAACGGAGGTTAACTTCGTATGTTTTTTTTTTTTTTGGTTGGGGCTTTAGGGCTCGTCAACAACGAGGTCATTAGAGCCTTCGTATGTTTTTTGTTGCTGGAACAATGCTCAACACGCGAACCAAGTGTTCATTTTAATCGTAAATAAATGGTTTTTATTTTTAACTGAACTAATATATTTTATTTTGGTGTTTAATTTCTTCAATCCTACACATTGCCCAAACCGACACGCAACTGCGACGTTTTCTCTTTCGACTTCTTTTAATAATTGATTAAACTGCACGTAATATTAAAGAGAACTAATTATTTGACCCTGTTTTCTTACAACATTATCTTTTTTTTAACGTTTTATTAGTTATTTATGAAAAAATATGCATATTTTTAATAGTTATTTTCTGTGCCATTGAGGTTCTGTATGTATTCTCTGTAATCTCACCCCGACTCAGGTTTTGTTTGATACTTCTTTTACAGTTCTGTGGATACTGCGATGAAGGTAAGTGTTGTTAGCGTGAGAGAAAAGGTCCGAAAATTAAATGTTGAGCCGCTTTATTGAATCCTTAATTAAAACATAACGCATGTCATTATTATAATATATCAATCATGTAATTAAACGACCTTACTTTCACAGGATCGATTTGGACGAGCGAGGGTCGAAACGTTGTAAATTTTCTATAATTGAAAATAAATTGAAAAAATCGATTGAGTGAAAGGAAGGTCGATTCATTTAATAATTATATTCAAGAAACTACAGTCGTAACTAAAATATATTATATATAAACTTGGAAGTTACCCCCATTTCTCAACTTAAGTCATTGAAAAAACACCTGATGTCCCTGGCTTGCACCTAAATTTAAATTTTATCTCAAAGACGTCGATTTGGATGGATTGAAGTATCTGAGAAACACAGATGACTTCACACACACGAGTTTTTCCTACAACATACGGTAAAATGCAGACATCAGAATATCCAAATGGCCACAATGGCACCTTATCTAGGTCCTCCCACAACAACACGGCAAGAGATTAAATTCGTTTCTTGTGAACGCACAATTTCTTAATCTCTGTAGGCGATTAGAATATTCTCCTGGTACAATACATGCTATCGAAGGTAAAAATAACATTATCAATCCGCTTCCATTTTCATTAAATCCCCTCTGAATACCTGTCTGGAAAGTATTTACTCGTGACCATTGAATTGAGAACTCCTACTCATCGGAGGGAGGCCGATCTTATGTTAGAAGAGCTTCGGTTACTCAGATGCATAGTGTTCTTTTGTGTTCTCCAGGACAAAACGAAAGAACTGGTCTTCGAACGAGAGAAGCCATAGGAATTTTTTCCAATCTGGCTGTCCATATATTCTGATAGAAGTAACCACAGACCTAACAATAGAACTAAATCAGTTGCCAAAATTTTGTTCAATTTAGATTTTTTTTGTGGGGCTTTAAGGGCTAGTCAACATCAAGGTCATTAGAACCCAAATTAAGAAATGGAATAAGACTACAATATAATTCAAGGAAGAATTTTAATTTTCCATTTCAATAAATGAGACAGTGATTTCTTACATTGTTGCAACAATGTAAGATTCAATGTAAGTAACAATGTAAGAACAAAAATTAAAGAAATATATTTTGCTTTGGTCTAATTTTTTTATTAAAAATATAATTTGGTTAGTTTTCACCACTACACTAGAGAACTTGCAACAATAACTAGGCACGTTTTAAGCAATTACAATAAAGTTTCTAAAAATATTTTGGGTTCATACCACTTTACAAGGTACGTTACTCCCCACAATTTCATTCAACCGTTTTGCATGGTACTACAAGATAAATAATCATATGTTCAATAGTAGGTGGAGATAACTTGCAGAAGTAATAGGTAAGTACTGCTCCTAAAATTCTTAATATTATCATGGATATTACATGCGTTATCGAATACAAAATCCATAGTCGTGGGTTATATAATACGCTAAGCCCCGAGATATCAGCCACAAGATACAGTGGGAGTGGAAGACTTATTTCTGTGTGTCCCAGTCAGATACGAAATGGTTTACAAGTAGCGTGTGTCATTATTTTAGTCTTGATTATTCAGCACTGTGTGCTTTATTATTGTTTTTAGAGGATCTACTAATTAATTATTCATTAGCTCAGACCAGTTTGATTTTTTTAATAGTAAATTCCAGAAAAATACTTCCCCATTTAAAAAATTGGTAGCTTCACTGATTCTTCAATCAGATGAATCATCTGTAAGTGAAATCCGTGTTTTTAACATTTTGTACTTCGTGGTTTTAAACTTGAAACATTAAAGAATTTTCCAGTATCATTTGTCTTTACATGGAGCCAAGGAGACTACACCAAGTCTCCTTGCATGGAACGTTTATCGACTAGTGAAGTATTGTTGCAATGGATTTGTTCGTATGCTATTATTGATATGTAAACACACAAATGTAAATAAACTAGTGAAAACCATATTAAATGACTGATATGTAGAGAAAATTTCATGTAATAATGTTGATATTATCAAAATTACGGTGTAATTTTGTCGCTATGTAGAATTATTATTAGTTATGCATTTCGATGAAAAATTCTGAATTTATGTAAGTACATACATTTTAATACTATAAATATTTTTCTATGTGAGTTTGTCATATGTATTTTAAAATAACTAAGTATTATTTTACAGATCATAAAAAGAAACAATTTCTTGATTCTTTGGTTTATCGTAAGAATCAGCAAATAAGTGGAAGATACTTCAATTATTATTAACAACTCTCATCTCTTATCCCAGAGAAGCACATTGTTATTTCATTTTAAACTGCCTTTGTTAAAGCCTTCAAAATGTGTATGGATCCTCTGGAAAAGGTAAGTTTCTAGATAGCTTTGTACATTTCTATAGAAATAGGAAATAACTGTACATAAAACATTTATTTAACATTAATTCAAAATACTATTACTACTATTGCTCCACTGAGTAGAATTATTGGCTAATCGTCACTCGATATTTACCAAAATAAAGCAAAAACTATCAATATTCCCTATCAAGTCTATATGTCTGGACTTTTGAATCATTTTAGAATATGTGCTTGTTTTTGGTCATTTCCCTTTGAATAATAATAATTCACTGCTAACATTTCTAATCTTCTCAAGACTACACCGAGTTACGAGAATTAAATACACCCGTGAAATGAATATGTGTCACACAGTATCATTTTATATATTACGGGAAACTAATAATCATTAATATCCGATACATGTCATCAATACTAATTACAATGTCGCTTAAACACTGTAAAATTAGTGTTACAAGGGAACTGGGCGTAGTATTGCACGTTTTATTTTAATATAACTCGTACTAAACGCAAGCAACTACAATTTCCAAATTTATTATTTAATAGTAGTGAATATATGACTATTTCGGTGAATAAAGGACAATAACATTTCTAATACGGAAAAAATAATCAAAATTGAGTAATTAAACGAATAAATAGGTGAGGGACAAGGTACGTACATAAATTAACCTATTATTTCATTTCTGCATCTCATATTTATCTCGTAATGTGAAACTTTCTGTATCTTTGTAACAATGTTACGAGCTGATTGTCGATGTCTACGCGCTGATGAGGCGCCTTCATTTGTGAAAAATGTTTGTCAAGTTTAAGTTAAATATTAATGTCACAATAAAATTTTATGATATAATGACAACAACAAAAAGTGAATATATTAGGTTTTGTGATGAATATGTTTGATTGTTTAAACTTCTGCCAGAAAAGGACTCTTAATTACACCATTAAGATTAGTAATGTCTTTTTATTATAAATAATTTTAACATAAAACGGAGTGAAATGATAATATCTCTATTCCAGATGAAAGGAATATCTATGTTTTAATTATCTGTCCAAGTTCCCGCGAAAAAAAACGCAGTTTCTTTTGGGTTCTCAGTACACACCAGACAGTGTTACAGATTGCTATCCGACCATTGAGGGGTTAATATATTTGGTGTAATTAATTCCAGTAACTGTAATTATAAAAATGTGTAAAAACGTAAGCAATAGAGAAATATTTCAAAGAATTGACCGCATTTCAAGAACGAAACTGTGATAGTGCGTTTTAAATACACCAAACCATAGAACTGTGTGTGATATATTTCTTCCGTGTAACCTACACGTGGAGAAGATATGTGATAGCTTTCAGAGAGGTGAAAAGGGCGACGAGCCGGGAATCGAACTCGGGATTCCTGCTTTGATCACGGGCTTCTGAAGTACCATCCTGGATGGAAATTATGTTCAATTATAGAAAGGGAACGGATAGTGTAATGGTCAACACCCCTGCTATCAAAACATGTAACTCCGACTTCGATTCCCAGCTTATATTCACTGAAGCTTCTCTATAACGGACAATCACAGGGTCCTCATATTGTCCTATTTTGGGAAGTTAAGGTCAACATAGAATATAATGAGAGTGAGTGGGAAAGAGTCCCATTTATGTCCACTAATGAGAAGTGTCCGTGAAGGAAAGTTTCTATGTGTGTATACATGAAAATGGTTCTTTAAATAGAAGATTCGATCTGTTTTATCGTTTTGATTCAAGGAGCAAGAAGTGTACATGGAAATGTTGGCTATACAAGACTACGAAGCGAAACGAGTCAATCCATCCTACCCGATTTTGATGAGGTCTCGTAATCCTACTGATGTCCCTCGGACGATGAACATTCATCATGCAAGGATCAATTATTTCCCCAACTCATCGCGACCCGAGACGTCACGACTCATGTCCAATAAAGTGCAGGTAGTCATCGTGAATCGAGAGGGACAACGTCCTTCGAAGGTTCACAATAACAAACATTAATGATAAAAAAAATGCTTTAGCGGAAAGCAGAAAGTCTTAACAAAAACATAAGCACAATAAAAAATGTCATAAAACATGTATAGCATGGAGAAAATGTAAAAAAAATAATAGAATTTCAGAAAGTAAATATTGCTTCTGCTTTCATTTAACATGTGTTTTCTTTGCCACAATCCTGACATCTGCTCATGTTAGCTCTGACTATATAAAACAACAGATCTCCGACTCCTTTCTTAATTGCCAAGAAAGATAAGGAAAATTTCGTACTGTCATGTTGTATAATAAATTATTGACACGTGTGATAGATTTTTATGTCAATTCCCTTAGAATTACATTGGAATTGATATAATAATATATCGTTACATTGGAAACTAAAGGGAATGAAAACTAAATTACATTGGAATTTATTTCAAAACTGTACCACCAAGGACTTTATCCGTAGGTTCCCGTTATACTTCAAGTTCATTTGATTTATATTCACATTTATTTGCCATAAGATTGTTATAAAAACAATTTCGACAATGGTTAACAGATGTTAATTGTTAATTCAAATGTCAATCCCGCAAGGACTAAATTTCATTGAACGAGTTTGTAGATAACTTGAACTTTTGTGTGTCAATTCCCTATCTTGTTAACGTAAAACGTTTTTTCGCGGTCACTCAGGAATGTGTTAAGGGGGATAGGGGTGGAAACCCCCTCATATGGTGGTGGTTAGATGGTGGGACTTAAACTTTTGATACAAATGTAGTGCTTATGCCTAATGACACTAAATGCAATGCTTTTTATCATGAATCAATCGATTTAAACGTGAGAAAACCCAAATTTTCCATAAGGGTGAAATGTTGAAGGGATCCTTGGACAAGCACACACAATCCTGAGTAGTTTTGGAACATCTGAAATACACAGTTTTCAGCGGGAGTGGGGAAAAAAGGGGTGAGGGTGGGTCATCAGATGTGGGTGATTTTTTAACCTCAGCTAATGAATTGCACATTATTGAGTCTGTATATGTGACACTAGGTCTCTCCGACATTTTGAAGTGCGATATTTTTGCTCGATTTTCTCGAAAATTGAATTTCTCTTCACTTTAAGGGTCTCCCTGTGCAATGGGGGTGGTTCAGAAAGCTGCCAATAAGGGAGTTTCTTGATAAAACATAGGAGTTTCCTCGCCCAACTTTCAATCTGATACATTTAAAATCATTGAAGTTATGGAGCGATGAATTTACTGCGCCGCCAATTTTGTGGAGCATGTACGAGACTAAGCCCCTCCGTGGCTACGGTGTTAGCGTGCTCGCTCATCACCAAGTCATTCCGGGTTGAATTCCCGGTGGAACCAGAAATATTTGTAGCTTTTAATTTTTATGTCTCAGTTCATATAACTGTGGTGTATGAAAATATCCTCTGCGGCTTACAACCGCAATTGTAATACTTGGATACAGTGATCTACGTTCGCTTCTTGACGCTGTTCCCCTCAAAATGTGTCACGATGTGTCTAGTAACTAAACTCGCACAGAACTGAGTCTTAGTAACACTCGTCATCATAATCCTTAGTTGACCGAAACGAGGAATACAAGTGCCACCCTTTCTTTATACGAAACAGTCTCGTTCACGAACACTATTCATGCAATAGTAGCAATATTCATCGGCCTAGAGTGTCAACTACTCTTTGCCGAAAAGGACCTTATCATTCGGGAATCGTTCTATATAATTCCCTGTCCAAGAATATAAAAGATATTATGAAATTGAATCTCTTCAAATCCGCGGTTAAAAACTACCTCCTGCACCAGTGCTTCTACAATGTAAAAGAATTTATTGATTTTAATAAAAGTTAAATTCGTCTGGTACTTTATCACGCCATTGCTGTAGCACTTNTTGCTGTAGTACTTTTTAAACAACTTATAACAATTTCAAAAACTATTTTCTTGCATGATTGTGTTGCCGTTTGGCTCATATTAATTTAATTTTATGTGTGCTCAACTTTGGCACGGTTGTGCACATAAATTCTGTAGCCCCATCTTGGCCCGGGTTTTTCTCCGTTTTTCCTTCTGGTAGAGGCGGATTTATCATACAGGTTCTCTAGGCTTTGTCTAGAGGCGTGTTTATTGTAACAATAAATCGTGAATTTAGTGTTATTTCAATTCTTATGATTTTTAAACACTATACTCAGAATAATCTATAGTTCGATAATAACTTGTACATGTAATTTTTTGCTTAAAATTACAAACATATTGACATTCTTTAGTATTATAACTCGCAGCCAACTTTTTATCTTATCTAGGAACTTTGCTGAAATTTTTGAATCCGCCTCTGCCTTAGGGCCCTTGATCGGAATTGATGGGATGGTCGCTTGCTTCCGGAGAGTAAATTAGTTGTTTTTTTTCCTCCACGTGGTCATACGCAGTTTGTACTGTTTTTTGACAATAAATTTAAATAGTTCATACACACATACAACGACACAATGAAAAAAGAGACTAATCAATATTGCATAACATAAACCAATGATCAAGCACATTGTTGAAATTGAACAACTTACTGTGCTGCAAAATCCGAGTGATAAACCTATCCATCCCCACGGCAAAGAAATTGAAAACATTCAAGAAATCTTATAACAAATGGTACTGGAACTATAATACAAATTGCTTTTTGAATTGGACATATTGAAAACACGCATTGAAAATTTATGACAGATCAAACACGAGCTACACAAAACGTTTATTTAAGCAACCAACATGCAATTGTTAACAAACATTGTTTATTACTTACTTTATGCTGAATTTCCGTTTTTCTTAAATATCCCTTTTTTAATGGAAAGGACTTTATACCTGACGACTTCCACGAATCGCTAGCACTACGGATTTGTACGGACCAGTTAGGCCAAACCGTTCGACTCGAAGGTACGGCCACAGTTTACAGAATGATCCGAAAACTGTTGTCATCCGTTAATAACAATAAATTTATTGTCAAAAAAGTCGTTACAAACTGCGTAGTACCACGTAGAGGACAAAAAAATTAATAACTCTTTGGAAGTAAGCAAGCATCCCATCAGTTCCGATCAGGGGTCCTGAGACAGAGAGGCGGATTGAAAAGTTAAGACTACAGAAATAGCTACATACTATATAAACAGAATGCCAAAAAACTTGTAATTAATAAAACAAAAAAGATACGTTATATGGATTATTCGAAATTTATAATTTATACATCGTAACTGTTAAAATAACTGTAAATTCTAGGTTTATTGTTAACAATAGACCACCTTCCCTCAGCAAGGGCCTAGAGAGTCTGAATATAAAATCCGCCTCTACCCGAAGGAAAACCGGAAAAATATCCAGGCGAAGATGGGGAACTGGAGTAGGATGTTAGGATTCAAGTAGTCAAGTAATATCCTATTCAAATAAACGAGTGAAGTTCCTACTTTTCTTGGGCTTGAAGTGAAAGAAGAAACTAAAAGAAATCGTCCCGAGATCTAAAGTACTATACTTCATGTGTTTGATTTGCTCGATTTCGTTTCTCAGGAAAGAACGTATCTCATTCGCGTATTAATATTTATGACGATTTACTTGCTTCTGGTTAGAGTATTCAAACGTTTCAGTATTTTCATTAATTTATTTCAGCATTATAGCTCAATTGATTTTAATATATACTTTTTTCTACTTAGGTCTATTACATTAAATATTTTTATTCATTTTGTGGAATTAAATGTTTTCGTACTGTAATACTTCTAAGTATTCTAAACCAAAGGAAGATCACGATTAGATATTTATTTTCTTGGGTCTATGTGTAACATGAAGCAGATACATAACTTTTCATGTATCCATAGAATATAAAACAGCTCATAAATACTGGAAAACGGGAATTGAAAAATTGTCACGTTGGTGTTCTTTATGTTGCTGTCAATTTGCGGAAATTCAGTGGAGACAATAGAAATAAATCATTTCCGTGAAATGTTTGCGAAATTAATTTTTGAAATGCACTTGTTTGCATACCAATCAATTTCATTATCAGTCTTTTCTAATCGTCCATAAAAATGAATGAGAATTTTGATTGATGGCATCAATATTCAGTTCACTAAATACGTAATTTTCAAACATACAGTTATAATATGAAGTGTCCTGCGAAAATTTTTTGTATAAAATTTCCTTCCTATAATACTGCAGAATCAAAAATATATTTAGATGCAAAATTTACTGTAAACAGTGAAAATGTTTACTAATAGTATAGTAAGTATAATAAAAGGTATAGTAAAAAAAAGTATAAACATTAGAGGAAATTAATGAGAGTTTCAATTTCCAAATAAATATTGTCTTCCACACGATTTCGGAAGATGTAAGTGATGTGTATATCTCTTATACTTTATCATGTCATTGTTATAGTACTCGAGATACTAAATAAATTCCTTCTTCATGCATGTTGATTTTGCTCCTTTTTGTTCTTTAATAGTTTATTTCTAATTGTACGCAACCTTGGCACGGTTGTGTACATTATCCCCGTAGCCCCATCCTGGTCCGGGTTTTACTCCGGTTTTCCTCCGGGTGGTGGCAGATTTTACTTGGGCGGGAATGTCATTAATAATTTTGTCTTATTAATCTTTTTACTGCATTAGTATCTATAATTTATTTTAAATAACTAATTTTATTTAATTTTACTACAAAATAGCAATCATTCGATTACAAACGCTTAAGTGCTATAGAATAGAAACTCACAAGTTCTAAATACAAATCAAATAAGAAGAAGAAATTGAAATTTTAAAAAAAAATATTTTCCTAGTGTTTGATTCTATACTCGTAACGCATAAAAAAATAATAGAATTTTTGAAACACAAAGAACTGAATGGGCTGCATGCTTCTCCCAAGCACGACTTTTGGTGCACAATTTCTAAGTAAATCATTATCATATTTATAAAAAATGCATTAATTCCTTTTTCTGACACAACAAAAATCATTTGATTTTATCATAATAGTTCACATTTTCTCTCAGAGAATATTCGTCTTAGTGTTTCTCAAAGATTTTCTGTGTAAGACTATCCGTTGCTTTTGATTCCATCAGTGTGTCATGCTCTATATTCAAAGAATATCTGTCTCTCATTTCTGCGTTGTCTGTCAGCGATTGGAATAAAAAGTCAGGACCATTGGCATCCATAATTTCCACTCGATAATGGCTTTGTTGATTGTCCAGGTCCATTTTTTATGTTTTTATTTTCTACTCTGATACTAAGGACACTAAATCTAGATTAAAAACTTATTCATTTCTGTCTCATAAATTTTCTTGCAAATCTATTGTAAATTTCGAAAAAGTGATACATAAAACACTCGTGTGTATTACTGATTGAAAATCCGGATAAAATTAACCTAAAAATGTGTTTTGGTTCATACAAAAAGGTAACATAAAATTTTGAGTAAATAGTGTAAATAGATGCAAATTCATTTTTAAAAAAAGAGAAGAGAATCTTTGGGAAATGAAAGTAATACTTGAATTCAATGAACAAATAAATTTACGGTGCTGTACTAGGATATTCGATCGAGAGAGTAATAGTAGACTAGTGTGTCTAATGACCAGCGGAATATACAATCGAAATCTTCGAAGATGTATAACGCAACTAGAACAATTCTTTTGCTGTTGAAATATCTGGTCTGTTAAAAAAATACACTTTTTGATCTGTATGTTCTATGACTTAAGAATTATTTTCGTGCAATCACAGTTAAGCAGAGCTATTACTTCATCTACGTCGGTGTTGTAAAATTTTATCTTCGTATTGATGTCTACTTCAGTATTCTGCCATGGAACAGAATTTTTGTGAAGAGAATTTGGATAATAATGGTTTGTTCAGTGAAAGTTGTAATTTCATTCTTTAATTTCAAGATACTACATTTACACTATTCAATCTCAAAGTACGATCATTTATAATCATATATTAAAAATTCCGTAGAGCAGAGTTTAGCTCATTAGTCTCCACATCTTAGTTTGCAGAGTTCCACTGAGCACGGACTAGGTTGAAAAAAAAATCGAAACGTGACTTCCCTCAGAAGAGAGGGAAAGTTTCTGAAGAAGAGGGGACTCCCGTGATATAGATTCGCGGCAAGTAAAAGAACCGTACGTGCGCTACATATATCTATTCCAACAAAAAAGAAAAAGAACTTGTGGGCCAATCTTCAAGCCAACTTTGCTCATGCGTGAGTCCACTGAACATTCTAAGATAGTGAGAAAAACTGAAAGAGTTGGAACAGTAAATTCTAACGGAATAAAATCCTAAACCTTCCTCAGTGTTTGAGTTTATAGTGAAAGTGGAGTAATGGAACTAAAGCTACTAGAAGGAAAGGTATATTTCTGTTTCGAATTTCTCTCGTAAAAGCAAACATTACTGAAGGACAGCATGGTATAATCTGAAGTCTTTGACCTGATGATAGATCAACTTTACTTCTCTTCGCGATATCTATGTTTTCCTCTTAGTCGTGACAAAGTTCAGTCGATGAAGATAGAGCTGGAAATTCGTGAATGAGCACGAATATATATAGTCACGAATTATTAGTTTCGGTAATTTAAATTAAAATCATGACGTTAGAAGATCATAATATACTTTTTTTTAAACCTTTGAGTAACCGAGGGGGCGGAGTTTCAGAGAGGCAAAGCGCTACGCACCGACAAAGGGCGCGGTAGCCACCTTTGAAAAATTGGAAGACCAACACTTTTCAAAAAGACTTCGAATAAAGTAATATAAATCTCTTTCGAGGAAGAAGGTTCTGCACAGTAGCCCGCGCGGAACCGGAAGATAAAGAAATGACAAATATAATAAGAGACAGGTCAAAATTAACCAGGGGACGCGTTGAAAAGATTTAACAAATGGCGTGGGTGAAGAAGCATTGAAATTCGAGGGACCGGTTTTTGGGTCATCTCAAGGCGGAACTCAGAACTGCAAAACAGAATCATGAAAAACGAAAGTTAAAGAGACAGGGAAGCCATTAAGATCAAAGCGGATCGGCACGTCGCAGAACAAGGGAGCGAGAAGCTTATGACGAAACAGAAGGCGAACAAAAGATGGGACTGACAGAGTGTGGTGGTGACCAGGGAACATGCGAGTCTGTTCGAACAAGAAGGGCCGGGAGTTCTTTAGCGGGCGGCCAACTGTCACTTGACAAGGGAAAGATGCGGCGCAAATAGTAAGGACAATGAATGACCCGGGTCGCGGTCTCGAGACACGAGGATCCTTAAAGGGGCGGGGGACCACGTGGTCACGTCGTGGCGTCGTCGGAAAGCTACAAATGTTAAAAATAAGGCAGTGTCATTCGTCGAGGACGTAACATACGTCACGAGTACACAGTCAATCGAAGTGACAACGTGGAATGGCAGAACGCAATAATTGGTTTAAGAAACCACTTGACGTGGAGTTGGGCGTGACAGTCTCTTCAAAATTCTGGGGAAAAGAGGGAATTAGGCGCGCGGAAGCGCTGTGATAGACACACAGAGATGTACTTACTTAGAGGTTCAGACTTACGTACTTACTGCCAGAGTTACGGAGTAAGATACGGACTTGCTGATTGATCATTGCCAGATCTTACGGCAAAGTGAGTTAGCACTTACGCCTCGATCACGAGATTTTTCAATCACTTGCTTTCTTATTGATTTAGTTTTCGAGACTTATAAACTTTCGTCTTCGAGATCATTCGATATTTTAATGACGAGAAACTCAGCACCGCATCAGATGGCTAGCAATTTATTAAGTCGGTAATTAGATGCGGTCTACGAAAAGTATTTCGTGACGGGTTCAGCTCGCGATCCGGGAGTTGGTGAATCGGAAGCACGGCCATGAACTTTAATTAGGCCACGAGGCTTCTGCGAGGTGACTGTTGGCAACCGTGAATGGGTCTACGAGAGGCGGCTTCTACCATTCAGCCGTGAAGGCGAGGGCGGTCGTGGCGGCGAGCAGCTTAGAGGTCATCAAACTCAGCAACAACCTGGCGCGCCCACACAGTTTGGCGAAAGGCAATTCACCTCTTAGTCTATGTCATTAAGTAAGGTAACTCAGCATGACTGGCTGCGTCCAGTTCTTGGTAGATGCGAGCGGTGCGTAATGGGACGAGAGTACGCCAGTGTGTCATTATGTTTAACTTTCCATGAAAGACAGTAATGTCTTATCTGAGCATCAGGACAAATTAGCTCTGTTTGCCAAGAGATAAATGCGTAAATTAATTATAGAATGAAGATGATGTGTTGGAGTCTCATTAATAAACCCACATCACTATGAGAAAAAGATTGTAAAATATAAAGCATATGAATTTTGGGGGATTGATAAAGTGATTTTGTGAGCATGTGTAGATTAGCAATGATAGTTATTAGAAATGTAGATAGTCCATTAAAGCCAGTTTTATTTGAAGCTGCGTGTATTTGATACCTTCTGTGTGTGTTTTATTTTAATGGGTCGAACCCCGTCCGTCATGAAATCCATCCATTAGGATTTTGATTAAATTGCTTAGTGGGCCTCGGGATAATTGGTTACCATTACACCAATCTGGTTTGATGTCACAATTTTTCACAATATGGGTCTCATAATTACTTAAATGTGTGTGGTTTAAGTACCATTTAAGTTTATTTGGAAAAATTATTAACTTAGTTAAAGGTGTAGTCTATACCACCCATACCACTAAGTGTATTCATTTTCAACATGTTACAATCGGGTTTTCCCCAAAATGGAGCACAGATTCATGAGATAGCCTAGCTTACCAAAACACCCTCATTTTAAATACGTTACAATTGGCGCCTCAACGTATCGTCTAGCGTACCGTACCACCCCTATGTTTCTGTTACAATTGACTTGCCCAACGTGATGCCTGATCAAATAAATATGATGGTAATTATGGGCCGGACCACTTGGCATCACGAATTTATTCATTTCGATCATTTGAGCAATTAAGGGTAGTATTGCCCCTTATACCACTCTTAAATATGTTACAATTTTTATATATAAAAATTTATCGTCAAAGTTAAGAACTGCGTATGGCCACATGGAGGATTCTAAACTAATTTACTCTCTGGAAGCAAGCAAGGGACAATCCTATCAGTTCCGATCAAGGGCCGTAAGACAGAGACCGATTAAACATTTCAGCACACTCCTAAAATAATAGAAACAGTTTAGCACGTGTTGTAGTACCAACATAATACCAACAAATTTGTGTTAAATAAAAACAAAATATTATAAAAGAAGTACTTATTGTTGTAAACTATAGATTAAACGGAAAATGTTTATAAATCGTAACTATTAAAATAACTCTTAATTAGATATTTCAGTAGACGCCACCCCTAGGCAAGAGCCTAGAGAACCTGTATAAATCCGCCTCTAAAACAATACAGGTATGTCGGAAAATAGTTGAGAAATTATCAGTTATTTTGAAAGTACTACAACAATGGCGTGTTAAAGTACAAATGCTAAGTATACTTTATTTACAAACGTAAGTTAACTTCTTATATACATTTATTTTACAGTTGTCATAAATTGTAGACTCTTGGAAGGTATCCGATCCCGTTCGTCCACCCCCGTCGATGAGCCCCTGGAAGATTGGTCTTCCAGACAGCAAAGGCGATTACGAAGTGCCAGATGCGGGGCGATTAGGCATAAACTGTTGTTGCTAATCTTCTTTACGGCATGTGCTACATGCTATTATACGAATCTCCACATCTTGTTTCGGTGCTATACGAATGTGATAACCATGACGGATGATATTAGGTGCGTAGTTTAGCTGTCATTTTTAATGGTTAAAATAATTTAAATGAAATATACTTAAGAAATAAGATGCCCGTCAGGTAGCTCAAAATTAACATGCTTGTTTGCCTCCAAGTCGCTCCGGGGTTAATTCCCGGTGGGGTCAGAAACAATCTATAGCTTTTTCACTTCCATGTCCTTGTTCACATATAACTGTGTCAATTGAAAAACAAACCCCCCTCCTTCTATCCACCTACTACTACTACTCCTAGTATCACTAACATCTCCTTCTAACACCTCTACAAGGGTTAATTTGATGGTAAACCCAGCTAATCGGCCCACCTATTAACAATAGCCCCTACCACTCACCTCCGACCCCGTATACCCCATGTTGATAAGCTTTACTACACACTACGCACGCTACACTTATAACTACAAAAACGAGTAATAAGATACCAAAGGTTGTATTACTTGTTTTTCATAACACGTTTTTCACTTCGTACTCTTAACAGGTATTACACTGCAAGTCAGAAAGGTTATTGCCATATTCCAAGCGTTCACGGAGGAATAGCCCATTGTTATGAGCGTCAATCATCCCTCCAATGTTATACAAAAACTTTTATATCTACTTCCTCATATCTGGTCAAATATAATCATCCCAAATATTCAATTTAAGGTTTAATTTCGAATGTAATGTATTCAGAATATTATTAAATAGGAGACCCTGTCCGACGTCGCACGGGAGTTTTCGTTGTGAGATAGTATCTTCTTCTTTACCTTTAATGTTGTGTAGGCAGAAATATTAGTTTATATACAGAAACTGTGTTCATATATTAATTATATCGTTAAATTTAACGGAAATTTGAAACATATTTCACTCTAATTCATCCGTTTGAAATCAAAGTTCAATTAAATTCATTTTATTGATGCCTCCATGTTTTTACGTAGTTTCAAGACTTTACCTTCAATACCTTTCTTTCTGATTTGATATATGAATATTTAAAGATAACATACCAAACATGTTCATTACTTTGTAATCATTTAAAATTGAAATGTTTAAAATGCCACAAATCAGTTTCAATATTTTATTTAATAAAGTTTTCATTTAAAGAATTAATCAATCGTAACTATTCCTTTGCAACAGTTAATAATGAAATATCGATTAATAAATGAAATATCAAAAATATATTCTAAGTATTTTGTACTTTACTTTTTGTGCACTATTTCGAGATATTACCGTTTATTTATCTCAAGTTTCAGCACAGAAAAAATGTCGCTGACGAGAGATTTTTCGGATACGTTCTTTCTTGTAGTTCCCGATATTTTTCCGTGAACCAGATCATTGGAACCAAGTGTGTTAAGATGAAGAAGCGATAGTGGCAGCACGGTGAAGGCGGAGAGTGTTGAACGCCGCTGATGTTTTTTCCGCCACCACCACAGTTTATAAGCGAACTTCCCAAGTGCCAAGTCGACGCAAAGTTGAGAAAATGTCACCCAACAACAAAACACGGGCGACACATTCGAGGGACAGACGCGTCAATGTATTGTATTGTTCTTGTACTGACGTCACAGTGTCGTTTAAAGATTCGTTCTATCATTGCCGGTCGTAATACGAGTCTGTCTGAGAGAACGTATAATTTTCGCTCATACGTGATAAAATAATTCATTTTGAATGTTTTGGAGGGCCTTGTGAGTAGTCTGATTTTTCATGAACCTTCACGACCTTTCTACAGAATTGTTATGTAGTTACCAAGAACTTGTTTTTTTATTACGAAGATAAAATTCATAAATTTGCTTATGTATTACAATCACCTGATGATGATAAAAAAAGTTGTCAAAACGTCATGAGCGCTAATTAAGTATAATTACGTCGTTCAAAATATTTAAATTGGTATACACAAGTAGAACAGAATAATGGCAATAGTGATAAAATGATATTTTGTTTTAAGCTGAGAAATTTTAAATCCATAACAAATTTATTCACAATATATAGCAGTATAATAATTTCACACTCAACATTATTGACCGCCTGATTGCGCGTTGTTCACCTTTTGACGGCACTATCGTTGTAGTAGGTTGCACGATCAATATTAGTATTCTTTCCAAAGGAGTTTGAAATTGCACTCTCAATGTCAGGATCATGTACGAACAAAACAGAAAACTTCTAACTAACAAATTATTTTTTTTAAGTATTCCGAAAGTAACATTTTCATTCAAAAATAGAATCATATTGCATAACATCTCGTGAAATGATCATTGATCCTTCAATTTCCAAGTATGAAAACTTGTTCACTCAAAAACAACAGAAATTACAAAGATTCAATGCATACTTTTAACTACATGAAATAGTTCATGGACTTCCGGAAGTCAAAAATCAGACATTTGAATGCATTCAACTAAGTTTAAAAATTAATTCCAATAATTACTGTTTTGATATCTGGCAAAAATGTTCTTCAAAATTTCCAGGTAACACATATGCTTAAAGATTCAAAACCTAAAACGATTTGTTTATTTTACATAATTATTCAGACCTGTTCCTTATGAAGTACAACGTTCATTCAACATTTAAAGTATGACCTAAAGAGCAAACACTACGTGGTACATGATGAGTAAATATTGTTGTTTCAGGTCGATAATTCAGTCTTAAACACAATCGACAATGTTCAGACCAGTTACAAATAGAATAGTGTTACATTTAGAATTCAGACTTTAAGAAAGATTTTTATTCTATAAAGTCATATTATTTCTAAATGTGTTGATCTGGTGACATTAGTGATGAGAGCTGCAGCCCTTTTGCCAAAGGTCGTAGTTTCGATTTTTTCGTCAGACATGGATCTTTTTGAATGTAACTTCACCCTTTAATTCTCATCACTAATTAACCAGATTCGCATCAGCAAGAACATGCACCGATTGAAACCCTTCACGTAAGTAAAACCCGAAAATCGAGTAAAGATGGTAAAATACCCGGAAAGAAGAAAATAATATTTCTTTCCGATTGCGTACAGTACGAAATCCCCACTACTACTACTTAAGGAGGTCAATGACTCGTGTGATGTAAACCTTTGTTCTTCGTTTTCAGGAAATAGATGTATATCATGTAATTCTATCCAATTTTTTTAAATTACTGTTTCTTCTCAAGACGAATGAAATAATCTTTGTATTAATAAATTAATATAGAATGGTAATATTTCATGACCAAAGAATAAAGAGAATGAGGTAAAAGAATAATACAAATCTATTTTGTATCTTTCGCTGAATACACATTGCAGTCATTCCTATACCCTCCGGTCGCTAAATATTAATTTCCTCGTTCAGTGTTTGTATCCGTCTCGAGTAAGAGATCACAGGTTACTCGGAACAGTTAATTTATACACTATTCCGTGTTTATTCATTTTATCAAATTGTTTCTCTACCATTATTGATAAAAATTTTCGAACGTCAAGAATTACATTGAGAAAAGTGGCGCTTGATGTTATAACATGACAAAATAATACAAAGGTACGTAATTGATATTGAGTTTATTTTATGTTTTCACGCCTACCAAAAGACCTCGCGGACAGTTGCTTATCTTCCCTGTGAGGTAAATAGAAAAAGTTCCTACTCAAAATGAAACCCAATTTTCAGCTAAAATTAATCATATTTTTTCCCGAACTTAATTTCCTGAGAAAGTAAAATTTTATGCCATGTCCTGTTTCAAATAAAATCACCTTCATACATTTTGGGTTTATAAATATTGGTTTTGCTGTGAAAACAATTATTTTTACTTGTTAGTTGTATCTTTTTGTTCTGGAATCAATACAGAATTGTAACAATATCTGACATGAAAGAATGTTAATTTTTCCGGTATGCAAATCTATACCATTTAGGGGTTATCCATAATATACATTCACCCAAATGGGCAATCTTGACCTCTCCTCCCGTTCGTAACATGTGAGAAAGACAATCCCCCACCGACCCGTGAACTTCTCAGATTTACAAAGTACACCCCTGGTTTTGATATTTAAAAAAAGATACAATATTTTTGTAATTTGTTGAAACATTAATTATACTTTAACTATTTATTTTAATACTATTATGTTGATATTATAACACTNTATATATATATAATATATGTAATTTATAATTAAATTTCAATATTGTAATTTTCGTGAATTGAATGTCTGTATATTAATATGACACTCCATGAACCTACAAATCTTCGTGACCCCCGCCCCCCGCCGGACCCGATGATTCATCGTACATCAACGCAACGGTCAATGGGATCCCTCCACAAAGCGAACGTGTTTTATGGATGACCCCTAAGTGGATATTTATAAAACTCTGTATAATGTTCTAGACTAGATAGAGCGCTATTTTAAAATTTTACCAGTCCCTCGCTAAAAGAAATGCATACTATTTTCATGAAATCCCTATGTAGGTACTGGCAAATAATTGCGTTTAAGCCGTCAAGAAGGGGGGAGCACTGTTGGTGTGGGGGTATCAATGAATAATTTCATTCAATTTGTGGTTGGAAACTATCACATACGCAAGAAACACAACATTTTCATTATTGTTATTTCTTTATTCGGGCATGTTTCTGATGTATCATCCCCGCTGTTTCTTTTATTAATTATTTATGGACACAGTATTGATCAATTACGCATATGAAATTGATCGCGAAAACGTATGAAATGACCGGGAAGAGACAGGAAACCCTGGGATATCTTAACTAATACAAATTAATTAATTAATTACCAAACTAGTAAAACAATATAGTACAATGTAAAAACAGGTTTATCGATGATATGAAAAAGTAGGACGCAAAATCTGTTTCATAAATTTATCTAATATTCTTTTCATTAAATGCTTATTCATTTATACAGTCAAAACAATACCTTCAAAATAAATAAATAAAGGAAAGTAAAGCATAAAAAATTACTATTACGATAAATTAAGACCAAAAACAACTACCAATGTGTTCATAAATTACATGTAAAGGGTGAATATTAAACAAGGAGGTAAACTTCAGGGGGTGACTCCAGACATGAAAAGGAACAAACACATAATTACATACCAACAATAGACTAAGTCTCCAATAAAGCAATTAGTATTGGTGCTTTACATTACACATTGCATTACATTAATGTACAGTATAATGTAATTAGTGAGTTGCCAAAGTATACCAACACTGATGAACAACATTAGTCTCTATGTTGCATGTTGTGTGATTTCATCTACGTTAGAGCTCAATGGTCCGTTATTTATACCACGTGCTTGACCATACACGAAACACATCGCGACTTGCTCCTAGAATGAATAACGGACCATTGTGCTGAGACTAAGGTTTTCATGAATGTCATCTATGTAGGTCATACATTAATTAAATTATACAGTGAATTAATAGTATGTAATGTGAAATGTAATATACCAGTACTATTGCAGTCGAACCGTCCGTTTCCGGACATTTGTGGAAACGAACTTTTTGGTTCCATTTCCTGTCAGATTCATCCACTTCTTTCATTCTTTCTGCTTAATATTCATTCTGTATAAATCAGACATAAAATCACTTTGGGTCATTTTATGCATTGTATTATGTGCCTGCCGACACCACGAACACTCACAGAGAGAGGGAAAATGCTGCTCTTAACATAAAAGATGTATATCAGTAGTGGTTGGTTACAAACTCAGTTCACTATAGTCCATTGTTGTCCAGGCAGTTTATTGGAGTTATTGACTTCATATCAAAAATTTGTGGCTAAATGTGTGATGCTTGTGCCCCTATTCACACATTTAATACTTATTTAGTTACTTGACAAAATAACAAAATAAAACCAATTAGTAAGTTCGCCTATGCTTTGGAACGCATGACAACCCACCGCACAAAGTTATGGACAGGATCCTCTATCACATCATGTTCCATTATCTACAAATAATTGGTCTTTAAAAGCTTACAGGCACCATTATTTATATGCATTATCTATAAATCTACTTTTATTTTGTATTATGTATCTTATTTTGGATATATTATTTATGCATATATGAAGGTTCAATCATTATCCTCTAGAGGATTCCAAAACATTTCAATTATCTGTAAAAAAGCGGATAACTAATTCTGCTTACTTCTATCTTAGAAGTGCTTTGAATCACCATCTTCCGTCACTTAAAAATTACCAATTTGCTACGTATCAACATAAAACATGTCAAAACGACGAACTTTAAATTGGAGTCCTCATATTAATAGCGAACATCTTATAAGTACAGTTCTTCAGCATGAAAATGCAAAGAACGAAGGAAAATTCAACTGGAAGACCATCTCCTCTCTTTCCCTGACGTGGCCGCGTCTCTGGGTCACTTCGCAACTCTCCGTTGGCCCCCGCGACGTTCGTCGTCGTTGCCAGACACAGAAAACTTTTCCTTCTCAACATTTCACTTCGCTCCTTCGGGTAAGTCTGCAGCCCTTTAGTTCTTCTTTCTGCGGGGGCCGTAACGACCGCGGGCGCCCGCTCCCAACTCTTCCGCCCCCGGTGATTCCTCCTGCGTCGCCTCGTTTCGCAACCTCTGCGCATTCTCCATCTCCGCTCCCCGCAGCCTCGCCGTCCCCGCCACCCCCAGGGCTGCAGGAGTGAACGCGTCTTCGCAGTAATGATGCACAAATTGATGTCAGCACTTGGGCGTCACGTAGTTTTATCTTCCGTTCGACTGTGCACGAAGCAGTAACAGAACTACGAGTCGATGAGGAGAGGGTTGGGGAGGGGAGGGAAAGCCGACTTTCGCTACGAGCTGAGTTTTTCCATTCCTGGCTTACATTAGTCTTGAAGAGTCTCAAGGACAGCGGGTCAAAACGAGCAGATTCAGCTCCTATCAAAAATCGTAACAGAGAAGAAATACACCAGTGAAAGGGAATGTCTCCTTATTTAGATTATCATCGAAAAGAAAAGCACCGCAAAGGATATCGAAGAATTGTCTGAACTGAATTGTATTTGCAATTTTTTCTAATTGATTCAAGAAAGTTAATAACAAATCCCCACTCTGTCCCGTTTCCCCCATCCTGACCCGTATTTATCTAAAGTCTTTTCTGGGGGTAGAGGCGGATTTATATATGCACGAGAACGGGTCCTTGATCAGCATTGATGGGATGGTCCCTTGCTTGCTTTGGTAGAGTAAATTATTATTGTTCACCGTGTGGTCATACGCAATTTGTAACTGCTTTTTTGACTATAAATGCATTTATTTAAAGTTATGCAAACACAATAAAAATAATTGAACCAAATTAGCTAAATCAGAAACCAAATCAACCTATCTTAGAGTCTTATCAGTGACATTTATAATATGGAATTGGATCACACATCAAATTTTCCCGATACCAATGTTCAAATACGTAAGGTTACAAGAATGGAGCGAGGACGTTACCTAACGCTGCGGTGCTGGCACCGAAATCAAAGAGCGGCACACACAAAATATTAACGTGAAACAACTTCGGAGTATAGTAAAATGATAAGTTAACTTCTTCCTTTTATTCTGGTACTACAACTCGTGTCTTTACTCCTTCCTGTCCCACATTTTCATCCTTCTACCATTTATTCCCAGCATTCTCAAGTCCTTCTCCACATCTTCACTCCATGTTTTTCTATGTCTTCCTTTCTTCCTCTAACCTCCCGAAAGTCTTCCACCACCACCCTCCCGCTAGCAGAAGAGTACCGATTTATTTTTCATTCTCGCCACGTGTCCCAACCATCGGACTCTCCTTACGTTATTGCACCAATCAAGTTTGGTTGCTGGTAAAGTTGGTAAAATTCATTATTGTATATTATTCTCCATTACCCTCCTTTATGGGACCGTAAATTTTCCTCAAGATCTTGCTTTCAAATGTGTTTAGGATCAATTGGTCAGCAGTGAGTCCACTAGCTGTGAGATGGCAGCCCCGTCAGTATAATCGGGCCAGATTGGGGTGATGTCCTGTTTGGTCCTAAATCCCCTTAGCACGAAACCTCAAGAAGGAAAGGATAATCAGAATGAACTGCAAAGAAAAAAAATCCGATCTCGAAGAACGAAATAACAAAAGTTCTCTCGAAAAAATCACAACAGAAAAAAAAATTAAATGCAGAAAGGTGTGATGTGATCTCCAAGAAATAAAGATAGTATATGATAAAAGGGAAGACAAAACCGAGCTTCGGACAGAATAAAATCCGATAAGCATTCTGAAATGGGAATAAGTAGAAATAAAAATTCAAATGAAATCAATAATTAAACAATTTTATAAAGTTTAGTTCATAAGAATTCAAAATGTTAATAAATCAAAAAAGCAGTTTTTAACTGCTTATGACCCTGTGAATAAACTAATTTACTCTCCGCAAGCAAGCAAGGCACCATCGCACGGATTCTTTATACGGTTCTCTAACGAGTTGGATTTTTTCTCGATATTTTATGTTATGTTAAAATTGACAACGAGTTGGAATACAGAGCAGGTCTCATACCCTTAACCTCGTCATAATTAGCACAATAACTAACTTAAAAATATATAGTAAGTGTATTGTGGAAGCAGTAAAACGCGTAGTTAATCTTACTTCGTATTCAAGGTAAATGAAGGTAACGAGAATGTAATTAACTTTCTTTAGCACTACAAGTTGCATTTTCAATTCTGAGGACTTCATTGACCCGTCAGAAGTGTCACGTAGGATGCGCGGAATGAATAAATTCCTTTCTTCATTGAACCATTGCACTGGGACCGAATTTCCGAAAAATGTGGACAAAAAAGAATTTGATGGCCTACATTATTTTAACATGAATTTTAGGGTGTAGTTTTGTTTTTTCTTTGAGATCTCGTACCACAAGGTGTCACTGAGTTTTCAGCATCAGGTTTAAAATCACAACTCGCGACTCTTGGCTTACCGAAAGGAGCGCACTATAGAACCGAGACAGTTAATTTGGTTTCATTGTGTACTTATAAATTAAAATCAAATATGTTTGCCTTAATGACTGTGCCAAATGACTTCATTTATGAGTTTTTGAAAATCAAAGTAGGATACTTTAGCGAATACCGTAGAGTGCAGTTGGTGTCATGAGACCGCCTTTTCCATGAAATAGGTCACAGTGCATTGTGATCAGAAGTGACATTTGGGAGGAAATCAAGGAGCGTATCTCAATTTGAATTCAATTTTCTCTTTGAGACATATAGCAGAAGAAACAGTATGTAAGATTACACAAGTCCTGAGACTAGAAAATTATCTTCGTAATGGTTCCTAATTTTGGGCGACTAAAAGGGAAGGGAGAAAAAGGATTTTAAAAGTTTTAAGAAAACAAATATTTTAATAAAATTAATTGTTTTCTAAAAGTACTTTTTAATACGATAAAGTGATTACAATTATTCATAATACTGAGTTTACCTTGTCATGAGCACAACTAGTCAAGGGCTCTAATGACCGTGACGTTGACAAACCCTAAAGCCCCACAAAAAAAGCACAACTTGTCACGAAAAATTGATTATTAATCTGATTGTTTTCATTGTTCCTTCAATAAGATAGCGTTTCCCAAGCAATCTTCTGGTCAAAGTAAAGAGAATATGAACAGAGAGACACATAACACTTGAAATGGACGGTCCAATCGCTACATTTTCTTATTCAGAGGCTCTCGTGGACATTTATGACAAAATCGAGCTGCGCAATGTCATTTCTGTGGAAAGCCCAATATCCTGACCCTTCATGTCCCTCGACTGTCGTAGCGTAAAATAAATGTAAATTACGACCTTAGCACTTCCTCCTCGTTTTACTTCACCATACACCCTCTCGGCCCAGACCTCTTTGCGGTATACTTCTTATCCATCCGACCACAGTTCAGTTTTATGTTTATCCACCCCTTTTTCCTAACACATGTTCCTGGAACATTTTCTCACATCATATATTTTGTTCTCATTTCGACTGACTCACCCCTCTATCTATTCCATTCAACTTTATCCCATGCGAACCCACAACACTGTAGCGATATGAATACCACTTCGCTTCGTAAATTTTCTTTTCACATGCTATGCCATGAACTTCAAAATTCATTAACTGCATGCTAGTGTTTTCGTATCTTTCTGTTCATCTTTCTCAAATTCTCCCGATCGCGAAAGACACCATATGCGTTTTACAATACATTTAAATCTTGCGATTTATGAAAATCAGGAAATATATACATTTCATTGAAGGAAATATCATTACCATCATCATGCTTGCATCAATAGTAATGATATTTATGTGTGTTTTTATGAAATAGAGATGAAATCCATGTAGAACATCCAAATAAATCTTGGAACACAATTATTTGTAATTGTGTATTTTCAAAGCTCTTTGAAAATCCTTTTTTCCTTACTCGTATTATTTTCCTTACATTTTTATTGTGGGGCTTTAGGGCTCGTCAACATTTTCCTTACATTCACACTAACTCAGTATACCTGGTTTAGATGAATGGGAGATAAAAATAATAATTATTTAATACTCCCATTTTTATTATTTTATCGTTCTTCATAGAAAATTCCTGAAATTCTACCCTTCACTAAATTTTTGTCATTTCGAGGTACAAAAATCTAGTGAATCTCGCTTTCAAAATATCAGACGAATAAAAAAAATCATTATCTCCCTCGACTTCATTTGAATTCACCTTTTCCATTCCTGCAATTCATTTTCATACAAAAAGAAAAAATGGAATAATCTTCATTCAGTAAAATAAAATCTATTTTCACTAAAGAAAATTTCCAAAACTGTCATTATATGACAAAGTCTCTAATAAAAATAATTTTCGTAAATAGTTCTTGATGTTACTGCGCAAGAACATTGAAATATTCAACTTTCATTAAGGACATAGTTAAAAATTACAACCTTTTATGGACGAATAATATTTTTATTTTTTGTTAAGAACTCACTACATTTCGATGTGGATTTACGCCGTCGTCAGGTGATCAAAAAAATATTATTCGTCCAAAAAAGTCGTAAGTTTTTAACTATTTATTTAATTAGATTACATAATCGACGTTAATAGTAGCAGAATTTAATTAATTACATAAAATAAATCTGCTTAAAAGATCACACAAAGGTATGACAACTAATTTTAATATTCGCGTATTTAAATTTAAATGGAAAATAAGACTGAGCAAAAGGTAGTAATATTAATTCTTTCCCCCGTCCTAAAACTCGTAGTATTATTCCGACATTATTTTCCAGTTTCTTGCAGTGGGCATTACCCCATTGACCGATCATACATGGGAGGGAAAACTGACGTATTTGTACTGTAAGAGCACTGACCCCACAGGAAACGTGTGTCATGGCGATAGCACATGACAAGTCTTCCCCACCACTGCCCAACCACCCACCCGAGCCGAACAGCAACGGATCGTATTACAACACAATTTACCCGACGTTCCCAGACCAGGGTTCGAATTTAATGGGGGAGGGAGGTAGGGAAATTCCTCTTTCTGATTTTTTCCTCATTTCTACATGTATGTATGTTTAAAAGTGGTTAGGCGGATGAGCGGGCCAGAGCGGGATATTATTATTATTATTAATAATAATAATAAAAATTATTAGAATTATTATTATTAAAGCTATTGTGGCAACGCTTTGTGTCCCTTGAACAACTCATGAGTACCACCATGAAACCAGCAAGTCATAAAGAAAACTTCTCAAGCTTCTCGGAGTGACTTATAGCTTCCTTCTTTCACATGAACACAAAGTCATGTCATTTTACTGAAAATAATGCAATATGGCGCCTAACACGAATTGCCAACTTCTACAAACTTAAGTAAGATCCGAATAAATATTAATAGTAGTCACAAAACCGACTCTTTGGTTTAAAAAATACTAGTTAATAACACAACAAAGAAGACACTAGGTAATAATCGTTCCATTCGTTCAATGTAAAAAGAAACAATAGCGCCACAAGAGCAAGAGAACTGAATCGAAGTGATGACCGATATTGGCGATAGGTTTACGTTTAAAGAAATCCGAAAGTACAGCCAACATAAAGGCGAGATACACCTGTCATTACCGTCACGGACGATGGCGAAGTTAAAGCGTTGGCTACACTGTGGGATCTCCCGCGAGTGTGTGTGACTGTAGCACGTGACCCGGGTGGAAACAAGCGAAAAGCTTCACAGCGCCGCCACACGCTCTGTCGCGCACATTCCTTACTAAGAAGGTGGGAGACAAGACGTTCCCCCTCTTTGTGGTCTGCCTCTGGGAAACAGCGTGTGCTAATTTTCGCAAATCCTCTCCACAGCGGCTAAACGCCGACGTGCCAATTTATGTTCGGCAGCACGGAGCTCTGCCTCCCTTGTTGAACATGCGTTTGTTTTGTCTCGAGAAAGAGCTTTTCGAAGCGCAACCCCAGTTTCTCATTCGGACGACGCGATATTACGGGAAGCGAAATTGCCTCAAAATACGATCTGAAGATGGTAACATAATGGTTAGTACGAGGAAAATTCCTTCTCTTTCCATAAAAGGCCATTAAAGGCAAAAAGCTTTCAGGCAAAATTATGATGTTCATCTCGAAGTTGTGAGTGAGGATGCAAGAATGCATGAAATATATAATGAGATTTCGAACAAAATAAATCCATAAAATTACATATCTAATTTCGCACAACAAAATATATAACGATCTTAATGTGAACTATTCACAATATTTATCGTGAATTTTCATTAATAATTCGTTTCAACCCTTGCTTTGAGTATTGTTCTGGTTTAACGAATTGTAATAATAAATAATGAAATACAAGCAACATAACGTGATACTAACAAAAATATTTTTACAGTTTTATTTTTCCAGAGATTGGATGTTAAAATTTCTTCATATATAAGATTGTTTCATTTAACGCTTAATTTATATATTACGTTCTTATTGTCCAAGAGTACTATAATAGTATACATTATAAATTCATACTTTCAAAGTTTAATATTTTTAATTGCCTTTATCTTTTTTTTCATTGCATAACATTTTTAATTGGGTTTTCTGTCTGCATTGCACCACTTGACCGTAATGGCCGAAAACTGTCGATAATGTCCGACAGTTCCAAATTATTGTAAAATTTCTGATCTTATAGATTATGCCGAGTAAAACTAGAGAAAACAGCCCTATAAGTTAAGCTAAGGTTTAATTGATAGTATAATGTAGCTTCTTTTAATACTGCTGAGTGGATATGTTTATTTACGATCTGACATTGTAGTGAACTCAATAAATGTGCAGTTATCTAATTTTGTACTAGGGAAAACTATAAAGGCTTGAAGAATTGACAACGGTTAGTGACAGTTTGGGATACTAAACACAGGATATACGTAGGTACGTTATTTTGCTAAAACAAAAACAAAAAACACGGTAGAATAAAAAAAAAATATTTAAATCATTCACTCTGTGCTGTAATTCAATCACTCTATGCATTCTATCCTAGCTATCTCTAATCATTCAATCCTAGCTATGAATTTCTTGAAAGATGCTCCATTTGTTTCCCCGTCTTCTACTTGTATGTCTTATGCCTTGATTGTTGTAAAAAAATTAATTGTGCATGTGTAACAATCCAGCATCTGTGAGCTTGGAACTCTTACTATTTTAAACAGAGCGATGATTTTTCAACTAACATTAATTTAAAAAATATTAAAAACAATGTAAAATGTGTCCAATTTTATTCCACTTTGAAATTTATTTGGCTTGTTACATGTCATCATTATTTACCTTCTTTCGAGATAATACGCTCTAAGAAATGCGTACTGACGTTTGCAGGCAGCGTGTACAGTGAAAGAAATGTTTGTAATTTAACACAAAAAATTTATTTTACATGTACAAATTATTATCGAACTATTTTGAGTATGTCGTTTAAAAATCATAAGAATTGAAATAACACTAAATTCATGATTTATTATTACAATAAACACATCCCTAGACAAAGCCTAGAGAACCTGTATAAGAAATCCGCCTCAACCCGAAGGAAAACCGGAGAAAAAGCCGGGCCATCATGGGGCCACAGAATTAATGTACACAACCGTACAAAAGTTGAGTACACATAAAACTAAATTAATATGAATCTAAATTAAGACACAACAATCATGCAAGAAAATAGTTTTTTTAATTGTTATAAGTTATTTAAAAAGTACTTTAGCAATGGCGCGATAAAGTACAAGACGGATTTAACTTTTATTAAAATCAATAAATTCTTTTACATTGTAGAAGCACTGGTGCAGGAGGTAGTTTTAAACTGCTGATTTGAACAGATTCAATTTCATAATATCTTTTATATTCTTGGGCAGGGAATTATATAGAACGATTCCCGAATGATATGGTCCTTTGGCAAAGAGTGGTTGACACTCTAGGGCGATGAATATTATTACTATTGCGAGTATTGTGTTTGTGAACGAGACTGTTTTTGTATGAAGCAAGTTTGGCACTTCAGTAAATCGGTCTTAACAAACACCACCGTTTGATAAATATAAATGCAGGGAAGTGTTAAGATATTTAATTCCTTGAATAAAGGTTTACAAGAGTTTCGGGGTGAGATTTACAAATTATCCGAACTATCCTCTTCTGAATTCTGAAAGTTTGAAAACTCTGACCGGAATTGCCCCAGAAGGTAATGCTGTAACGTAAATGGGAGTAAACGTTTGCAAAATATACGCAACGGGAAATACGTGGACTAACTGCGTTAACTAAGATTCGGAATGCGTAACACAATTTGCTTAATTGGGAATTAAGATTGTCAATGTGACAATTCCATTTGAGGTTGTCTTGAATATGGAGACCTAAGAATTTTGTATTTGTAACAGTTTTTAATTGTGTTCCGTTTAAAGAAAGAGAAACCTGGGGTAAAGATTTTGTGATACTATTGTGAAATGACATAGACACTGTTTTGTCAGTGTTTACAATGAGACGATTTGCATGGAACCAAGTCGAAAGGTTAGACAAAACTTTTTGAGCATTGGCGTGTTTACATAGTAAATTAGTGTCATCAGCAAAAAGAACCATTTTGCAATCTGATGTGGATGATGACATGTCGTTCACATACAATAAAAAGAGTATAGGGCCGAGAATTGATCCTTGGGGTACTCCGCAAGTAAGTGGCTTTGTTTCTGAAAGACAACGCTCAAGTATTTTATTTTTAGTATAGGATATTTCTACTTGTTGATATCTATCTTTTAAATAAGAAGTTAGCCATTGATGTGGAAGTCCACGAATGCCTAAAGAATGCAATTTGGAAAGGAGAATTCCGTGATCGATGACATCGAAAGCTTTGGATAAGTCAAGAAAAACACCCTGAGGATTTTCTCCACGGTCAAGAGATGTGGTAACATCGTTTAAGAAGGAAAATATGGCGCTTGTAGTGGAAAAGGATTTCTAAAACCGTGTTGATCGTATTTATACTATACTCATAAATGTTAATTATTGAAATAACCCCGAGCTTGCTTACGGAAAATATATTAAGTTATTATCTTCAACGTAGTCATACTCAATTTGTAACTTCATTTTGGTCAAAAATTATATATTAAAGAATTTACATTTCTCTATTTATTTGAAACTAATTAATTTCTGGCATTTGGAGACATCGAATTTTCTCCGCACTATTAAATACAGATTATTTACTCGTAATAAGCCATTAGATACTCTTGTTTACTTTCGTAACACGGCACAATCAGCTAATTGACATGAATTATCCATGCCCAAAAGTTACAGGCGATGTTTGCTGTGCTCAAATTAATCTGTTTGCATAATGTTCTCCAAATTCAATGCTGTATCAGCAACTCCTCTCAGCAACCTCTGATCATTTCGAACTGGTCCCTTGGCAGGTATAACGCTAGATTAAATCTTACTTAGTTTCAAACACACAATCCATGCAATTTAAGACCTATTCAACCGCATCAGGAGTTTCAAAAGGCATAAATTGGATCTAAGTTATCACTAACTAGTTCCTACACAAATTATTTCCTAGGTTATTAAAGACGAAAGTCATCTCCTACAAGCATATCTGTATAACAAGTCATTTTAATTGATGAAAATTGACATATTTCAAGTTATTTCGTATTAATTGCACTTCACTGCTAAATTTCACAAGTTGGAGAACGCGTCATATCGTAGCAATATTATTTTGGTTGAATATTGAATATCCTGATCATTTAATATTGTTCTTCAAAAATAGATTAACCTTCATTGTGCCAAATGCAATTTTTTTACAAGAAAACAAAAGTGCATAAATTCACTGCTTAAATAGCTTTCTTTACTAAAGAATACATGAAAATATTCACATGAAAATATGGAGAAGCACTGTAGCAGAGAATGAAAATACCTGACATATGTCCGCAGATAAAGGTGATTGACAGGTAATTTATCCACAGACGAAGAGAAGGGGTCATTATGGTGTTACGTTCTGCCAGAATGATTTTTAAATATCGGAATCCAATATTCTCGATACCCCGCGTCACAAATGTTCAAGGAGAGACAAGTTTGAATATTTTCGTTCGCTGCGACCAATCAGATAGTGACATACTTTGAAGGCTACCTCGTTAGCGCGCAAGATAAAGAAAATTGAGAACGGAGACTTGGCGTAAGTGATGACTCGCTAACGCCCAGGTGGACACAATTTTCTTTTGCAAACCAATTACTGCTCTGGCGTCGTGTTAATGGTGTTATGACGGGCAGAAACGTGTCTATTTTTAATATTCTGAGAATCTTCAGTAATCTTCTTCGATTTGAGAATTTTTTAATTGTTTTGTTTGAACGCACTTGTCTTTGCTTTAAATTTTTATTCACTATTGACGCAACGCCATTTATTCCTCTGAAAAAAAATTAATTGAGGGTTTCCCAAACGTCAACTTTACAAAGGTGCCATTGGTTTATTTATATTATATAATCCGAGGGTAAATTCGCTTTGGATGTATTGTCTGTCACATTCAAATCATGTGAACGCCAACAGATGAAAACAAAAGATGTTTGCTAACACAATTTTTTACTTGTTTTTTAATGTCATATTTTTACTACATAAGGTAAAGCAAAACTATTCCGACACAATATTAGAAGGGATATATTTCTGGGATTTGGTTCTCACACCTTCTCATCTACTGTAGAGCTAGGAGTCAAATATTTTCTTAAATTTATTTTTATTTCATAATGGGTTTTCCCTCATATTTATACCAATATGTCTCGCTATTTCCGAGAGTTGGACATTATAATTCACTCTCTTTGATACCTTGTCAACCAACCTCTGCCACACAAAGATGGCATAAGTGTACTAGTATCAGATTTTACTAAGAACTTGTGGTGTTATTTGCAAATCTACAGTGGCAGTGGCCCTTGGTTGACAAGGTGATTGAATTTGTCACCGATATGATTTTACAATAAGGACTTCAAACTTAATGTAAAAATTTTATGTAATCTAAAAAAGAACTCTGGAAAGTACTGACAATTCAGGTATGTAATTTTTAACAGACCTAATATTGTTTGGAATATAATTGAGATTTATAGTGAAATGAGAAACATTATATGTAATATCCACTATAAATTTATATACTAATGTAACTTAATTTGTACATTAACTTATTGCCCTGATGATGATGCTAAACAGCATTGAAACGTCGGCAACATTACTATGAAAGTTAATAAAGTGAAGTTAAGTGAAAGTGATTGTCTTTAATTTAAAAAACCGCATCCCAATTTACATAATAACAATAAATTATTTATGTATTTATTTATAGTCAGTCAAACTGGCTCGATGTTGGTACACAGCTTGTACTCAATGTAGTCAACGTTTTTACTTCACCATCGTCCATACTATTAATAATATTTGTACCTCGCGTTATGTTGGAAGGAGATTTGAATTTCTGAAAACTTCAATCCGTTGCCAACCGCAGCCACCAATTCAATTCACGTGCTCTTGTGACGCTGTTCTCTTCTTTCTGCATCGAGCGTATGGAACGAATATTACTTTGTTTCTTTGTTTATTTTGTTATTAACATTTATTTCTTTAATGAAAATGGTCGCTTTTGTGACTACTATTAATATTTATTTAAATATAAATTAAATTCGTAGAAGTTGGCAATTCGTGTTAGGCAGCCATATTGAATACTTTTCGGCAAAGTTACAAGACTTCGAGCATAATTATAGCTGTTTCTTAACCAGACAAGGGTATAAAGATAACTGTCGAGGTGTAATTTCACCCTTGGTTATCAGAGGGTTAAAAGTTTCACGGACTCGTGAATATCGCGGCGTCTGTCCTTTGGTCTGAGTGACCCATATTCCAAGAAGACGACATGTCTCACAGAAATGCGGAAACCATTACCCTCCGCGACGGGGTAAAACTGTCTGTAGCAAATGACCCATGTTAAGGCGTAACCTCTCAGTACAATGAGTCAGTTCAAAGGTCTGTCGAGAGAGAGGATGAGGATCTACACCAAGGCTTTCCTCAGTCCTCGCCAGGTGGCGTCGGCGGTTTTAACCGCAGGGCAGCGGAAAGTGAACGAACGAAAGCACGACTTGCTTTGTGTAGCAGCACGGCACGAGGGCAATTACTCCCGGTTCGCGCTGTTTTTTTAAGCAGTCGCACAGAAAAAAATGCTTTCATATCCGAAGTTCTTTTTCATGGAAAGAGTTTTTTTTCCCCTGAGTAATAAAGTGTATTTTCTGGGATAAATGAGCTACCCGATCATTAAGATTGAGTAAAGGTTTCAGCTACAAAATGTCTAGCCCACAAATTTTAAAAGTTTACAGAAACCTCTTCCAGATTTTCGGGTTCGCATATATATTTAAGCTCTATTATCATCTAGTGTTAAATGTAGATAGTTCAATGAAATAAATTTAAAAATAAAAATAAATAAATAAGATAATTGTTATCTTATCAAACTAATATTTATTTAGACTTTGTTCCACTATCGTATGAATTTATATATACGATAGATTTTTATTTTCATGAATTTATATATTCGGCTGACAAATAATTTTTCATGAATTTACGATATTGGTTTTGTACCCCCATTTATTGAGTTTTAATATTATTTCTGAGAATTCACTGATTTCCTAGCCAAATGTATTATTTCTTAAACATAATATCTAAACAAAAAAATCGCTGATGGGTTGATTCAAAAGTCGAATGTATTAGTGAGAATTATCTTGAATTTTATATTATTTCAACAAGAAAGCAGATTAGTAAAAATAAAATTAAAATTATTACATTGACGTGATATAATTAAACAAATCATTCGTGATATAATTGAACCCATTGTTTGATTACATATTATGTTTAATAAAAAATATCTTTCGTTGGGAAAATAGATGGAAGGAAGTCGTTAGGAAACAGATGTGATTAATTCGGATCTTAGACTATTTCGCTGTTCCAATACAAATGAGTCTTGTTTCAGAAATCCTTGTTACCAGGATATGCGTTATTTCCTGTGCATTTGTAGCCTACAGCGACATCCGTCCTTCACTGTCTCAGTGAGAATGTTAACCACATGCTGCATTATTTAAACAATGGATGAGTATTTTTAAGACAGCCACACTGATCTTTGATGGGTTTTTGGGCTGATAGCTAGTTTCAAAAATCGTGATGGATCCGGTTATCTCTGGAGACACCTGTTTTGCAATGAAAAGAATGATGTTAAGGCTTAAACATAACGCTTTGGTTGTATTATCTTGCGTCCCACGTGTAACCCATTACTCCCCTGACATTTGAACCCAGAACCTTACAGTACAGAAGAAACCTACGATTTTGAAGAAAGAAAAAAGCATGACTGCATTTTCTATTTTCGAAAATTACAAATGTTTCATTGAGAAATATGGTAATCGGTCACTAAATAAGGTTTAAGTTCTCTGCAAATTTTTATAAATTTGGTGTAGGAGAAATAGATTCAAAATTTTGTGATAATTACAGTCTTTTATGTGTCAACGTATATGAGTGGATGATTTTGATACCTTCATACCTCGAATCAATAGATCAAAACCAAAAACCATTATTCAATTTAGTTTCATTTGGAATAGAGACATACTTCTGGAGAAGTTCCAATCTTACGCAATTGACTTCCCGTACCATCCTTGTAGATATTCAATATTTTAAGAAAATAAATACAATTATGATTAATGTACATTCATATCTCTATGATTATGAGAATACTAATAATGATAATAATTATGATTAATATATCATAAAATAAGATTAATTGTTATTTCAACAACAGATAATTAACAACACATTAATAACCCCTGTAAGTAGTATTTGTTTTTGAAATTAATTGTAGTCTCCAAAATCAAATTCTATCATTGAAAAACTTGTTTTTGAGCACCATTTATTTATCTCGTAAAACCTATTTCCAAAACCGTGGTTTAAAAACTATCCCTCCTCTTTTAAGAACCAACCTACAACGATTCTGAACATGGCATGTGCGTTTATCATCAAAAACCTCTTTTCCATTCAATCGGTAACCCAATATATGCATGGCGACAATGTCCCCTTTCTGTGGCCTACAGGAAAATTCCTGGCCGCAGGCGCCGAATCGCCCAGGACAGAGCGCCGCCTGGTAGCAAGATGGAGCGACTCTTATTCTTAGACGCTTGACCGTCATATCCTGGCCGTAAAAATAGGTTTCGCTGCTTGTTCACTTGCCAACCGCTCCTCCGGCTCCGTAGACAGTCAGCCCGTCGCTATGCGAATCTGGGCCGCAGTTCACACTGTTACAGATTACCTCGTTCACACACATACAGGCACACACGGGAACACGGGATCGCACTGACGCGCGTGTATTATCCCAAATAATTTCAACAGCATTTCAGATTTTCTACTAAGGTAGTATGACCGTGCCAGTGAAGCTAGTCTAGTACATATCATTTATGAAACTTTTAAATAATATTATCCATCCGGTTCATAATTAAAATCGTCATTATAACGGTATAATGGTGTCTCATAAACTACGCATCAACCGTTCAAATTCAAAGAATATTTGAAAAATGGTCTCTAGTATAACTAGAAATCTCTAGTTTTGTGGCTAGACATTCCGTTGAATAACCTTCTTAATTGTCCGGAAAGGCAAGTTTCGAATTGCAATTTTCTAAATGAAATCTGAGGCGCATTATGAGTTGTTGTTTGTTTTTTTTACATCGATCCCATTAGAATTTATATGAGGGCTCGAATGACCTAGATGTTGGCGAGCCCTAAATCCCCAATTTAAAAAAGTATATGAGAATGTATTAAAAATATCTCCCACCAGAGGTTTTATCCACAAGAAATTGTACAATTTGAAGATAGTTTCTAACATTAACCCCGCCAAGTCCAAATTTTATTAGATGAGTTGATGGATAATAGTTTATTCTTCCATTAAATGTTAGAACATTCAGAAACAGAGGCCAGTTTGCTCGTACTACATTGAACCAGTAGGACCGGGTTCACCAAATGTGAGTAAAATAGGGAAAAATCAATTCAGAATAAAATTTACTCTTCGAACTTTAACCTAAGAATATGTACTCCCACTTTGTGTTATGGAACCTTCATGACGGAGTGCAAAAACTGGACCTACGTAACGTATTTCAGTGATTTACTTAATCCGATAGAAAGAGAAATGAACCAATTAAATATCGTAAGTGGTAGAACCTTAATGCACGTACTCACATTAAAAGGAGGTCAGTGTTCACGCGCTTTTGTTTGGTTAAAAAATTAGTTAAATATGTGACAATCAACTCTTTAAAATCTGTCGTACGCTTAATAATACTTCTTAGTTGAAACCTATTATCTAACATCACAATTAAATAAAAAACTTAACTCCCAATTAATGTTTGCTAATTCACATCACGTGATTTCAAGAAGTGTCACGAGTATACTCTTCGCCAACTTAAAAAATTCCCTCAATAATCCCAACAAACTCTTTTACCGCAGTTTTTACGTACCGCGGTATGTATCTTGCTTATTTCCAAGATAGTGTAATTGTTTATAAAATATTTAACACGCAATGCGAATACAACACACTATTGAAAATATCTAAAATATTCATAGAGAGATTTCAGGTTAAAAATATCCTACAGCTTATTAAGTCGCGTACTAGTTCAGTTATTTGGTAGGATCTTACATCTGCATGTTTGTGTGCTGTGTGCAGAAAAGTGATAGTTCTATTTTTAAATCAACTTCACCGCACTTGAAATGAACAACGTCCAACCATGAAATGTTGAACTGCACTTAGACAAGAAATATTTTATCAGATTATGGTTGACTAAGAAGAAACATGTGTGTCAAGTTTGTCTTCTTGCGAAGTGTTGTCAAACCGAATGGACAGTCTGTTAAAGCGTCAAAGGATGCTTCTTTGGTCCGAAAAATCGTTGATATTGACGAGTTTTAATAAACTCAACTATTTGTACAATTAATATTTCTCAGTTCACCTGAAGAATATTTTAAATAATGCTATACTCTGTACTGTTTCTAGTTGATAACTTCTATATTTTCTTAAGAGCCAAGAATTATTTTTTTTAAAGAAATTTCTTTATTGGGCTGTTTACTATCTTCCTGTTACTCTCTTCTATGACTTCAAAATTTTCAAAGGTCACAATTCGACTTCAACTTATGTTAAAACATTGCAAGACGTTGATTTTTTTACTGCGTTTACATGGATGAACTACTTTATCAACGTAATTAAAGTTTCTTTTAAATTTTGTTCCAAAAAGTATAAATTTTATAAACGATAAAGCATATTAACATATTAAGTACTCCTCTATGTTCCTCTCTCACTGAATTTTGTCAAAGAGTTTCTTTTCTTCATTTACAAAAGAATATCCTATTTTATCGGAATCTAGATTACTATCTTAGTTTCCGTATAAATAGGATTACCCTTTCCCTGGCCAGATGGAAAAATTGATTTTTTTTCCCTTGGAAACCACAAGCAATATTAATGTTCCTTTTCTCAATAAACTTATCACTTGTTTGTTATGAATGAATAGGGGGGGGGGTGTTTCCAAACCACTGATATTTTTTATTTGCTCAAGGCAACTATCAATCATTTTCGTGAAACGTAATGTATTACAAGTAAATTAAAGATTAAAATAATAAATATAATGATATGTGAGCTCTTATTGTTAAGCATAATAAAAGTCTTGAAAATTAATCAGTTTTATTCTTATTTTTATAATACATATTTGTTTAGAAAATATTTCTGTCGATGAACGTTCGTCTATAGAAAAGTTGTAAACCAATAAAATGTAATGTAATAAAGGTCTCTAAGGACCAATTCTGGGGGTAGTGGCTACTGAACATGTTACTACAGCGGACATTCTAGGAAGGTTTATGTTGAAAATACTTTGTTAGTATATCCAGCACACTGGAATACGTTTATATAAACAATGTAGGGCATTATTAATTTAAAAATATTTGTTCGATTAACTTAAGTTGTTGGTATGTGAAGTCCAATATTACCAGTGTCTATGTTAATGAAATAAATTATGTCAAAAACCTGTTTTTGCCACTGCACTAGGCAATTAATTTAATTATTGCCAACTATTAAAACACCTTTTCTCTTTCTTGCATTAATAGTACGCTCCTTGATTTCTCCAGGCTGGAAATCAGTGTCCTTTGAAATAATATCAATGTGAAATTTCAAATCATTAAAGTCATTCCATGCTAGATGAAAATTAAATACTAAAAAATATTAAACACACGTACGAAATGAAACTATAAACCAATACAAATTCTCAATAATTACTCAAAATTATTATATTGGATATGTATTGCAAATCGTCTCACTGTAAACACTGACAAAACAGTGTCTATGTCATTTCACAATAGTATCACAAAATCTTTACCCCAGGTTTCTCTTTCTTTAAACGGAACACAATTAAAAACTGTTACAAATACAAAATTCTTAGGTCTCCATATTCAAGACAACCTCAAATGGAATTGTCACATTGACAATCTTAATTCCCAATTAAGCAAATTGTGTTACGCATTCCGAATCTTAGTTAACGCAGTTAGTCCACGTATTTCCCGTTGCGTATATTTTGCAAACGTTTACTCCCATTTACGTTACGGCATTACCTTCTGGGGTAATTCCGGTCAGAGTATTCAAACTTTCAGAATTCAGAAGAGGATAGTTCGGATAATTTGTAAATCTCACCCCCGAAACTCTTGTAAACCTTTATTCAAGGAATTAAATATCTTAACACTTCCCTGCATTTATATTTATGAAACGGTCGTGTTTGTTAAGACCGAATTACTGAAGTGCCACCCTTGCTTTATACGAAACAGTCTCGTTCACGAACACTATACACGCAATAGTAGTAATATTCATCGCCCTAGAGTGTCAACCACTCTTTGCCAAAAGGGACCATACCATTCGGGAATCGTTCTATATAATTCCCTGCCCAAGAATATAAAAGATATTATGAAATTGAATATCTTCAAATCCGCGGTTAAAAACTACCTCCTGCACCAGTGCTTCTACACTGTAAAAGAATTTATTGATTTTAACAAAAGTTAAATTCGTCTTGTGCTTTATCACGCCATTGCTGTAGTACTTTTTAAACAACTTATAACAATTTCAAAAACTATTTTCTTGCATGATTGTGTTGTCTTATGGCTCATATTAATTTAGTTTTATGTGTACTCAACATTGGCACGTTTGTGTACATAAATTCTGTAGCCCCATCCTGGCCCGGGTTTTTCTCCGGTTTTCCTTCGGGTAGAGGCGGATTTATCATACAGGTTCTCTAGGCTTTGTCTAGGGGCGGGTCTATTGTAACAATAAATCGTGAATTTAGTGTTATTTCAATTTTTAAGCACTATACTCAGAATAATCTATAGTTCGATAATAACTTACATGTAATTTTTTGCTTAAAATTACAAACATATTGACATTCTATTAGTATTATAACTCGCAGCTAACTTTTTATCTTATCTAGGAATTTTTGCTGAATTTTTTGAATCCGCCTCTGCCTTAGGGCCCTTGATCGGAATTGATGGGATGGTCCCTTGCTTGCTTCCGGAGAGTAAATTAGTTTTTTTTCCCTCCACGTGGTCATACGCAGTTTGTACTGTTTTTTGACAATAAATTTATTTATTTATTTATTTATTCTGCGAGTGACAATCTTAAGGTCACCTGCATTCACAAGATTCAATGAGTAAAACCACCACTAACAATGATACGTACAAAAGAGAGATAATAAACTGATATAAGTACTAATTCAAGAAAGCGTTGAAACAAGAACTACAATTATGTATCGTAAAGAGACTTAAAAATTACATAAATAAATAAAACAATATCCACAGTGTTTTGCTGAGTGTCTTTGCAATAAACATAAAATACAAATACGTTCTTCAGCATATCAATCACATAACTCATACAATACATATATAAATAAAAGCTATTTGAGCGAAAAACATAACGGTCACGTAGGGCAATAATTTTTAGACTCCAGATGCACTTTCAAGTTACTGATATACGTATTCCTAAGATCAACACATCTAAAACTCGAGTTCTCAAACAACGCTACGCGATATGACATAATTATCAAAAAATGAAACAACATCTTTTCACTTCCTCACATTAATTGGACGCATCTTAATTCGATTGTGGTTGCTGTATATCGATGACCTTTGATAAAAATATTAATTATTTTTATGTAACGCTCCGAGTCACGAGTAACATTCATTCCATGCTACTTTTAAATTCTGTTTTATTAATAATCAGAGTAAAATATCTATGCATACTACTCGTCAGTAAACAGTGTTTTCTTTGAAACAAAATAAATATGATCTTTGTTGGACGTATTGTTCAAAATTCAGAAATAGTAAATGTTATTAGAAAAGTTAATAAATATGTTTAAAGAAGTATATAAAACATTTTTGTGAAATGTAACATAAATTTTACACAGTAAAAGTTTTTTCTTCCTAAAATGTAATTCTTTAAGAACGTAAACCAACTTTTGAAATGAATCAAATAATGAATACAAATTTTCACGGCCTACTGCATACATGAATTGTAACTTGACCATGACTTATTGAAAGAAAAACACCGAAAGAATAATTTATAATGATCTTGGTTTTTGCACTTTGAAAGATCGTAAACCGAATATCAATCTTATCTTAATATTACAAAAAAATGTGAATAATATCAAACATGTCTAGGAAAATGATACATTTCTAAGTAACTCACAAATTCAAAAATCCAGTTAGCCAATGTAAATAATAAGCATCTTTGCAATGTAAATAAAATACAAATACATACCTGAGTTAATAAATCACAAAGTTTCATACGACACATTAATGAATAGAAGCTATTTAAGGACTAAAACTTCACTACGATTACGTTTGGCAACTTGTCACTCTTCAGATGCTTTTTCAAATATGTTCAAAAATATCCATTTTGTCATTTTATTTGCACAATGTAACAAAACAATGAAAAAATATGGTATTTATCATAAACTGACTGCAAAATACTTCAATACTTCAACGTTAAATAACATGCACCATTCACGATTCATCCCAATACGATTGCCCTGATGTTCGCCGCCATCCTTCTATACTTTTATAACCGAGGTGGCTTTGACTTAGGTACATGGCACATCCACAAGCTAATGTTTGCTTACTTGGCGTAATATTAAATACCCGAAAATGTACTTTAAAATTAAAATTCTCGAATTTGTTGAATTTAGTCAATTATTGCGTTTTTGGGGTGTGAGTACACCAAATTTCACGATTCTACAACTAGTAAAGTATCACATAATTCTGATATATAAATGAGTGAATTAGTTACATGGAGGGCTTTAAATTATATGTATATATGTATGTTCAGCTTTTGTCTTACAATTCTCTCACGCGGCAGTCAGTGCTACTAGAGGATCGTTGGAGAACTGACGGAATTAATTTGTAATTTACATCAATTTAGAAAAAGAATAGTACACAGTGAAAATGATATAAGTCTAGAATACAGAAAAAAATCTTTGTAATGGTACCTTATCAATTGGTGAAATATAACGGAGAAAGGTGTTCTAACCAAAAGGTGCATTTTAGAAATAAGATACAGCTATAGTAGATAATCGTGGAATAATCCAAAAAGTACTTCAATTAGAAATTCAAATCTACTTTGTCTCCTTGATCTTAGTAGATTTTGATTCATGTCTCATTAAAAAATCTATGTACGTCATGTCATCAAATTGTGTATATTCGTTGTGGTCACGATAAGAAGCGCTAGTGAGACCAATTCTATAAGGGTATTGTATCTCTAAACCCTTGTAACACTTTGGGGAAAGGGGGACAGCGACTCGATACAATCTAGAGAAATTAAAGTGAAACGATACAAATTTTCTGGCCCTGACGAGAATCGAACCCGGAGTACCTTCAGCTACCGAGGGGGTATTAAATCATCTAATACGCACATCATAATGTACAAAACGTGCCGCCAGATGAGAAACATTTGGAACGTCACCTTCGCAACTCATTGGTTTCTATTTTCGTCTCTCAAAAATAGAACCTCCCGACCACGATGATGAATGCTAACAAGATGCTATTTCTAGATTATACACTCTGCACATCGATGTAATAGGAGAGTTGAATGAAATGTGACAGCCTCGCAAAAGACTTTTGTGTATCACGGTTATTTAGTGTGATACAAGTGAACCATATGAAATTCGAGTTCTTCCTGTGAAATTTCTATGAATCGCAATAAATCATATTCCAGTATGAATAAATCTGAGGGTATATCCTTTTTCATGAAAGTGAAAATTATAAATTGACTAGGATGTATTTCATTTCAAATTTAATGTATCTCTGTTACATAGAAGAAACAACTTTATTAAAAATATTTATGTTGAAAATTTTGGAAAACTATTTCCCATTGGTAGTTTTATATGATTACTAATTTTTTGGATCGTTTAAAGGCTCTCAAATAATCTAGTATTTCCATTAAATCTTTAACAGTTCACCTTACAGTACACTAATTTCTTATTGACATACATATTTCTATCTTCAGAGTTTTAGCAATTCATTTCGATCTTCTATTCATAAACAAAGTTCTATATTTCAATAACATATATCACTGACTTCCTGTAAACATGTAATGAATCATTTATCTCAAAACAAACTTTAAGCGAACCATTATTCTGATCACTATACTTTCGCTCCTCTGAAATGTCATGAGAACAAAAAAATCAATTCGGAATTCCCTCATTATTACAAAATCAATCAAATGGAATGGTATAAAAATGCATTGACCCTATCCCTTCTTAAGTAAACTTTATTCTAAAAAGTTCAAGATACTTAGAAAATTGTTAATAACAATTACAACATTTTTATTCATATTTGATAAAATCATTAATATTAATAATCAAATAAATTATTAACATTAAAAGAGGAGTACATTCAACTTCTGTGATTCCTTAGTAATTCGACAATATATTTTATCTTGTTTACACTTTTTGTAGAATGTAAAATTACCTGACATTTTTCACACTCTGATATTACTTTTTAATATACGTCATTCACCCAAATCGTTTCATTTCCCCCAGAATTAAGATATTGCTTTTCTTTCATTGTTATTCTGCTTAAGTTGGACAAGTTGACATTTGGGAACAGGCGGTGGCAATCAAAACACCGTCACGCGGTTTCAGTCCGATGTGTCGCCACATGACGTGCTTATTGTGACATTGGCGATGTTTGCAGAGAAAACTCAATAGCATGTGATCATTCTACGAAAGCGTCCAGCGGACATTTGTGTCACGTGCGATTACACACTTCACATACACGTCGAAAGCGAGTTGGTGGGAGAGAAGAGTGTGAGGGGAGGATGGAGTAGACACGGTGAGAGGGAAAAGGAAGGAAGGGAGGTGTCGACTGGCGGAAGACTCAGCAACCAGAACTGCTCCCCCATCCCACACACGCCCACTTCATTTCTAACTAAACTTAGAATTGCAGTCACGTGAACCGAAGTATTCCTCTCAACTCCACAGAGCATTCGCGGCGTGTTACCGGTCTCCGAACTCAAATGGTCCAATGTGCTAAGTGGAAAACTAACATCATTACAACACCCGGAAAATTGAAGTTTTAAATAATTAATTGTCTTAATAAATTATTATTTAAATTAATTTTTGTAACTTATTGGACAGGTCACGTGCAATGTACGGCTATCAAACATGAAGTAGAGTTTAATCTTGGAGATATCAGCTACAAAAATCCTTACAACCCCAACTTCCTTCAAAATTAAAATGTAACTTAACTCCTTTTCCCTTGTCTAGTAGGGGTCGGAGATGTCGGATGGTATGATGTCTCTTTTTCACGGCAAGGGAAATTACAGGAGTGCCGGATGTCCTTCCTGACGCACATTCCCAAGGCGTATGATGAATGAAATGACATGAGGGTGAATGATAATGAGTGAATATTGTGGTGGAATGATAGGCAGGGGAAACTGGAGAACCCCGAGTAAACCTGCCGCGAACACCGCTCCGTCCACCACCTCGGATTCTACTTGAATCGTCCAGGGGTAGAACGCGAGCGCGTTAGGCACTACGCCACGGGCCGCCCTTTCTTCACAATACAGTGAAAAAAATTTAATCTTAAAATGTAGCAAAATAAAATTATACATCTAGCATGAAATTTCATTAAATTACCAAAATCTACTATTTTCGTGTTTTTTTGTTTTTTGTTTAGTTTCATCTTTCAAGAATTAAAAATTTAGAGATTTTAATTTAATCAAAATTTATACACTTCGATTTGCAATTATAGCATTAATATTACAATGTATTTCACAATTATTTACACGAGAACGCAAAACTTTCGAAAACACACTCGTTTGAATGTTGGTATTACACCGCACACATATCTTTTAGGTAAAAAACATTTTATTTTACACACATAAATTATATACTTTTTTTTTCTCACATACATCTGATCCCATGGTAGGAGTATATTTTGATATTAAAGTTTCTCAGGAAACTTCCTTATTTGATTCGGCTTCAGTCGGATAACACAGTCAGTGTCAATGATTTATAAGTCGGAGCAGGTAAAGTTTTGATTATCACCATCTTAAACCTACATAAAATTAAGTTAATAATTCTTTCCTTCCGGTTTATTTACGTAGTATCGGGAGGGCTTTTGTGAAATACGTGAGAGAATTAAAAATATTCGGTAAAAATATTACACTTTTTACATGCGTTTTACGGTTTAGAATATTTGCAAAACTGTGTTTGATTTTATTTCATTTTAATGTATTGAATTGAAAAAGACTATTAGTTATTTACAATATGGTTACAATATAGCATAGTTTTGGCGGGGCTGAGGTCCCATGATTTGGCCCTGTAGTTGCCGAGGACTGTGCTTACAATATCCTGGTACTCACTCTTAAGGACCTCGCCAGTTAGGTCTTCCGCACTTTCAGTCATAAACGTGTACGATCTAGCAATATATTATAAAGTTAACGAAACAAAATATAGTTTAATTTATGTAATTTACCCTAAATATGAATAAAATAGAATTAAAATTTTACGGCAATTGGTGTGTTCGTTAAGCACCGTTGGGAACCACGGACAACCAACGGTCAGGATAAGGAAAATGTACATATTTACATATTATTACGTATTTACACATATATACAGAGTTACACAATGCACTACTCTATCTCTAAGTATTACACATCATTACATATTTACAAATCATTTTTTCGTTTCTTCATTTCACTTTGTCATTTCTTACAATCATCTTTTTCATTTCACCATCCACCTGAATTAGGGGACCTGTAACACAGTTAAGGAAGGCCGGCAGAATCATTCTCTTCCACTACTTCTAACTGAGCAATTCTTTTATCTCTCTTTCCTGTAACTGTATTGAAGAAGTTTCCAAGGAGTTGCACTACCGGTGATCGATTATCCCTCATGACTTTGATACCTAACGTTACATCTCTCGGTCTATCCCCGAAGTTTCCCTCACGTAGTCAAAGTTTCCTAGATCGTTCAGTTGCAACGCACTGTAACAAGATATGTATCCAGTCTTCATATTCTTCAGAGTGGACAAATATAATTCAATAGAATTCTCAATTTTCTTAGTTTCCAACCCCCAAGTCTGAACCATGCGTAACCCGCTCTCGGGGCTTTGTTTTGCCAGTTAATGTATGGCTTACCCCCCCTCCCCCACCATAAACCTGCAACTACTACCTGAACTATTAGTGAACGTTTTACTAATCTATTTATTACAGTTATATGTCTTTCGTGATTATGTAATGCCAATTTTATTTCATTCAAATCTGCTCTATAATTACCTACATATAATTCTTTGTCCCACATGTTACTGAGGTTAAGATTTAATAAAAGTCTTTTTATCTTTCCCCTCCAACCTCTTTCCGTACTTTCTTCGAAACAATGTTTCACGATTTCATTTCTAGAATCATTCTAGATTTCTAACCAGTATTTAAGCGCTTTAATGTATAGTGAATATAATGCTATCATAATATTCTAAAATATGTGATGAGAAAAAATACAAAAATTTAAATTTAAAAAATGTGAAAACTTTTATCGGTCTCCCCTATATCATTCATATCCGATTTGAAATTATCTATCTTTCTATTCAATGAATAAAATTTCCTTGTTTTCTTTCTGCAATAATATTCAAGTATCTTGAAATAAATGAACTAATTCGAACTAGTATATAAAAATTATCTCAAAAAAAGTCGTTGCTGTCAGGACTTACGCTATCATGAATATTTATGGTTTGTTACATAAAATAATGATCTTTAGAACAGAAATCATGACTGGATTTCTGAATGTTGAGTTCTTGATTCTACAGAAGTAACGCTCGTTTATTTTTTAGACAAACTTTCAGAACGCGTAAAATCTTACTTTAAATCTTCCTCCCATTTGAAAGAAGTCCATAATTCTCGTATTTTCTGGTCAACATGAAACCTCATTCTTGATTCATAAACTTAAAAAAATGCTTAGATGCTGAATATGTTTTGTAAGCGATAAAAATTCACAAAAAGGGTATATTTATAGATTTGGCGCTTCACAGTTAGTCAGGACAACTCGTCAGAACTGAATGAGTTAAAAGAGTCTGTATAGAAACACATATCTACCATTTATTCCTGACATTTCTAGAATCTTCCATAACTAAAACAGACCACCTGGTAAGCAGTTTTTAAAGGATTATTGAAGTTTTAAAGGATTACATTGAAGAATCTATCCTATAATAAAATCATAGATAGAGTATAATGATTGTTATATACTACATTAAATCAGAGACATTTATTCTTGTGGGCTGACATACGAATTCAGAGCATTCATTCTCATAATTCGATGATAATTATGTAAAATATAAAAATAAAATAAATTTATTGTCAAAAATGCAGAACAATTTACTCTCCGGAAGCAAGCAAGGGACAATCCCATCAATTCCGATCAAGGGCCCTAAGGTAGAGGCGGATTCAAAAATTTAAGTAAAAATTCCGAGATAAGATAAAAAGTTAGCTATCAGTTATAATACTAATATAATGTCAATATGTTTGTAATTTAACACAAAAAATTTATTTTACATGTACAAATTATTATCAAACTATAGATTAATCTGAGTATAGTGTTTAAAAATCATATGAATTGAAATAACACTAAATTCACGATTTATTGTTACAATAAACACGCCCCTAGACAAAACTTAGAGAACTTGTACAAGAAAGCTTCTTCTACCCAAAGGAAAACCGGAGCAAAACCCGGGCCACGATGGATAAAATGGAAACGTAAAAATAAAGTAAACGTAAAAACGTTTCTAAACAATCTTTTATTTAAAAAGTTCTGTATTAAAAATGAAGAAAAAAATTAAGTAAAATATAAATTTTCAAAGCTTCAGACGCCAAGCGTTCTACTTCAAAATTTCTGAAAAAGAAGTCTCAAGTTTTTTAAATTTATATTTTACTTAACATTATTGCTTACTTTTTAGTACAGAACTACATAAAAACTTTCTTTTTTACGTTTACTTTAATTTAAGTATAAAATTTCCTTTATTTTTAACCATAAATAACACTCAAGATAAAATTCATGAGCCCAAACGTGATGGGTTTGTGATTAGGAAGTTCGAGAGGCCACGTCTCACCCTCATCAACTCAATATTACCTCATCATCTAGTCATTAAAACCACATATCAGAAAAATTGTAGCTCGATCAAAAACTTGTAAATGGTCGAAAATCAATTAACATTTGGAATAATCAATTACAAGTTTCAGAGCCCACGTATGTAGTGCGTAAATTCTTGTTGCTGTCGTACATAAATTTTTAAATCGGTTTTGCGCGTACAGGCAATTGCGTACTTGGTCTGTTACTTGAGTCCCCTGGTCGATAGCAAACGTCGATTTTCAAAGATCTAGCTGTCCATCGCTTTGTAATGTATTGCATAGCATCACTGTATAGGACGTAAATGAACAGGAGCACTAATACTCTGGAATAAACTATCTGAAATTGTATCTTAAAATGATATATGCATGATAGAGAGATGAACGTATAATGAAAATAATACAACTATAAATAGCAAAGTCTCTCAATCGGTTTTTGCTATTTGCAATAGTTTTGCTGTAGTGATTATATATCCGATTTTTGTTTTACTAAAACTCAACATATATAAACAGAAGTTGTGCATTGCTATGAGTACATATTACACTTTCTAGAGATTTTACCGTTCACCAACGTTCACAAAAATGACTGAAATAATCGTCAAATTAGGAAAACTTATTTTTACAAAACGTTCTGCAAACAATTGACCCTATTACAAAAAATAATTGTGTCCCTAATAAGTGAATCTATTTTTATCTTCTACTTTTGAATTCCAGCTCATCAGGGATTGAAAAGTAGGTGTTAGTCCAATGAGTGGGGTGGAAAAACTTATCACGCATTTAGACACAATGGAAATTAACGTTAGTGTAATTCAGTGTCTCGTAGATGCAGACTGATTCATAAATTGATTTTTAAAGTTCGTTTGAGTATTTCAAAAAGTCTACATTCGAAGCGATCAAATTCGATCAAATATGAAACGTTTATTTCAAAGATCACTGAATAATAATGAGACGGGTAATAAAGTTGAGTTTCGAACTCTCAAGTAGCTCGGAGGGCTGAATCAAAATCTGCTAGAGGCAATCTTCTAAGTTGCTTGCTACATTGTATTATTCAAGAGTGACTGCAATATTGAAATCTCTCAGATGGGATTGTTTCATTCATTATTTCTATGTTGAATGTAAGTGGATATTAAAAGCCACGCATACCAAAAAATTCGCGTTCTTCCTTAAAAATAGGTAATCGTAGAATCAAAGAACCGTTTATCACCTTAAAATAACTATGTTTCTCTATAAAAATATCTGAAATAAATTCAAATGACATTGACTTCAAATAATTAAAAACGGACGCACAAGTAATACTACCTTTCATTGACATTATTTCGTAGTAACAAACGGTTAAAAATTACAAAATAGTTGTAGTACACAAAGTTATTGTAATGAATATTAGTACTTAATTATTACCCATAAAAAGTATTCTTAATGCCCTTGTATATTTATGAACCAATCTACAGGCGTGTGTCGGTTCACTACTTCTAACGTAACACCAGCGGCGTAGACAGAAGAGTGACGTCAAATTCACGTCAATTTAATAAATGAACCGATAAAGTGCGAACGAGGCTTCGGTGAACGCCCTTTTTCGAAACATTATTAAAGATTGCGTAATTTAAATTTTCATCCTGCCTCGTTTACTTCACGCTCGAAAGCATTAATCTCATCAAGTCGGACTGCCCAGTGAACCGCGTTCTTTTAATACAGAAGCGAGTTACGTTTATTTTTAGGTAATTTATTCACCTCCATTAACGCTCTCACCTCTTCCATACCTATTATCTTAAGTTAATTATGAAAAAATCTGTTTAATAATTTATCACTTTGGTATCTGTATATTAAGAATAAAATATATCTTTGTAATCTTTGTATGTTTGCTATTTACGATAAAAATAATAATTTATAAAATGTCATTAACTCCTCTGTACTTATCTATCATTCTTACCCCCTCCTTTTCACCGCAAGGAAATTAAATTATTATAAATAATGCTATATAATGCACTAAATTGTTGCATGTGCTGAATAAAGTACTTAATATCATTTACGAAGTTTCCTCAAAATCCTGTAAATGTTGAAACCTCTGTACCCTCTGAAAGGAAAAAAGATGGATATTGCGGATCATACCAAAATATTTTTTGGCTTTTCAATACAGTTCTCAGATCACTTAAGAGTTTCAAAGAATAGAAGGCAAGGAAAATGGTACCCTATACCATTTAGCGAGCAGCAATTGTTGGTATCTGTCGGAATTTTATGTCCAGAATGGCTCTAAAGATGATTTATTTACGTACAATTTGTTGCTCAATTTATCTCAAGAAAATTTGAGGAAATTCCAACAATAGAGGAATAGGGGGATGAAAATGATATTTTACATAGAATTTTATCTATTAACTTCCGATTACATGCTTGAGGAGGGGAGAAAGCTTGCTTAGTCTGAGGTCAGGTGAAAATTGCGACGGATCTGGAGTCGAATCAGATCATCTTGCTATCCCACCACAAAACCCACAAAACCCATCCTGGCCCGGGTTTTTCTCCGGTTTTCCTTCGGGTAGAGGCGGATTTATCATACAGGTTCTCTAGGCTTTGTCTAGGGGCGGGTCTATTGTAACAATAAATCGTGAATTTAGTGTTATTTCAATTTTTAAGCACTATACTCAGAATAATCTATAGTTCGATAATAACTTACATGTAATTTTTTGCTTAAAATTACAAACATATTGACATTCTATTAGTATTATAACTCGCAGCTAACTTTTTATCTTATCTAGGAATTTTTGCTGAATTTTTTGAATCCGCCTCTGCCTTAGGGCCCTTGATCGGAATTGATGGGATGGTCCCTTGCTTGCTTCCGGAGAGTAAATTAGTTTTTTTTTCCTCCACGTGGTCATACGCAGTTTGTACTGTTTTTTGACAATAAATTTATTATTATTTTATTTATCTGTCTTGTTTGCTGTCCACTGCACCCATCGTTTTTGTGTACGAGCACTGGGAGTTGAGTGGATGATACAGAGGACAGTACATCTGTGGCCGTAACCGGTGGACCCGGGATCGAGTCGCGACTTTCACCTGCCCGAATGCAATGTAACATGAAATTAGCCAATGTAAGAGGGTTTTGTCAGGTATTGCATCGGAAGTCTAGAGTTTACTTCAAAATATTTGTTTCCAAGCAATTTGGTACTTTTAAACTCTTAATATTAACTACTATCAACTTAATATTAACTATTTCTTTATACATTTTTTTTGTGGGGCTTTAGGGCTCGTCAACAGCGAGGTCATTAGAGCCCTTAAAACTTGTACAGGTAGGGAAAATGCAGTTACGCACTAGGGAGAGCCAACATGACTCTCCCCGNTCAGCCATACCCACTAAAAACCCTCCTGCATTACAACTCAAAACACAAATTCCAACATATCGAAAACTTTACTAAAACATTATTAAAAAAAAGAAGAGGAAAGAGGAAAATGAAAGATACCCTAGCCCTAATAGCGTCGGGATCGAAAAGAACAAGAGGTGACCAAGGGAGGTCAGAAAAGAGAAAGGAAGGAGCATGGCACAAGTAAGTGGAAGTAATGCCATACTCAGCTCGGGGCCCCGTGTTCGCCAAACACGTACTTACTACATGTAAGTCCCCTGGGGGATTCTTTATACACGTGTGCTAATTATTCATTCTCTTTTTTTGCTAGTATTTTTGAAGCACCAAATATTAAAATTGCTTCGACAGTTTCGTCACGCACCCACTAAGAGACAAAATACCAGCTTGCACGTGAATACAAAAATAAAGCGGTAATGTATGGACAACAGTAGGTAGTATCAAATAAACTGTATCTGTCTTTCCATGGTCTGTAAAGGGGTAAAGAGTTCAATCCAAGTATGAAAACTTAATTATTTACATACAACTTGTTACTGAACTTATGGCAGTAAACAACATCGTTTTAATGTTTCACTGGAAGTCACAGGAGCTCTTCTGATTTACTGACGCATCTTGAAGACGCAATTTTAGTTGGCACGCGAATTCGTTTCCAACATGCAAGTTGGCGGCGAGGAGCAAACGAAATGCTGACGTTCCGAAGTTCAACATGCAAATATCAACTCCTGCAAATAAACATACGTTCACACATCCATTTCGTCTCTTCCGCTGCTATGTTTGAATAGCTATTTCTGCAGAGAGAGAAATCTTGCGGTGCATAAAATAATACGAATGGTCCAGAGATTTTCACGTTTCTTGTTTGTTTAGAAGAGATATTTCTAAGTTTTTTTTCAAGACACGTTTTTATGTTCATTTTGTTCTAACGTATAAAATTAACATATACATTATATAAATCAATACTTTCGGGATAAAAGCAACAAAAAGAAGAGACCTCTTTGACAGCAATCGTAGGAATTGTATTAAATATTCCATTACATGGCAGTACCAGCGTACCAGGACCTCGAATATATAAACTTCACTGAAGCAATGTGCAGCAAAATAGTTTCTTTTTACTTTCCGATCATAGTGCGTGTAAGGAAAGTATATTGATCGGTCAAAAAAAAAAAGGGAGGGGGATCTCTTCAGATCTATACGAATCGACTCCAGGAGAGTCTATTTTCAATTTTTTTGCGATGATGTCCAACGTTGTGTTTGTGTGAGTGAAGAATTCTGTTTATCCGATAACTCACGAACAAATAAATGAAATCAAACGAAAGCAGAGAATTGAATTTGAATGCACTGGAAATAGAAACCTATTTCTGCACAGCTCTTTTCGACTTGATTTACACACGGCGTTCCACTTCCGACCCCATATTGAAATCAGCCTACGCGGCAAGTGCAAAGAGTTCAGAATGGAAGATAATTCCTGTAATCATTAGTTCAATGAGCTGATTTGAAATTAAGCAGCAAACATTATTTTGGTAGTAAGGATAAATATTTATATATATATAT
>NNCF01130261.1:0-14702 GCA_002313205.1 Laupala kohalensis | reverse complement strand
TTTTATAATTACGCACGTTTTACTTTTTATAAATAAATTATTTTCCAACTTAGTTTCATTACTATTTACGCTGTTTACAAGAATGATCTTTTTTAAAGAATTACAATCGAGAAGTTGAGTGGGGCACATTCCAGAATTTTTAAATTTGAGCTTGGAATTACATCAACTTGATGACTTTTCAGTTCAGCGACATTGGTTGGTAAAACTTTAAAGATTAACATGGTTAAGCCCAAGACATGTCAAGGAGATAATATAAATATGTTCACCATAGAACACATCCTGGCATTTTTGAAAGAAAACCAGTGAAGATAACCGACATAAGTAAATAAAGGAACAAAACGTAAAGTGGAATATATGTGAAATAGATTGTGAAGGCATGCAAAAAAAATATTTTAAAATTTTCCACGACATATCTCACTGGGGTGATGAACGAAAGAAACGTGCATCACGCGTCCGTAAATACTAGTTCTGAATTAAAAGCAATGTCTACCGGGTGACGAAAGCGAGTGTGGGAGTTTCTAGAATATTCATTCCATTTTTTAATTAATTATAATAAATAATAATTTTTTAATTATTATTTTTTCAATAGAAGTACATGTAAGATACTATTTCCATGCTCAGTATACCTCATCTAAGATATACAAATGTCATCAAATGAGCAATCAAATTAAAATTAAATTACAATAAGAAGCTTGGTAATTGTGGAGCTTTAGCAACATCGTTACAGTATCGTTTCACTCAATTATTGTATACTTTCATATTATGTTTCTATTTTTATTATTGGCATTTTATGTACATTTATATTTTTCACTGTATGTTACTGACGATGGCTGCTATGCAGCCGAAAAAGCTTTATACCAATAAAACAATGAGCAACATAGAAACGCCTTTTTTTAATTTATCATTCTACAATAAGAAGGGAAAAAGTACTATGTTTAACAATAATTTTAATTCTACATCTTCCATTTATTCGTTTCATGTGTTTCAATCATTATGTGAAAATTTTAGGTATGTGAACATTTGTTACTGTTTGTTCACAACTGAGAAAATCTAATTTCCCTCCAAAATTGTTCAGATCTTTGGAATGTAATGACGATCAAATTACTTGGCATTGATATTTTCTCAGAACTAAGAATGTCACTAATGTCACTCAAGTTTTTAATTTTACATATCTGACTTCTTTTTGCATGATTTTACCATCACAGATTTCCATATTATTATTTTGTTGTTTTCATTCCTTACTATACATAACATATATTCACTATGGTTTCACATACGTTCAATATATTGAAGGTCAGTGGGGTGAGCGTTGAACTGCTGACTGGACGGCGGGTTTCAAGTCCCGGCGCTGTATTGGGATTATTACTCATGTCTCAACGTCCAGACTGATTCCAAGGTCCACTCAACCTACTGTGGAGTTCTCCGGGTATTTCGGAACTAAGCCGTAATTCAATACTGACTACAATTGTCAACAATTTGCGGAGCTCTGCTGTCCCAAACCTCAAGAGAATACATGGGACCGGTGGTTTGTCTTTTGGCAATTTCTTATTGCATAATGAGGATTCTAGTACTTTCATTGATATTCATATCGAGGCATGTTTAAAGAATAATTGCATTATCTTCGTAAATTGTTTTCGGGAACTGGTTCGTGATACGTATAATCTTCTTCAATACGTAGGCATGAGAAATCCTATGCTACACATCTAAACATCTTTTGATATGTTTATGTCACTCGAAATCTAGGAGAGTTGTGAAGGGAGTGATCGCTACTCCCGTCCCCTGAAACGAAACCATCGAATATCTTTTCACATTTAATAGAATTTTTACAGTAAACAGCAGTTCAACAGCGTGTGAGAATATCGAGAAGGCTGTGTCGGTACCTATTTACCCATTCTCAGGAGCACATCCCCTCTCCCGGACCGAGAAATATCCTGGATCCATCACTGGTTTATATTGCAAGAAAATATAAAATTTTACTCAATTTTGTAATTTAGAAGTATTTGTGGAAAGCAAAGTAAAACGGGATGAACATGAAACATTAAATTGTTACGATCTGATCCGAATAATTAAAAACAATATTTTCCTAGATTGCATCTCTTGCACCATATTTAGGTATAAGACAAAAGAAGTATGAGTCTGCAAAAAATAGGAAGCAACTTCCGGGAGGCGAAATACTAGAAAGAAGAGAGCAAGGCTACCTGCAGGAGCAGAGTCCTTGTGAGCAAATCAAAGTGTTTCCCAAGGGGAAAACGAATTCCGGCTAAGCGCTAGGCGCACATCTGTTCCTTGAATGCAAGCGCCTGGCACGGGACGCGTTGCCATTGGCCTACTTGGGAACGACACGTTGCTCGCTTGTTTCATTGAGGGGAAGAAAGCTTGCACAAATTGAACTGGCAAGCAGACCATACGAGGTGGACTCTAAAAACAGGATTGGATGAAACATGGGCACAAATAATTACAATAAAATCGGACGAGACTGCGGAGAAGGAAAACTAAGGAAACAATTACATTTTAGAAGATAAATTTTAAATTCTTCAAGAAATTTTCATACACTTGTGGCCATTAAATTAAAGATATAATTATAAGGGAAAATTTTATTTCACTGATTTACTGTGCAAAAGCAATCTAATTTTTGTCATTACAACGGAAATATTGGTATACGAATAATATAAACTGTAATTATAAAAATCAAGAAATTGGAGAACCTGTCTCTGAGGAAGCTGGTTGCGCACGCTACTGACTAATAAACAAAACAATGCTAACTTAGACAGTAATGAAGAAATAATGGAATAATAATAATACAATAATAATAATCTATATTAATAAAAATCAATCCTGTTCGTTGGTAACCACATTACTTGAGAACGACTAAACCGATTTGCCTAATTTTTTTAATTGTTCGTAATAGTCTCAATAAGATATCCAGAGAAAGAAAAAATTGGAAAAGTTGTCCGGAAAATTGGAAAATTCGGGAAAAACTGAAAGCGTTCCAATACGCATTTTACCTAGTTATGTAGAAATAATAAAAATAATAAATAATAAACTTTATTGTCAAAAAACAGTACAAACTGCGTATGACCACGTGGAGGACAATAAACTAATTTACTTTCCGGAAACAAGCAAGGTACCATCCCATCAATTCCGATCAAGGGCCCTAAGACAGAGGTGGATTTAACATTTCAACATGCTCCTAACGATACAAAAATTGTTCGATACGTGTTGCAGTATTAACAAATACTGTATTTAATAAAACATAGAAAAGTCATTTCACAATAAATTTATATTAATAATAAGACATAATACTAGCATGCAGGAAAATACTTTTGAAATTGTCAGATATTTTGAAAGTACTACAATAATGGCGTGATAAAGTACAAGACGGCTTTAATTTTTATTTAAAGCAATAAATTAGTTTACTGTGTAGAAGCACTGATACAGAAAGTAGCTTTTAACCGCGGATTTGAACAGATTCAATTTAAAAATATATTTTACATTTTTGGGCAGGGAATTATATAGAATGATTCCCGAAAGATACGGACCTTTTTGGCGAAGCGCAGTTGACACACTCGGACGATGAATATTATTCCTATTGCGAGTATTGTGTTCGTGAACAAAACTGTTTTGTATGAAACAAGGGTGGTGCTTCGGTAATTCGGTCGTAACAAACACGACAGTTTCATAAATATAAATGCAGGGTTCATAAATATAAATAAAAAATTCATAAATATCAACGTAACTATCATTTTAATTTGTTATTTGTAACCTTGAGTAATAGGGTAATGCATGTACCTATCACTAATACTATTCATCAGTCTATTACATTTCATTGTCAACTCTTGACTTTATCCGACAGTGAAATTGTTACGTATATTCGAACGCTGAAAAATTGAGACGTGTATGAAGAGAGAGGATTCTTCCTTGAAATAATAAATAAAAAACGATTTTTAAAAACCAGCTTTTACTTACGCCATGTACTAAAACAAATAAAGTAAGTTTAGGCTTGTGTTAAGGTAAAGCAAAGTCAAATGGAAATACCTCCATACATATTTCACGTCAGTAGATCGTAATAAAAATAAACGGATTTTCTATCTTTATCACTGAAAACGATATTTTGTGCTGAATTATTTGTCTTGCCTGTCGTGTGAAATGTTCATAAAAGTAGAAACCAATTAACTCCATAGTAGAGAAACATGTACTTTCTTTACGCTTCTCACCACAAGGTTTTTTTCTTTAAAAATTATGTTAATAAAGTTTTATTTGAGTTAGACATAATATTGCAAATTCATCGGTTTTATGTATGGGTGCGAAATTTCAGCTAAATCGGTTAAGGAAACTGATTTAAATTTCAGATGAAAGATTTGACCGAAACGTACTAACAAACTAACGGGTCGAGTTAAATAACAGCTTGTAAAATTGATTGTCGTCTCAAAGAAACATGATAATCAGATGTTTTTGGCGGAAAATAAAACCTCTTTAACAGTCTATATTCTGTATCTAATAGTGTTTTACAATAACTTCTAGGTAAAAAACATTTTCCACAAAAATTCCAATGTTTCAATTTTTTTATTACATTAAAATTAATTTTACTCATCAAAAAATCTGGATTCGTCCCTCTCCAGATGTCAATTATACACACTGTTTAATTTAATTCCAGCTAAGAATTTTACGCTGCACGACTGTTTTTCATTGTTACTTGTCCGAATAAATTTTCAACACCTTGTAAAGTTGTTTAATGGTTGATACCTTGACCTAGTGATCACAATACCCACTGATGAAGACCTATAGTGTAAGGTTTATTTAAATTATTTTTTTTCGACATTGTTGACGATTGTGTGAATACATCCTAATAGATTTGTATATTTTTGTAAGGTATTTCTGCCTGTTTCGCCCCAACTTTACTGTTCTTTATCAATATTCCCACTTTATACTTGTATCTCTCAGTGTGGCAACACTTGTAGCAAGTGTTGTTGCTTGCTTGTGTACTAGCAACATCGTTTTCTTCTTGATGACGTATTGTCCTTCATTTAATGGCTCTGAACAGACCATTGCGAATGGGAAGTATTGCAAAGGAATGCGAGGCCTGCAATGTATTGGTTTACTTATACATATTATCACATTACATTTTCAAATGCTTAAATACCTTCAAATACAAGAAATTATAAAATTAATTGATCTTCAATTTCCAGTAGAGTGAAAGAGGAAAAAAAATGAAACTGTTGCTTTTATGAGTAATGCGTTTTAATTATGAGATTTTATATATGAGTGAATCGAGTATAAACTACTACATCTCTAAACATTTATTACAATACTATTCTTATCCGTCTCTAAATAATATTTTATAAGTGCTTCATAAGCGTATAAAGGTTGGCTAGATATTTTTACCGTATCATTCAGATATATACACGTGAGTGACAAAATAATGTATATAAACAATGTTCCCCCAATGATATATCGTGTTGATTTGATACCCAACTGCAAGTGGTTTGTATCAATAGTTTGGAAACTCCCATTTGTATAGTTTTTTAATGCATTTTCAGACCAATAAATAAGTCGTGTCGCAAGAGGTAGCAGTGACAGTATTTCATTAGCATGTCTGAAACAAATGTGCATAGCTTTTTAAAAATATGGAGTTCAGTGTGAAATTACTCATAGACTTTCATCATAGAAGTGAAAATAGTATGAAAATAAAATGGTTGTCCAAGAGAGCAAAAACAATATTAACTCCTATTTCAAAATCACAGCAAACCCGTTTTATTAGAACACTTTCCCAAATTACTTACTTTCCGCATCATATTTGGGAAAAGTTTTATGACCAAAATTAAATATTCCAGTCCAATATTTGTAAGTATTTAATGTATGTTATTTATCATTATGGGTTCTTTATATTGGTTTAAAAAAACATGTGGGATTCCAGAATGCGAATTATTCGAATCCCTAATGGACAGACTCGAATTGAGAAACTATTTTGACCGAATTGAGAAGTTGAAAAGGGTCTACTAATCCCTAGGCACGAATTGACTTCCTTGTTTACCTGAGGACCGACTCCCAAAATTCCAAATACGCATTACCCACACCCCTGCCACCTCTTGAGAGCTGCTGGTTGTCTTCATAGTTACTAGTGTGTCTCATTGTGCGGTTAAAATATTCGAGTATAGTTTAAATAAATTTAAATATTGATAGGTTTCAGATGCTAGTGTTCAACGCGGGTGAAAATTTTATTTATACCATATTCAGTTAAATTGGAAATTTAATTTTGTACACAAAAACTTTCAGTAAAAATTCTACCGTCGCTTCGATTCTACTAGATTTTTGCCATTGATAAACAATTGTTCTCGTTCGGAGGGCACTTACAGCCACGAACCAGTACCTGAGAGAGTTGTAACGCCCAAGCATGTGGCATGTGCTATCAAGAGGAAAGCAAGACATGAAATTGAAGACTGCCCATCGAAGTTAATTCACAGGGAGCAAGAAAACCCAACAAATGTGATTAACACCATGACAATCAAGGATTTAAATTATATCAGAAACAATATATTCACTCTAAATTGAATACCTAAAATAAACTGCCAAATGTTTTTTCTGTGTTTCATGCATTATTTATATTACTCACAAAGGCTCATTCGTATTTGAGAATTATCATATATACTTTCTAAAATTCTATACATTAGACACACACCTATTGAATGTACACATTTAATTTAAAAAATTATTTATTATTATCATATTTTCATATACTTAAACTCATATCATTAATTAGTATTTCTATTTATTAGAGCCAGAAGGAGTATCATGTCATCGAGAACCATGTCAAACGCGCCAAGGAGAAAGACAATCGATTGGAACTTATAATTCAAAAGATAAAGACAATAAAAACAAGAGCACCATCTAAGAGATAAAAATTATTGTAAATTGTTTAAAAGGAAAGAAAAAATTTTGTATTTATGAAATTCGTTCTTGTTATGATATCGTAAACTTTTCAATTGATATCATTTGCTCTACGATGATTGAAAAATTTATTTAAAAATTTGTTAACTATTTTCTTCAAAATGTAGAGAAAACTGTAAATTCTTACAATCCTGGATTGCAAATTTAACGTATAATTTTATGTGTTCCTTGTTTTTCTTTTGAAATTAAAGTCAATATAATAAAAACTGTTATCCTTATTCTAGTTGTATTCCAGTGAAAGTAATGAATCTTACTGAGTAGTCGAAAATTCTCTTTTCGATTGTCTGGCGGCCGTGAGTCGGCGTCATTATAAAATGTAAATAATAAATAAGTAATCCATTTATTAACTGACGGCGAAGGCCAGACACTTTATAAAGAAGATGAAATCTTTAGCCATTTAATAGAATGAATGTTTCATAGATTATCGGTCGGTTCCTTGTAAAGCGCCAAGGCTCTATATAAAGAGGTTGAGTTTAGTTTCGGGCTGCGACATATACATCAAAATACCAAGTGTTAAAAAGGAAGACAACAGAAAGCTCTCAAGGAATGTTCTTTATATTTAAGTAAGGACTGGGTAAAATGACTACCTGAGCAGTTAAGAAGGGTTCTTATTGTCCCAAATGGACAGGTAAAGGAGTTTCTCAAATCGTGCCTTTCTCGAATTACAAAATTTAAGAGGTTTCTCAATTCGTGCCTTTCAACAACCAGAGGTAGGTAAAAGTTTCTCAAATCGTGTCAGCGCTCCCTTAATTAGTCCAAACAGAAATGAACTTCCATGAGGTTCGTTTTCTGAAAGCTATGTTTTATCTGCCTTCGTTTTATCTCTTTAGAAAGCATAGTATTTTTCTTCGTTAAATAAATTATTATATAATAAAGAAAATAAAGTAGATCTAAGAATTACGAATTCCAACAATTTCTCTACACGGTACCTTCCGCATTTATTCTGGATTTTAGGAGACTGAAATTCTATGAAAAAAATGTTTGTCTGCGCAAAAAGATTATGAATTATTATTTTAACATTTCTGGAAAAAATTCTATTCCTTCACAGTTCGACAATTAAGGTAGTTATGAAAATACTTAGCCGAGCATTATTAAATACTACACAATAATCTTCATTCCATTCTTAGAATAATTCACCACTTGACGGCTTGATGCATGAAGTAGTGTCATGAGATTTCACAATAATTTGGAGAGAAAATGAATATACAAATTGACGTTGAAAACTTCACGTTTTTCAGCTGTCAATTCGCCATTCTCGGAGTAGCTATTTCGTCAAGAGAGATTTCGCAAGTTCTCTTTCAAAGCTGCAGCGGGGGGAGGGGATGGGTTTCTTTTATGAAAGAACTCAACAAAGATCCCGCACACGGAAGTGTCACTCTGAAAGCGTACAGATTTGTACTACATATGAGATATAAGCACGTTAATAATAAAAATTAAGTTTTATATTCACTGATATTTTTATAACTAACAATTTTGGTTATGATAATTAATATATTTACAATGTATAAATTTGTCAATACTAGTATGCAAACTTTTAATCAGTCAGTCCTGTTGTTGGCCATGTTAGAATTTTTTGATCGATTCATCCGAATATTTTTGCTAGTAGTTAAGAAATTTTCGTAGGGGAATATTTTATTATTTTATGTAAAAGGAAGTAAATTTGTTACGTTAATGACCGGACAAAGCAGACACCTAATTACTGAAGGATGACTCCAAGTTCCTAGTTGGATCAACTAAAGTTCTTTTCAAAGTTTCTTTATGATCAGTTTCGAATGAGTAGGTGCACCTGTATGTCTTGGAACCGAAGTTTGTTTTTCAAAGCATCCCTCGATTGAAAATTGAATGGGCGAAACTTGATAATGTATTGAAGCCATCAATCATTTAACCTGATATAAATGCTACAACTTCTCTCTAAAACTTTGCTTTAATGTGATGCCCTGGAACATGTCTTGATACCGTGGCACCTCCACAAGATGATATACTACACGCATAACGGTCAAGAGGATGCAGTATGTAATGGGACTAATAGTGATACATGTCACGTGCCTACCAGTGGGATGTACAATGCACTGTATCTTGACGCTAGTTAAGGAGTCAGTTAATTTTTTTGATAATGTGAAGATCGAAAGTTTAATTTAAAGAATGAGTTCCTTTTTGAACTTAACTTACTGAAGTCTACTACAATTAACGTCCATTACACAATCTAATTAAATAAATAATTAAAAACTTACGACCTTTTATGGACGAGTAATATTTATATTTTCTGTGAAGAGATCACTACGTTTAGATTTGGACTTGGATATTGTTATTACTTGGTCACCTGACGTCGACTTAAATCCAAGTCGAAACGTGAGCTCTTCACAGAAAATATAAATATTACTCGTCCATAAAAGGACGTAAGTTTTTAATTATTTATTTAATTAAACTTGCTGAACTTTGGAGAAACAAGGCAATTTTTGTCAGATAATTTATTACTCATTTTTACAATATATCTCAATCTAAACTCTCTCGGTAATTAATGAGTTTGCAGTCACGTGCCATACGTTTAAAATTGATCAAAATAGTATATAATTAAACGTGAAAGAATTGAGGATAAATTTAATAGAATTTGAAATCATTATTAACATGTTTTCCAAATTGCAATCCAATATAAACTCTAGATCAAATTTTCCATGTAGATTTGTGCTTTTGCAAACACGTAAAGGACATTGTTTTGTAAAAAAGTTAAGTTTCATCGACATGGAATGGAGTTTTATTAGTAAGCGTTTTTACATCGCTGTATCGAGATAGAGATATTAACATCGAGATAATTAAAGAACGGGATAGAGGTGTGCACCATGGTTCGTTAAGTGCCTTGTATACGTGAAATTCTTCGTCATAACTGATTCGAAAAATCATAAACTCCCCTAATGATTTATGAAAGAATCTGATCGTTTGGTTATAAAAAACAATCATGTAAATTAACAGTGTTATTTATATAATATATTTATATACAGAAAATAAGGTTTATTATCTTTTCATTGATGAGGAATAAAAATATTATGAACTATTATACAAAATTAATGATATTTTTTTATATAAATAATTTTATATTACTGGTAAAAGTATTAATGAAAACATGAATGAATATTACCCTTAAACATAAGATTTCAATTCACTAAAATGTTGTTTCACTTGTGTTTTTGCTGAAAAGTTCTGAACCACTAGTTCTCACAACATGTAGAGTGCAGTTGAAGTAATTTATAGTTATCAATAATTTGAGGAATCTCCTAAGCATGTTTTGAGAAATCCTCCACAACGTTGTTACTCCCATCGTATCTCTTTAAACCAGAGGGAGTCTCGAACATTCAACTTGGACCTTAGTCTCCAAGTACTTCCTTCAATTACACCAATCCCTCCACGAACTTTCAGGCGCCGTTGACTTCAGCGCCGTTGACGGATGCGGCAAATTAAACAACTTCATCAGCGTAGGCTGCAGAATACGATTGTACCACTGCGCTAGTTCACTTACGTCCCAAGCTTCTTCAGAAACTTATGCTTCAGTTCAAGATATTTTCAAGAGAAGACAGATAATACTGTCTACTCAGTGGCTTCGTAATTCAACATAGGTTGAGTTTAAAAATTTCAACAACTTACCAGTGTCAGGATGTTGATTTTTAACGAAAATAATCGTTCTTGAGTCCCCCGTGATATCTATGAAAAATCTTATGCTCAGTAGATGAAACAAGGAAAACTGAATGACTAAAAGATAAAGATCATTGTTTAAATTATTGGGTTAAATAATGGAATATAGTAAAATGGTTGAAGTATCTAACCATTTTAACTTTTACGATTTTTGAAATCAAATATTCAAACTGCCAGAACTTTATATTTTTATAATATGCATATAAATTTATCAGTTGTGTTTTGTATCACAAAATTTTATTTTATCGTATTTCATATTATTCTAAAATTATGTCATTCTACTCTTACTAATGAGCTACGTTCACGAGATTATTGCTATATTGCTTCGTTCCATCTGTTATATAATTTCAGAGAGTTCAGTACCTTAACGTAACACCATTTTGTGTCATGAATAATATTCCATCATGTGAAAGTGTAGTCACGTTTGTCGTATTACTATGCCCAAAGACCTTTGAAATGAAAAAAAATTATCCATGCTAACTACAACCCAATACTTAGTACTATCATAAATGTCACATATATTTACACGTAAAAATTAAGTCAACACACAAAGGAAGCATTAAATATAGCGGTAATGAAAGCGCTGAGGCATACATGGACTTTCAGTCAAACATTACCCTATGCGACACCAAGTTTCTGTTAGACCTCACTTGTGCGCTAGCTTCCATGTTATTAAAGGACATAAAAATAGCAATTTTATCAAATATTGTATACATTTTTACGAATTTTATTTTTAGTAGTATATCACTTGATATTACAAATTGACATGGGTATAATTAAGTCCCCGGCTTCCACACAGTCATTACGGGGTTCTCGAAAAATAATTTCTCGATTTCTGTACCTCAAAATTGTAATTCAATGGCTTACAAATCATGGGTCTGAATATATTACAAAAAATATATATTACAATGCGCTACGTTTCGAATACATTTTTAAAAATTTTCGAATATATTACCCTTATTCTAAAATAGTCATTATCAGTGCGATTGTCGTAATCTTAGTTTTTTCCTCGTTGTTTTTCCCATTATCTTTATTTTTTTCTATTCCACAAGATTCTATTTAACGAGTTTGTTGTTGAAAAATCTTGAGAAGCAAATGTATATTTGAAACATTGTCATTTAAAAAGGTTCTTTGTTCGTATATATTTAGAAATATGTTAATCATTTCGAAAAAAACAACGTGTAATGTGATAAAATTTGGACAGCGGTACAGGAATAGACTGTGGTGAAATATTATAGTATAATCACATGAAAAATATGTAGGAACGACGTTGTATTTTTTTTGTTTAAATTTAAGATAAAACATTATAGAACTAATAAATTCATTCATACATTAGATATGAAGCCTAATTTCGAAAATTTGATTTGTTTTCGTGGGTTACGGAAGTCAAGTGAACCAATTACCTTTAACTGAATGACAACAAAACCTTTAACAAGACAACAAAACGATCTACAGTTCCTGATGGTTTTTAGTAATCACAATTTTTATTTCAATATAATGAAAAACATCAAACGAGGAGCTCAATTTATGCAATTATTCTCCAGCATTTCACAGAATAATTTAACTGAAAATATTATTACGTTATTACGGTGACACCTATCGTAATCACATGAAAAGAAGTTGTTCCTTTTCTAAAAAAAACACAATTTTCATTTTGAAATTTAACGTCATATTTTCTGCAGCGAGTTACATCCTTTACTAGGTTTACTCCAAATCACTGAAAAGAGTATCGCGACACATGCGTATACAAAACATTAACGGGACGTCTAAAAAGTAAATAAAAACCCGTTTTAAACTCGCGAAATACAGGTGAACTATGCGTGAAATATAAATATAATTTTTGGCCGCGAACACAATTGGTTGATTTCACTTTGATAGATTCTATATTGCGATCCTCTAAGAAAAAGTCGTACGTTGTAAATTATTTACTTACCTTGCTTAGCTTTAACTGGCTATTACAAGTCTTTCCCACATTACCCCTTCAAATACGTAATTACCCCATGCCTGTCAGTTTTGGTTTTGAAAATACATGACACTATGATGTTATTGTAGAAATTACCGTGCTTTTATATAATAGACAGGCAATCAATGCAGTAATGAAATATATCAGAATTTTTGCTGTAGAATAGGCATAATTTCCAATTTTCCTTAAATGTTCACAATTACTCCACTTCTACGTAGAGAGAAAAGATGCAACATCTACACAACGAATGTCTGTTATTTTGTATTTTAAAGTAAAAAAAAATTCAATTTTTTATTTCACACAATGTCTAATTTTAGGTTGTCGTCGAAGTATTTTGGGACGAGGTATATTTGGTTTCCCAGTAGCATACGATATAATATCTATATTTGTCTATAGCTTCTGAGGGTAATGCGCGTCCTTGTGGAAACTCAGGTTCTGTACGTAGGATAGAATATTGTTGCCTTTTCACGCTAAAGATCCAGGTCCGGGCTTGCAACGCACAGGCCCCACTGCCAGGAACGTAAATTCGGCAACAGGTTGCATCCCCCACCTTCCACAATTGGCCACCCTTACTTACTCAAAACAGCACGCACTGCTGGCGCATGGAAAAAATGGCAGCTCTTTCTGCACGGTCGATTACCGCGTCTTAGGGGATTCAATTAACCACGTAGAAAAAGGTTTTAAGTCCCTTGGGGAAAATGACATCTGGGGTTGGAAATGTTCCAAAAACAGATTATTCCTCTCATTCTTGCAAATGGGTTCTGTTCTCGGAGCATTGTTCTTCACAAAGCAATTTAAGTAACGTTAGGACTAAAAATTAGATGATTTTTACTAGAGGAGACAGTAACTGACAAGAATGTGGAGGTTGGGAGAGTGTTTCCGAAATGAAAATATTGCCTTGGGTTAGGGACTTTTTGCACACTCGTCTTACAACTTGGAGCCACTATCTATGTATTCAGGAATTTTTACGCGTAAGCGGAACGATAAATATTATACAAAATAAAGGGTATTCAAAATACAAGAACAGGGTTTTTTATTAATAGACTATTAGTCTTCTTGTCTGAGCGCAGCGATTTAAACAAAACTATTGGGTCAATTTTATATTACGTATTTATAACTACATGCGATTTTATACCTTTACTTATGTGAAGGGTACTTCAAATGACAAATGTTGTATAAAATAAAATACATTGTGGGTGGATCCTCCAAAAGGATCCCTACTTTTTTTTAAATTATGATGACACAAATATATTAGTAAACACCCAGCACCAGGTAAGTGAAATTTTGATTGAATGATTGGTAAGAGCTAAATAAAATATTTTTTCTATGATGCAATATTAAATTCGTATTGATACACCAGGAAAGTGGAACACATGGCGAAAACGTGAAATCTGCGTGAAAGGTACGACGTGCTGGTATAAGCAAATGAATGGTGTTCAAGGACATTAGTGCAAAGCAGGTAGGATTAACACAAGGAGTGTAACGGTGTTTGCCGCACCACATTCTGTCAGCACACTTATATCTTCATTTTTCCTTTTGGTACTTTATTCAGAATTGATGGGATGGTATCTTCCTTGCTTCTGATACAGAAAGTAACTGTTTTCCTCTATGTTACCGTACCTATTATCGGATTTTTTAATTATAAAACCCTGACATAATAGATTTGGGGAGCACAAGAAAAATTAAAAATAGTATGTTTGAAAAAAAAACGTAATGTTTTGCTATCCAGCTTTAATTGTAAATATGATCCTTTCCCTTCTTCATTTTGTATTCTATAATGTTGTAAAAAAAATTTAACTGTCCAGACAGAAAAGCAGACCACATGGTCTGAGCCTCACCAAAATTCTCACTTTTACCATGTGATTTATTTTCATTTTTAATTATAGAAAGTATTGATTTTTCTTTGTAATGTAGTATACATTATTTTGAATTTCCCATTAATAATAATTTTATCTTAATAATTAACCATAATAAGGATTAAAACCGATTAAATATTTATTGTGCAATATTATTTATTTTGTAATCCTAATATTAAATTGTAATTTAATATAAATATAAAATTTATATTTGTTATAACTACTTCTGTACTATAATAAATTTAAATATGTTT
>NNCF01130260.1:0-22155 GCA_002313205.1 Laupala kohalensis | reverse complement strand
TATAGTAATGAACAATAGCACCTTAATAGTAAGACGAGTCACTATAATACCAAGACGGGGGGGAGGGCTGAAGTGACGAGTACATGCAAAGGCGAATGCACTTTTCCTCACTTAGTTGCGGTTGAGAGTAAAGTGTGAGTGGAGGAATAGGTAGATCTACATCGTTAGTGTATGAATGGGAGGTGTACGAATGGGACGATGTAGGTGGTGCAAGAGGGTTTAATATATGTGTAATATATGTAATGTTAAGAATTTCTTTTTGTCTTTATTTTAGATCAGTATGTATTATGGACATTCTATGGACCATGTATTGCTTCATGAACTATGCCCTAAAGATAACAGAAAATAAATTATTTGAAACGTCGGCGAATACAAATTTATTTTACTCTAATGATCTAAACTCTACTTATTTCTTTAATACCAAAATTATATTTAATTTTTATCATCTAAAACATATTTGATCATCACCTAGAAGTAAAGCACTGAAAAGAGTGTTTTAAATCGGTAATGAATGTCAGAACTGGAACCATACGTACATTTATAAATCAGAAACTAAATTAGTTGTTCAAATCAAAGCTTTTGTTGAGCGGAATGCAGACCTATGTTGATTTGATATTCAGGCGTGTGACTAAACAATTATTTAAAACGCAGTGCATAAACCACAAACAATTTATCGAAACAATTGCCGTAAAGGACAGGTAATGATTACTAGAACGTTAGTAAATAAAACTTAATTATTTATTTAATACATGAAAACCTAATGTACTAAAATAGCTATAAAATACGGTAATTTAGGAGAGCTTAAACGATAATCGTTATTTGAAGATCTAACAACACGAGAGGTAAGAGCCGTCAGGCAAAGCGGGAGATCAACGTAAATATCAATAGACTGATCGGTCTCTGCTGTAGGATTTCCGTGATAACATGAGACAGAATATATAGGTGTTACCCTTACAATTGTTCATCTACTTCGAACGGCTAAGGTATGATTGCGCAATCACTTGTTCCAGCAGTCATGGAACTTTCCAGTCACATTCAGAAACATTTACTCTAGTCAACTCTCGGTTAGCTATAGTCAATTTCTCTCAGAATCGCGAATGGAATGCACAAAGTATGCAGACGTTGACTTCTGGTACGCTCATGTGCGTTGAGTTTGTGAAATACTTTTTATGAGTTAAACGGTCACAAATTGCTTCATAAACCAATAATATATACTTGGCGATTCATCTAATTCGAATCTTCTGAGTGGACTTAACATTCCTTCTCAGCCCAATGCATTTCTTGTGGGTCTTTGTTATACTATAGTACATTCAGACTGCGGCCAACTCTCCTCTTCAGAAAAATCAAACAGTCAACATTTTTTATGAATGGAATTCTCCCAAAATTGACTGCAGTCGACTAAAGTCAGCCGTTGATGTAACTGATGCAGCATTCAGAGAGAGGAACCGAGTTTCCCCACCCAAGTTCTTGTGCGATGTGCGAGAGATGGAGGGATACCAAACCTCATTTTTCTTTTCGAACAACTGGTGCACAAAACCGCGGGGTATAATTATCTTTACGTGTATAGACCAAAGAAATTTTCTTTCCACCATTTTCGGTTTGTAAGACACACGTCAAAAGAAGAGTTGCCAACTGACCCCATGACGTTCCGATGTAAATCGATTAATCGAACTACGCCACACGATTCAATTTTTCTTAAAGCTCGATAAACTCGCTATTGAGTTTCTTGGTATGATTCAAAATATTTGCCGATATGATAGTATGCGAATCCGTGGGTTTTTGAGTGACACAAATCTTTTCTAGAAGGATGAATTGGTGATCAAAACGTAAGTCAAAACTCTGAATGTTATATCAACGTTTCATCCTACGAAAACTGTCATGTTGAAAACAAAAATCTAATCTCGTTGTATAAAGGTAAGTATTTAGTACCAAATATCTTAAAAATAAAAAACTTTACTAATTTATTGTTATGGAGTTATTTTTTAAAATAAAACTATTGTAAATATCCATCCCTATTCCTACAATTAAATTTTTTTTTATAAACTCTCTATTCTCCATTTCACATAACCTTATTTTCATCCTAATTCCAAGGACTTATGAAGTGAAGATATTAATTTCTTTACGACATGTAAAATGGTAATAACAGAAACTATTTTTCTCCTTGACAATGAAGTGTCTATCCACAAACCATCATGCATCATCTGTTGCGAAAAAGTTATTGCTCTGGTAATTAAACAATGCGTTATTATGCTTTCTTCGACACAGAATATATCTATAAATTGTTAAACTCTCTGGTAAATTTCGTCAACCCACAAGACATACTGTTGAATTGTCGAATGGGACACACACTATATTTCATCCCTACTGCACACAATGGTGACAGATTATCGCTGCGTCAGAAATGGCGTTTCCACCTCCTGTCTTCATACATTTCGTGGTCATTTGTACAGAAGCGATGTATGCTGATATAATTATAATAAATCACGTGTATAGAAATCATATATACTGACACAATAATAATAAATTTTTATACTGCTCTTAAAACATATATGCAGTATTCGTAACAGCATTCAGATGGATCAAGTATTTGCACTAAAATTTAAAAAAAGTACATCCAGACAGAGACAAAAATATTTGCATCAAATTTGAAATAATAGAAAAAGTAAGATATCAAACGAGGGTTGGGGGCAAATGCTAAAGTAGAGGGAGGTATGTACATACTACTTACTTACCTTAATATTTATTTTCTATCTTTTTTCCTGAATTTGTTCTGGAATATACGTAAATTAGAAGGCAAAATCTCTAGCACAACAGTAGATAACTCAATCGAAGAAACTATTGTCTCGTTTACGAATAAACCGTTTCCATTATCTGTTTCTTGCTTTTTTCTAGTTTTTTACAATTATTATTATTATTGTTGTTTTTGTCGCAATGAGTGTGTTCCAAATGTCGTCTTTTTATGTCTTTTTTCACTAGAATAGGAAAGAAAACGAGATCTATTCAAATTTAGATAATAATTGTAAAACATGTACAAACTAGTTTTATTTTAATGTTTTATAAAAACTATATTACCTAGCATTTATTTCTTTCGTGCATATTACACGTGGAGAAATTATGTTATAACATGCGGTCAGGTGAAGACGACGAAGATCCGGGAATCGAACCCGAGCTATTACATCGTTCGCACGGGCGCTACCCACTACACTACCCTTTCGCTTTAAACAAACGTACACCATTTCCACCCAGGATGGAGACCCGATTTGATCCCCGGCTCGTCTTCATTTTCACCTGACCTAAATTTATCATACATTGGCCAAATCACCAGCGCCGTTTTCCATGTATTGAAGAAGCTGTTACGGTATTGAAAAAGAAAATCAGGAAGAAGGGGAAATTTTCATGCAATTCGAAAAGAACCTTTGAAATAAACACGGCGATAAAAGTGATTCTAGAGCGCTTGTGTCGTGAAGTGAATATAGTACGATTAAAAGTACTTCACATGGTCCTACTTGGTCTTTATCAGTTATTACTTAAATCAGCTTGAGTCGTGAAGTGAATATAGTACGATTAAAAGTACTTCACATGGCCCTACTTGGTCTATATCAGTTATTACTGAAACTAGGATGATTCCTCGAGAGCTATTCTCAAATTATTGTTATAGTTTTTCATGTTATTTGTTTTATGTTGTATTAATGGATGACATTATATGATTTTATTGAATATGTATGTTGAATGTATTATATTGTTGATTATGTAGGTGTGTAAATATTGATGTAGTCATTACTGATGGTGATCAGGTGGAAGAGGAGGCTTATTATTACTATTATTATTATTTAGTTCTCTCAACTTGTTTTGGTTTTTCTCTCTGCAGTGGATTTTATTATTATTATGAGTATTATTATTACTATTATTGTTGTTGTGCAAATATATTTTCTCTGTTCAAACAAATAGTTGGTGTGCATTACTACGCTTGTACGCTAAATGACCTCTCCTCACACACAAAAATAACTTAAATACAGAAAATTGACAACAGATGTCTGCCGAAGAGTTCCTTAGTCTTAATCATTTTAAACTTCTTATTATTTTAACTTGATTGACACGAGTGATTAGCGTAAGAAGAAGGACAGTAAATGATTTTGCTTAGATAAATAAGGAAAATTATCCTAAATATGCTTTTTGGAGCGTTTACAAATACCGCAGCAGGTGGTTTTTATATACCATGTTCGTTATATGCTGCACACGATTCAGAACCATTTATAACTTTTCCATGGGGAACACGCCTTCTCCATCATACTCGTCAATCTGTTGATCTTCATGTTCTACACTAGCTGATTACCCGGCGTTGCTTCAAATTGTCTTTACTTGTTGGGACAAAGAACCCACTTGCCGGGATACGCGCTGATGGAAATGTCACATTCGAGGCAAGGTACTACAACGGTGGCAGCGTTCTGAACTATTTCTTTAAATAAGGATATTTAAATCTAAACCATTTCCTTAAATTATGCGACAAAAAGATGAATTTAATTTTTGTTAAATTCAAACACACAAAAAAAATTGTTAATTCTTCTTCTTCTTAAATTAAAGTAATTTTGAGAATTAAAGTAAATTAAAGAAGAATGAATATCAAAAGTTTGGCCTTTGCAAAGGATCTCGCCATCCTTTCAAACAACAGTGAAGAAGCAAAACATGCTCTAGAAAAACAGTATGAAATAGCTCAGAAAACTGGCCTTCTAATCTTCTTTAAAAAAACACAATTCATAGAACGGTCACATCAAATAACCTCCACATAGTAACACGTTTCGGAAATGTATTAAAAATCCCCCACTTCAAATATTTAAGAGAAAGCATCGAAGCTTCAGTACTGAACCTCATTGTAAACGTAGCATGCATCACAAAACTCCAAAAAGCCTATAAACTCACCTGGAACCATTATAACAAAAAATCAATATCAGTAAAGGCAAATCTCAGACATTACAATACAGTCGTACTTCCTGAAGCATTACACGCAGCTGAAACAAGACTTATACAGGGCCAAACAAAAATTGAAGATATTTAAAAACAAGAAAGAAAATGCCTCCAAAAATTACTTGGACCAATAATGAAAGGCAGGATATGGATTAAACGACCGACACCAGACATATACGAACATACGGAAACAATTACAAACAACTTCAGGAAAATTTTTATGGACACATACACAGAATGAACCAAAACAGAATTACAAAAAGATTATTTGACATTGCAAAATCCAGCAAAAATAAATCAATATGGTTAAATGAAACTGAAGAGGACCTCAGACAAATGCACATTACAGAAAATGACTACAATGATCGGGAAAAATTAGTAACACTGTAAAGAAACATAAATTTTAACAAATTATAGGTTTAAGAAGAAGAGGAAAGGAATGGACAGCGGAAAGGGAGAGAGAGCACGGTGAACACATGAAGAGAGTTTGGGAAGAAGNGGTTAAATGAAACTGAAGAGGACCTCAGACAAATGCACATTACAGAAAATGACTACAATGATCGGGAAAAATTAGTAACACTGTAAAGGAAAATAGATTTGAATAAAATATGACTATAAAAAGAAGAGGAAAGGAATGGACAGCGGAGAGGAAGAGAGAACACTGTGAACATATGAAGAGAGTTTGGGAAGGAAGAAAGAAAGAATGGTGCAAGGACGTCATGAAAATGCTCAAGTAATATCGCTCTCCAAACGATTTTGCACAAGAAGTTACCGGTTTGCACCAAATGCTTTTCTTTGTTTGATTCGAAAAAATATAACTTTTTTGAAACATTAAACAATTGGGAATAAAAATATTAAAAAATACAGTTTTGCCAATTTGTCTCATTCTTTCATAAAATGAAGGGAACTTGTTATTACTGGAAACTACAAATGTTTTTTATTGTCCCATAGTACTAAAGATAACAGATATCTAATGATATCATGAATTTCTTTGTAGAAATACATTATTTAAATTTCACTAAAACAATCAGAGACGTAATACAAAAAAATTCAAATATATACTTATACGTACAATGTCAAAAACAATTAGTACCTACTCATATGTACATGATTAAACAAATTATGATAACGAGATTAGTTTGATGATTTTACCTAATATTTAGATATTGAAATATAGAATTTAATAGAGATTTTTAGAAGAATATATTTTCAGAAGATGACTGCAAGAGATGTCTTCAACACGATTATTGGACGCGCTTTCTTGGTTTGCTGCATCTTGGACTCCGGTTACTCACATCGGCTGCATCTTCTTCCTCCTTATTTGGAAACAAAAATTCCACGACACCTCATTCAATTGAAGATTGTAGATTCTCATATTGGTACTCATCACTTCAGGACTGCTCCAAAAGTACCAACGTTTGTGGGGACGGAGATTCTTCGTCTCGGAGCTGCTTTGGCACCTAATTTTCACATATGGGCCACGTGTCGGTGATGCATCTGTTTTGCTTCTCCTATTGGGTGACAAAGATAAGAGAGTATATGACGTAAAAGGAATTGTCTAGTTATTACATGCGCTTAGCACTTCTTCTCTGTGGTCAGCGTACACTCGGCTCTTTGTAGTAGGACGTAACCTAATTAAAACCACTAATGGACTTTCCTTATCATTAGTTCCCTTTCAAACATCTACAGTTGTCTGAAATTGAAACAATAGGTTCCGAAATATTATCCGTCTGTACTGAAGACTTTTCGATATGTGACTAAGACGTAGATGTACGAAATAATGAATATTTAAAAGAAAGCTGTACGCTATAATGAAAATGTTTCATTGGCAAAGGAATTGGTCCAACGAAGTCCTCGACTGCGGGATACAGTGTGTGTCGAAAGCAAATCAAAGATCATTTGAACACATCTTTCCAATACTTCTTAAACACGACAGCACTCTGATGTAGCAGACGGTTTTACTACGATGATTGGTTTCAGGTTTCATTACGTATCTTATTGGGAATCGATTATAGAATTCACTTATCCTCATACTAATGATAACCTGCGTATANATCTTATTGGGAATCGATTATAGAATTCACTTATCCTCATACTAATGATAACCTGCGTATAACAGTGAGAAGAGCTCATCTGCCATCTTATACTGACAATCTTATCAAATCCTTAACAAAAGAAATATGCATATTTTACTCCATCATTTTCGTACCCTTTGGTTTTGTAATATTCCTGGCAGCTAATAATCGCAATTATTCATTTATATGTTTTGTATCTATTGTTATAAGAACACTGGAATGTTTGCTGACTGGGAACTTTTCCATCCGAGAACCAATACCAATCCGAGTGTAATATTACAATTTTTTTGCACAGTAATAATAAATACGTTCATGGGGAATGTGACTAGTCAATTATTCCTTGCGAAATTTTATCGCGAAGTTCAAACACTTACAGAAAAGATGAAGGTAACTGATGAATTGGAGTTTTCTATTCTTACGTTGAGACATGTTATCTAGGAATTGGCTATGAACTGAGAAATGAATGTGTATTACTTCGTAATGCAAAAGAATTTACGAAAAAAATGGTCCACGCAGAAAAGATCGGTATAGTTAGTTTGAGTTCTTCCAGTGATTTGTACTCCAGTTTACCGAACTAACATGGAAGAAACACTTTTTTTAAATTTACCCAGTGTCTTCGCAAACCTTCCAACCCAGCATTTGACTGGAGAAAATACAATCCATTTTCTAAAAAAAAATCTAGGGATAGATTTAACAAATAGTGCAGTTCGTACTTTGGGTAAATAGATAGTAAAGATAATAACGATTTGGAGAATGTTGTGAAATTTCAGTGAATATGAAAGTTACAACAAGTAAGTCGTCAGTACGCGATCTTTATGATGCGTTCCCTTTTTTTGTTATCTCTCATTGCTTGCTTCGTTGTTTCTATTTTGAAACTTTTGAAACATAATATACACACGATGTCAGACAAATGTGGTAGGACTGCTGTGCCTACATAGACAGAGAGTTGGAGGACGGTCCCTGATTGTTATAGCTATTGTTAACCAATTTACAATTTATTAGCCACGCGTACGATGCACAATTTCACTGAAGTCCATGTCTATGACTCAAAATACAAAAAAAAACATGAAACCTCTAAATATATCAAAAAAATTTATATAAGCTATTGAATTTGGAGTTTAATAATTTCTAAACTTTTCTATTATACGATGTGTAGTTCTTGACCTTATTCTTAAAGAGTTGGTAAATAACGAGTTTAGATCAGTAATATAAAACTAGTGTGTATTTGCTAACGTCTCGGAAACTTTTTCTTTCTCTGAGCTGGGGAAATAAAGAAATACATGATTTATACAATGTCCATAATACATACTATTCCATTTAATTCAAAAACCCAAAATAGAAGAATTTAACATTGAATGGTATATACATGTATTTAATCTTCTTTAACCGCCGACTCCACCAATTCATTTACTAAACAATATAGATCCGTCCAAACCTTCACTCACACTTGGGCTCAACCGTCACTAAGTAAAGTGAATGTCCCATGCGTTAAGTGAATGTACACGATCAAATTCTTTTGATATATAACTCTAAGCAGAAGATTTGCAATTAAGAGACGACTCTAGATACATGTGAATGGATGTTAGTTGTTTATTTACAATCATACCTGTAGATCTGGCAGTAGAATTGATCACATTTTAAACAATGTCACTTTTCGTTTCCTAATCGTGTGTTTTTTGCCATACGTACAGTTGTCAACAATACATGCGCAAGGCACTTATTAAATTTACACAAGTGTGTAAATATTCGCCAAATTTATAACTCCTAAATTCTAAAGCGCTAATAACGGAATGATACTTCCCAACTGACGACGTTTTTTGTACATATCCTCTCTCCATACAGTTTCTACTCCAGTATTCAGTCTCCTTGTTTCAAATATTAACACTACAAGTTCTAAATTTTGTTTTTCGAGTTTATAGATAATAGTTTATTCTTCCATCTAAAAATACAGAATATGCAATACCAGCCTCCAGGTGGCTCCAGGCTCTAAATTTAAATATGTCATATTTTAGTACTTCGATAGACACTTAGTTATATTAAAATCGGTCAGAAGAGGTGGAACAAACTGCGTATGACCATGTGGAGGACAATAATCTAATCCGCTCTAAGTAAGTAAAGAATGGACCATTCCATCAATTACGATCAAGAGACTTTAAGGCAGAAGCATATCGTACATTTCAATACACAGTACGCATAAGTTTATAATTTTAAAACATTATCAAGTTGATAGCAAACAAAAAGAAAAACGTTTTTGGGAAAAACTTTCTGAAAAACATTATAGAATATTGGGCCCAATTATTGGCGGTACAACATGTTCTGTTCAATGAATAAAATAATTCGCAAATTCCTAGTTTGCAGGAAATAAATTTTGCCAATGCGGTCTTGTCTTTATATCTAATTAAAAAAGAAAAAAAATTAAGAAAAGAACAATTTTTCGCATTTTTCCCTGCAATGGACAAGCGTACAAGCTTTCCGGTGTCACAAATTTGAAAATCGGATTGAAAATCTCTATAAAATGTAAGAAAGATAAAAAACTTTTTTATATATTTACCGGATTTCCTTTTTATAATTCTGTAGCAAATGATGTAATACCTTGTAAATTTCCCATTAGGAAACTACCGAGTTCCAAATAACAACGGCACAATGTTGACGATGCACAAGAAATAGTATACCCACGCAATGGTGCATTAATTGAAAGAAAAATCTTTTTTTTTCGATTGTTACAAACCAAACGTTTGTAAGGGGTTTTAGTTATTATTATTGTTTATTATGTATTTATTGTTATAAACTATATATTTATTGTTATAAACATTCTATAACAATTGTACTTGTGTATAAACATTTAGCGTCTATATAGACATTTATTCAATATTGGCGCTCTGAACTATAAGCTCCATGCTAATGTGATCGATATTTATCGATACTGAACTTTAATACAATCGATAGAATCGAATGTATCTATACTGAACGCACTCACTGTGCAAGCTCTATGAATCAGACATTCATGAACGTACCCATTATGCACGTTCCATGACTCATCATTTATGAACATGCCCTATGTGTATGTTCTGTGAGTTGGCTATATATACAGCTGCATTCAACGACTCGACATCCAGTCCATCGTCGCGTGTCGTGATATCCATCAGAGTGCGTCGTCATGTATCCGCGTGTTTCGTCGTGGTATAATACCAAACTGCTGTGAGCAGAGCGTAGCCATGTTAAGAGGAAACACGACGTAGCTTACATTCAAGGCGTCGTAATGACACTCTGAAACCTCGATTTAGACTACCGATTTGATGAAACTTATGTTTCATTTATAAACGAACTTTTTGGACAATGATTTCCACAAATGAAATCATACAGCTGTTGTGTTAATGTATCGTATAGTGCAACGCACGCAGCCAAGCAACTACGAGCATAAATGCTCATAACATTTTCTAAGTTACAGCAGAATGTTCAACAAACGTCACTGCTAACCTGGTTCGACATCAGCATCCAGCAGAAGACCTCGGCGAGACATCCGCAGGCAGCCGGAACATCAAGTCGACCAGCCAAACTACTCAACTAAACTACTCCACGGAAGACCAGGTCAACGCAACCTCGGCAGCGGAGAGAAGGCTACTCACAAGCACTTCAATAAGTATACATTCTCGTATTAACGAGATTCGCAATCAGAATCGCAAGATCTGATGCAAAGTTGTTATTCCTCGCAAGTGGGGACCACATCGGGAAATTCTCCCGTTGGATTTAAAATCCTGCATTTATTTAAGGTTTTATATAAACCAATTATAATGTATTCAAGCAGGTAATTTGTAAACTATCAATTCGTTGNTTTTTATGTGGAGATTTAACAATCCTACTTCATATTTGCCAATGTCCATCTTAGTAATTCTGCATAAAATGGAAAACGGGATACAAGGGGAATATCATGTGAACAAAGGTTCATATTTATGATAATTAAAAACTCTGTTGAAATTGTTCTCACAGAGCGTTGGCCGCCCACAACGACCAACATCAAATTTGCTATTTCTATGTCAATTTTGTCATGCAGCATATGTAGATTTAAGGAAATGTATATGTAAATATTGTGATATAATAAATGTGAATTTGTTGATCCGACGCGTGTCCATAAAAGAACCCTATCATACATAATCTTCTTATGCTTGTTGAAACATACAAGTCCCCCCTGTATATTGTTTGTGTTTTACGACGAATGGTTATTCGTTCGTAACAACGATAATTAGACAATTACTGAGACGTGCGATATGAAACTGTGTCTAGTCGATAATTACACTAATGGGGATGTTCGTAACCGGAGCGGAAAAGTAGTTTTTACGTCAAAACTAGTTTTTCAAATTTAATGTCGGTGAATTCAGCTTTGGGTTTTGTTAGGGAGACCGACGTGTTAATGCAGTACGGAAAGGTATTTTTGCATTTTTTATTTATTTTTTTAACATAGTTGTTTATTTTCAGTGACTGAGCAGATTAGTTATAAATTATTATGATTAATTAATTATGCGAGAATCAGCAATAATCTTATTTACGTCTCATCCAATATTTTATCAAATTATACCTTAAGCAGAATTAAATAAATAATGAGATAAGTTTAAAAATCCAAAAATAAATTCTCAATATTTTCTTAACAAAGTACAAACAGGTAACACATATAGTCTCTAAGCAAAATAAAAAAATTTTCTAGGTAAAAAAGAAGCTCGAGCCCCTAATTTTTAACATGACAAAAAATTATTTATGCAAATTAAAATTTCTTCTAAGTAAAAAAGAATTCCGAGTAACATAATTTTAATTATAACAAAAATTGAACTTTTCCATGAACAAATTGCAATTCTATTAAAAAATGAGCATGCGTAAGTCTTCGCTTAATGTTTTACAAAGGTTTAGTTAACAACACTAAAAAAGCAGCAATAAAATATACGACATATAAGAAAAATGACTTTAGAATTGGCGTTTTTACAACAAACTACACACATCAAACAACGCCAAACAAACGTAGCGTATTATTAGAAAACAATGTTGTTTGTGTATTAGCTACAGGCATACCCAAAGAGAACATTTTTCTTGTAATCTGTTTTGGTTGTGTCATACAGGTACGATATTCAGAGTGATACAAACGCTGTTATTATCTAATTCTGTTACAATGACCTGCACATTATAAACATAAAACTTTGTCAAAAACAAAAAAAAACAGTTACACACAGGGAATTATCACGTGAAAGACAATAAACTAATTTACTCTCCGGAAGCAAGCAAGGGACCTTTTTTTCTATTCCAATCAAGGCTTCAATGACAGAGCGGATTTTACATTTCAACATGCTCCTAAATATTAAAATATTTCAGTACGTGTTACAATTTCAACAGAATACCAACGAATATGTATTTAGTAAAAATGAAAAGACTTTTCATGAGTACGTTTTATAATTAGCTATAAATCATACAGAAATTATTGTTGACAATCCGTAACTATTAAATAACACTAAATTTTCTAATAATTATTTCAATTATTCGTTATTATCCGAAGGAAACAAAAGAAAATCCAGGACCAGAATAGGGTTAAAGAATTAATGTACACAACCATGCCAGGGTTCAGTACATATGTAACTAAATTTATTTTTATAATAAGACATAATACTATCATGCAAACAAAGCTTTTTTTCAAATATTTGTCAGATTTTTGAAAGTGATATAACAATAGCGTAATGAAGTACAAGACAATTTTATTATTATTAATATTAATAAAAGACACCTTAATTAAAAGTCGGTTATTTACTTGAATGATAGCAGATATAGTTCGGGTATCACAAATACCTACGACTTAAGTTTTCTCTGTCGATGACATATTATGGTTACAACTATAATTAAACTATTACTCTTTACTTACGTCAAATAAGATAAAACGTTTGAAAGTGCAGTAGCACAACTGCCAGAGTATATTCACATTACGGTTCTAATTTGACATCGATTAATTCTTTTAATTCAAAATTGTTTATTTTTTTATTTTATAAAAATCATCAGTAATTTTCCAGTCAAATAAGCCAGACCCACGCAGATAAACGATTTATTACCCAATCTATAGTACACCATTAGCAATATTAAAATAACAAGATTTGTTTCACAGTTTTACCTAACTCATATATTCCAAAATCTAAAATTACATAATAAATTTGCCAAATAGTTATAACTTCAAACGAAATCAACTCATGTACGTAAATATTAATAGACTGAACTGTCTCTCCTGTAGGATTTCCATGAAGTAACATGAGACAATATACAGTGAAGTGTTGCCCCATCGCGCGCGCAACTACTTGTAGGGAATGAGATACTACAACGCAATGACATGTGCCAGCAGTCATGGGGCTTACCTGTGACGATCAGAAAAGTGACTGTACTCAACGCTTGGCTGACTGTAGTCCACTTGGCTAGGAAACGCAAATGGAATGCAAAAGAGATGCACACGAGGACTTCTGGTTTCCACATGTGCGTTGAGTTTCTCAAATGCTTTTTGTGAGGTAAACGGTAACAAAGGGCTTAATATACTATGAATTACTTGGCAATTCTTCTGATTGTATCCTCTGACTGGACTCAACTCTTTTCCTCTGCACAGTGCAATTCTTCTGAACTGTTATAATAAAATCGATTATTTTGACGACGCTCAAATCTCCTCTTAGGTGAATTCAAGCGAAGTTGATTACATTCAATATTTTTCATAAATGGAATTCTCGCAAAGTTGTATGTAATCTACTAAAGTCAAAATTTGGCGTAACTCGAAAGCTCCATCAGTAACCAGAGAGAGAGGGGAATGTAGTTTCCCTTCCCAAGTCGATGTGCAAAAGAGACAGAGATATCATTCTTCGTTTTCCACTTAGGGGTATAAAATCGCGTCTCTATGTCTCACTATCTTTATGTGTATGGGCCAACGGCATTTTCTTTTTACCATATTTGTATTCTAAAACACACCTCAAGAGAACAGTTGTCAACAAACCTCACGACGTTTCTTTGTAACGTCGCTTTGTTATCGCGCAGAAGGAAGATAGCGCGTTTAAAACGATAGTCAAATAAGAATGAAATATCAACGTCTCATTCTAAGAAAAGAGTCATGTGTAAATCCAAAATCATTCTCCAACCATTATTAATTTTTTATAAACACTCTATATTACCTTCACATATCGTTATTTTCCTCCTAATTCCAAGAACCTATAGAGTGGAGGTGTTATTATCTTGACGACATGCAATAGCGTGATGGTAATTACAGAAACGTTTTTTAGTCCAACACTAACGTGTCTATCCAGAAGCTCATATGCATATTCTGTCAAAAAAATTTATTGATCTAATAATTATACATTGAGTTATTAATTTTTCTCCAATTAAGAACATATTTAAAATTTTACGAAAATTTTCAAACTGTCTTTTTGATGACGTCAACCCAGCCCGACACTGTAGAATTGCCGAATCGGATATAGAGATCATAAGTACCGCATTCACTGGTAACAGATTGTCTCAGCGTCACAAATATCGTTGCCGCATCCTTTCTTCATATATTTCGTAGTCACTTATTCAGAGACAATATCTGCTGCTACAATAATAATATAGCATTAAAAAGATATGTCCTTGTGCCAGTATGCGATGGATCAAGATTTTGCATTAAAAATAAATTAGCATTTGCTTCAATTTCAAAAGAATACGAAAAAAATAATTGAAAAGGGTGAGAACTGCTAAGGTTGAGGGTGGTATGTACAAACTACTTTCTTACCTTCATATTTATCTTCATTATATCTCCTTTATTTTCTTCTGGAATAGACGTAAATTGGGAGACCTCTAGTACTACTGCAGATAACTCAATGCAAGGAACTATTGTTTGGTTTACGAAAGAAAATTTTCCAACATCTCTTTCTTGCTTTTCCATCATCTATTCCTTATGTGTACCCTACACGTGGAGAAGCTATGTAATAACTTTTGGTCAGGTGAAAATGGCGACCATTTGTGAATTGAAGTGACAATCCTTGCTTTGATCGCAGAGGTGTTAACCATTACACCACCCGTTAGCTTTTTACAAATGTACTCCATTACCACGTAGGCATGAGTACCAGGTTCGATTACTCACTTGTCGTCATCTTCACATCCTAATGTTATCACATATTTCCCAAATCAACAGCGCCGTTGTCCATGTATTCAAATAGACTGTTTCGTTTATTAAAAAGAAAATTTGGAGGGAAGGAAAAATTTCATACAATCCGGAATGAACCTTTTAAATAAACAATGCAATAAAAGTAATTCTAGAATGCTTTAGTCTTGAAGTGAATACAGTGTGAATAAATGTATTTCACATGGCCCTCCTTCGTCTGTATCAGTTTTTACTAAAACAAGGATGTTCCCTTGACTTCCACCCTCAAATTATGGTTATTATTCTTGATGTATTTTTGTTTTATATTGTATGTTTTATTGATATTTCTTTGTATATGTATGTTGTATGCATGATATTGCAGTGTATGTAGGTAAGGAAATATTGATGTAGTCATTAATAATAGTGGTCAGGTAAGATGCCAGGTTTCACGTTTCGAGCAACTTAAAATATTTAAGGCATTTATTATTAATTTTTGTGTTATGCAAATGCATTTTTTGTGTTCAAGCAGGTAGTTGGGTGCGCTTGCACACTAAGCTATAAAGTAATATTTAGTGTTATACTGGAGTAAGAAATTTCCTTGTTACGTGGCATGCTTGTAGTATAATTCATGCGTTTCTGGCAGTACTTTTCTTGTTAATAACAATTTTGCATAATGTCTTCTTCGTGTTTTATAAATGACACCAGTAGCTAAATTTATGATAAGAATAATTAATAATTTATTTTGTTTACAGATCTTTTGAATACCCTTCTTAAATATCCCATTCATTTGAACTTCCGTTTGTTCTCACTTCTTTAAATTGTTTGTCGAAGGAGCAACTAATTGAATAATAAAAAATTCTGTTTTAGATTTGTCTATTAATGTTATGTCTGGCTTTGTTATGATCTACTGTTCTGTCTGTAATGATTTGCATATATCCCATTAAAAAGTAGCCTTTCGATTTGTGGAAATCCATATCACTTTCTCATGCAGAATTTATTTTCTGTAATATTTTTTTGTTATTGCTTGAACACAAAAAAAAGATTGTTTAGCTCACATGAAACCTTAATCTTCGGATTATTACTATTATTATTAATATTATTATTACTATTATTGTTTTACAAAACTGCCAAATCTATCGACACAAAGAAAACAACCGTTAATACAGAAAATAGTGAACAGATGTTGGAAATAAAGAAGTTTCAATATTTGTAGAATATTTCTGAACCGTAATCATTATAAAGTTCTCAATATTTGACAAGAGCGTTATGCATAAAAAGAGAGATAGAAAAGGTTTTTCAACAATAATCTTCGATTAAATCGGATAAAAAAAAGAGATACATTCGCTTACTCTGCGTAAACAGTTGAAGTTAACAAGTATAAATGGTAGTATTGTTCACCTAAAAGGGTTTTACAAAATGTCCGCGACCGGATATGTCTATCCAGAAAGGTTTCCTTACATTATCAAAGAAACGTTATTGAAAATGGGAGAATTAAAATACTTCAATTTAAGAAAAAAAAACCAATCAACCTTAAATTTAGTAGTTCTTCTTATTGGTAAATTGCACAAAGATTAAATGCATCTTTAAAACATAAAATTTGAGCAAATGGTTTAGATATGCAAGGCAAATAAATTCAGTGGTACAAAAGCGCTGTCGCCGTTGTGTCTTGCCTCGAATGCCCCGAATATCGATCTTCGCGGATTCCGGAAACTGGGTTCGTTGGCCTAACAAGTAAAAACAATTCCAAGCTACGCCGAGTAATCTGCTAGTCTAGAATACGAAGATCAACACATTGAAAAGTATAAATTAATTGGCGTGTTTTCCATGGAAAAGTAATTAATCGTGTGTGTTTAAATGCACGTCTATCACACGCAGCCAATTTTGAAAAGAATATAAAAAATACAAATTCTGCAGAACATTTATACATTCTAAGAACCACATTTTAGATGTATTTAACTACGTATTTTTATCCTAGTTTTGGTTTGTTTTCACAAATACATATCTTTTTAATTAACACTTACAGCAACTCACTCAGGTAAACATACACTTCATTTCCTTGCTTTGGTATTAAAACATTAATTTTTTATAACATATTTTTAGATCATGGCCACAACCGATCTGTTCATCGTTAACTGTATCTTGGGCATCTGTTCCTCACATCGACTGCATCTTCTTGTTCCTCATTCGCAAACTGAATTCCCAAGTCATCTCGACAATTTGGTGACTGTACAATCCTGAAATGGTGATGTGAATGCTTTCACAACTCTTCTGGTGCTGGGTATATCACCAACTACTCTGTACCCCTTCACATATGCACAAAATGCTCCGACGTATATAGGGACAAGGCCTCTTCGTCTCGGTGCTGCGTTGGCACCTGGTCCCACGTATGGACCACGTGCTGGTGCTGCATCTCTTGTGCTGATCCTATTGGATGGCGAAGATCAAACTGTAAATTACGCAAAAAGTATTCTCCAATTGGTAGAAGAACTTCGGGCTTCTTCTCTGTGGTCAGCGTACACTCGTCTCGTTGTAGTAGGATGTAACAAAATTGAAGACACTAATGAACTCGCCTCATCATTAACTTCCATCCGAGCATCATCACTTGTCTGGGAATGGAACAATAAATCTTTCCAACAAGTTCCGATAACATATCCCTCTAAATGGAAGAAGTTACAATACGTAGGACGGGCATGTGACAACAAATTAATAAACCATAAAAAGAAAGCTGTACACGATATTGGAAATGTACCTTTGGCACAAGAATTGGTCCAAAGAATTTCAGAATTGCAGGAAACAGTGTGTGTCGAATTCGAATCAAAGAACTTTGGGACACGTCTTCCCAACGGCTCTTTTACAGGACACCTGTCTGCTGTGGCAGACTGTTTGACTGTGATGGTCGGTTTCAGTTTTAACCACGTTTCTTCTTGGGAACCGATTCTAGAATTTACTTATGCTCATACTAATGATAACCTGTGTATAACAGTGGGAAAAGCTCACCCTCTGTGTTTCGCTGAACTTCTAACCAATATATTTTCAAAAGAAATTTACATGGTTTATCCCATTATTGTCATAGTTTTTTGTTTTGTAATATTTTTTGCGGCTAATGATCGCAATTAATCATTGACTTACTTTGTAACCATCGTTATAAGAACACTGGAATGTTTGTTAACTAGAAACTTTTCTTCCCGTGATTCAAGATTTGCATTCTTATGGGTAACATTATCATTTTGTTGCACTGTTATATTAAATGTATTTATGGGGAATATAACAAGACAATTATCCGTTGTAAAATATCATAGTAAAGTTCAAACCCTTAAAGAAGTGGTTAGTGTAACTGATAAAATCGGAGTTTACTTTCCTTTCGTAGAGAACTTTTGTAGTGAATCATATCCAGATACTGGCCATGAAATGAACAAGAAATGTGTTCCGCTTCATAATTCAGATGAATTCATGGAGATGGAATATAGAATCGTACGGGGAGATAAAGTCGGTGTGGTTACTCTGAGCTCTTACAGTNTCCAGGTTACCGAAGTTTCATATAGATGGAAGAAAGGCACTCCGTCTAGTTCCCCAGTGTCTTCTTCAACCTGCCTACACAGCATTTGTGTTAAGAAAAGACATTCAATTTTCGGGTAAAATCTTCAGATTGATTCAACAAATAGTGCAGTCCGGACTCTGGGAGAAAATTTAGCAAAGATAGTAAAGATAATTACACAATAAAGAATGGTGGGACATTTCAGCACACAGCGAATATGAGTGTTTCTAGAAGAAAATTGTCACTACGTGATCTCTATTATGCGTTTTTATTATGCTTCGTAACTCTCATTCTTATTATGCTTTTTTGTGTTTATTTTAGAATTCTTGAAAGATTATGTACACACGGTGTCAAATAAATGTAGTAGACCTGCATTTCCCACTTAGAGGGGTGGTTAAATGACGGTCTCTGAGTTTTTTATGGATGGTTATCTAAAATTAATCACGTGCGCCATGCCTAATTTTACTTTGAACGATAAGACTTATTGAGTGATAGTTTCCCTGAAGACAGTGCCTATGTCTAAGAAGACAAAAAAATTAAATCTCTCAATAATAGGACCAAAAATGATTAAAAAAATACGTTTGAATTTTAATAATATCTGCACATTTTTAATATACTAATAAAGCATAAAACGTATGAAGAATATTGTACAAATTATTTGATGAATGGTGTTGAGAAGGTTTCTTAACGTATAATGGTCATAGTTATGGAAGGATTAAAGGTTACGCCGTGGGCAATCCTTAAAGCTCTTTTCACGGCAATCATTTTTATGAATGTATTAAGTCATTGAACAATTACATTTTAACGTACAAATGATGATTATATATGTGGATCACTCATTGGCCATGCATACGGTATGTAGCGGTCAGTTATTAAAAATATTCAACAATTTGTACCATAAATTGTATTTCTAAAGAAAAATGAGATTGGAAACTAGTTATAGGTTTAGATTTAATTATCATACGGAATGATAATGGCCACGGGCAGGTAGATATGTTTCGGAAACCGGTGATATCAGACAGATACATGCAATATTTATCACATCATCTGCTACAAAAAAGATTAACGTCGCTCTGACGTTCAAAATTAGAGCAAATACATTATCAGAATAAAATTTCGAAAAGCAAAATCTAATATTGGTTGGCAATATTTTAAAATCTAATAGGTTCCTGAAGTCTCTGATTCACCGCATATTGTACAACTGTTCCATAGAAACCATGACAAGTAAAGAAAGCAAAAGAGATACAGTGTACATACGTTTGTATATGTTAGTGAAATCCTACAAATGTGGCATAAACGTATCGTCCTGCATAAACCTTGTTGTAAGAGAAATGTCCCGACAAGTGCCTCAGGCAAACGTGCTAGGAGCTATGGTCATACATTGGACCTTAATTATGTAAATGTTACGAACAAAATACAAATTCGGGTGTAAGATGATAAAACGACCTAAATTATTTTTGGCGATTGTATTTTTGACAGAATGATTGTAAGTATTTGCCAACATTTTACCATAAGTATTCGCCAACTACGGGTAGTCTTGTACCGTTTATTATAGCAAATATTGTTAGGATTAGTTGAAGTCTTTCGATAGTTAAATTTTTATGTACCAATGATGTTTAATTATGTCAATGACCTAAACTATTTCACAAACACTTTTATAAATGTCTTATGCAGCGAAATAGCACATTAACCACAGTAAAATATCTAGAAATTATTTCCGCTTAAACTATATGTTTATCCACATACATTATTCGCATAATCAGCATTTTGATCTAGTAATTTTGGTTGGCACCACGAAGGCGCCATTATGCAAATCTCTTCGAAGACAACTGTGATCATAAACCTTTAACAGTTAAGGGAAGTTTCTGCGGGAGCGAACTATTACAATTGCGCCACTTTTCCTCAGTTTTCGGACCCCGTTTTCCGCGGCAAACACTGCTGGCCATGTCGCGGCGGTGAACAGTAGACAGAAAGAGTCAGTCGAGCTGTAGTGTGACACACAGGAGTTAGCGGCCGGTCGGTAAAAACATGCAGTAGCAGCAGTGAGTTATGTACAGTCGCGAATATGTCCCGAATGTATGGGACGTGTATATAAGTTGAGCGTAATAATAACTTGGAGATGTGCTCATCAACATACATTGGAAACATAGTTCCGAGTGCAACATGATACCATGTATTGCATTATTACCTCAGCGCTGAAGAAGAAAATAAATTTTACCAAATGACGACGAATCCANAATTTTACCAAAATACGACGAATCCAATTTATTTGAGAAGCAGGTTTTAAATCGGTAACAGAGTTAGACCTGGAACCTATCGCGCAATAATTAATTAGAAAAAGAATTAGTTGCTCAAAGAAAAGTTTTTGTTGAGCGAAAAGCAGACCAATGTTGATTTGATTTTCAAGTGTGTCCTTTAACAATTATTTAAAATGCACTAAATGAACCGAAAACAATTTCTCTAAACCAGTGCTGTAAAACCAGGAAATGATTACTAGAACGTTATTTAAAAAAACTTAATTATTTATTTAATACGTGAAAACATAATATACTATAATAACCACCAAATACGGTAATTTAGGTGAGCTTAAACGATAATCGTTATTTGAAGATCTAACAACACAGGAGGTAAGAACCGTCAGGCAAACCGGGAGATCGACGTAAATATAAATAGACTAATCGGTCTCTGCTTTAGGATTTACGAGATAACATGAAACAGAATATACAGGTGTTGCTCTTACTTTCGCACACCTACTTGTAACGGAGTGAGTTACTTACAGCGCAATGGCTTGTGCCAGCAGTCATGAAACTTTCCAGTCACAATTAGAAACTTTTACTGTAGTCAACTCTCGGTTAAACAACTACAGACTTCTCTCGGAATGTAAAAGTGGAGCAGGCGTCGACTTCTGGTTTGGCGCATGTATGTTGGGTTACTAAAAAGCTTTTTCTGATTCAAAAGGTCACAAAATACTTAATAAATTATGAATTATTTGGCGATTTCTATAATTTCAATCTTCTGACTAAACTCAAGTCTTATTCTCAGCTAAACGAAATTTTTCTGAGTGTTTGTTACATTATCGATTATTCTGACTGCAGTCAGCCCTTGGCGTAACTGGAGAACCCCACCAGCATTCAGAGAATGTGAAACGAAATCCCCCACCCAAGGTGATGTGCGAGAGAGACAGAGATACCAAACTTCGCTTTCCCTTCCAGACAACTGGTGCATAAGAAGGTGGGGTCTAATTCTTCTTAGAAGTATGGAACAACGGCAACTTCTTTTTACCCATTTCGCTTTGTAAAACACACGACAAGAGAACAGTTGCTCACGAACCTCATGACGTTACGATGTGAATCGAATAATCGAACTACGTCTAACGATTTAATTTCGCTTTTAAACTCGCTAAACACGCGGATGAGACACTTGGTATGATCAAGGAAGTTTACAGATGTGATATCATGCGGATGCTT
>NNCF01130255.1:613806-625017 GCA_002313205.1 Laupala kohalensis | reverse complement strand
ACTCTAATATCTTTTACATTGCATATGAAGCCCTTGTGAGACAACGAATCTCGAGATGTCGTTTAAATATAGAGAATGGTAAAGTTTATTGAAGTCAAGAATATTCCGAATATTTTTGTTATAGAAGTCCAAAATGTGTATAATAAAGAAATACAAAATATTTCTTTAATAGCGTTGTAATGAAACACTTTATCTCGTTACGATTTATTTGCCGCACGATATCTTCCGAATATGGGAGCCGTTTCAAATAGACCTACGATTGGTCGAACGAAACTTCCCCACTCGAAGGGGAAGGAGGAAGAGAGAGGCGTTGCAAATTTAACAAATCCAAAACTGGACAGAGCGTGGGACTTAGAAAAATAAATGGGCCCTTTTATGTTATCAGTAGTGTACATATCCTTTGTCTTTATTTCTCGTGCTGCATCGTCCAGTGCAAAATCTCCCATCTTATCCATAAAAGTCAAATAGTGAGCTCGGTCCTCCCCGTAGAGTATACGTCTCACAGCTGATGATCACACATAGAAGTCCGCTGCTCCTTCAACCCACGTAATATGGAGGTGGCATTACCCGGTGTATAATTTCCAAGACCTCTTTCGAAATCGTTCTGTATGATCCATCTATTATGAGCTAACATGCCCGTTAAAGTTTTTTTAACTTTTGTTCCACATACTGATATGCAACCCTATGTCCCCAAGCCATGTTGCCTCGGGAGTATTGCTCCTTTGTATAAGAGCACCTTATCAGGCTGATTTATGTTAATACGACTCTCTTTAATCCACTATCCAGCCTCTTTGCCCTCTCTGCTACCATTTCTATATTGTCTGCAAACAAGAGGCGATCATCGTGTAGTAATCATAGAAATTTTTTTCGCACTACTAGTATGCTTTGTCCATACAATTTTAAAATTTTGTGACTTAATTCTTCCAAGACTTAATTATAATGGTCCAATATAGTGGCCCTGTAGCCGACCCTTCGGGCAACCACACGTTGCTTCCCTAAGTATATTCTCTCCCCCTATTTCAAGATATACATACCGATGTGTTAAGTATGATTTTATTATACCGCGGTACCATTCATGCCATAGTTGTCATTAAAATTTTCCAATCAGCATTCGAGAAAGCTCCTTCAATATCAAACAATATACACAAATAATACTTCTTGTCACTTTCTGCTATATCCTTTATTAACTTGTGATGTGCACCATTTGCTCCTCGTCCTTCGCGGAAACCAAACTGTGTATCACTAATTTTCTCTCTTTCTTCGATAAATCCTCTTATCTTTTCAAATATCCATCTATCCAGAACCTTTCTTAAAGTCGGAACCCATGCAATTCGCCGATATGACTTCGCTTTTTGTGGATCTCTGTCAGGTTTGAGACACAACTTCAACGCTACTATTTACATTGTTTCGAGAAATACCCTACTGATATACAGCTTTGCAGTAAATTTAATAGTCTCCCCTGTATTGCTGGATAACACATTTCACCATGTCATGGCTGAGCCTATCGTACCGTAGGCTTTTACGTGGCCGCAACTTTTGTATTATATTATCCAAATCTAATTTTGCCACATTTGCTACTGAATCATCTCCTTCTCTAGATATCTCCAGATCCCTTTTCTCAGTTGTTGGAGAAATCTCATCCAAAATCCCATTCCCAATATCCACCCAAGGTCACTTCATCTCCCCCTGCACCAGGATACTATGCCAAATTGCCTTCCTTTTAACTTTCCCCCTCCTATCTTATATGGTAACTCCCAACGCGATCGTTGTATTGTGTGCTCTACGAACCGTTGGCGGTCTTCGGGTTTCGATTTACAGAGTTGTTGTTCCTTCTGGTATACCCTCCTAGTTTCATTCTCTTGCCGTTGTCTCTTTAGTGCAAGTTTTCTCCTACACTTATTTTTATTCCGCTTCAACAGACTTATTTCCTTACTCCAGGTCTTCCCACTCCTCTTCCCCTGTTCAGTTTCCCAGAGTAGCTGCTTTTCAGTATTCCTAATTGTAAACAATCTACGGCATCTTGCACCCTTAACTCCTCCTGTAATTTTCGTTACGTCCGTTTTCCATTTATGCTGTTTCAGTTTACCATTAACTTTTGTTTAGTATTATTCTTTTCTGTCCTCTTCTTCCTTCCCGTCGTTATTAAAACCCCGAAATGATCACTTTCCTCGCCATCTACTATTTCCCAGTTCAGTATTTCATGTTGTCGCCACATATTTCTCGGGATTTGCTTACTTGGCAACGTCTTGATGTGTATCATGAAATAACGGCTCCTGATTTTATGTGAATGTTTTTGCCAATTTCGATTGACTTGCAGTTGATTCTTGACCCAGATATTAGTAATGATGTTCTGAGAATATGGACTAATTGGCAGAAATCGGTAAAGCGATGTGGTGTCATTAAAAATCGAGAATATTTCTTCCATGAAGCCAAGAGTGGAGACTACGACTGGTAGGAGTTATCGTTCATTTTACGTGTCTGTTGCTGATCAGGAGTGGTATACAAGTAAGGAAGTGTGGGCACACGCACTTAGATGGAAGATAGTTTGTGTATTAACGGATATTTGCACAATAGAAGCAAAATACGTGCCTCTGCGTTACCCATAGGGCATGTCCACAGTGTATTATTTACAAACAGTTGTAACCTAATATGATGAATCCCTTATTACGATGTTGGTAATGATAATGTGAGGATATGGACTAATTTACACTCGGCAAAGCTGAGTGACGTCTTAAAAAACAACAGGAATTGAACTTATCCTATAGCATTGAGCCGAGGTTGCGACAGGTAGGAGTTGTCGCTCGTTTTAAGAGTTATTGCTGACTCGGAGTGCTTTGCACGTAAGGAAGTAAGAGTGAGCACTTTTATAAGAAAAATAGTTTGTACATTTACAGTGTTATGCTTAAATAAATGTAAAATACTTGCCTATGCGTAACGCTATGGCACGGCCACCGTGTATTATTTATTAACAGACAAGGATTTTCTGAAGAAATATGATGGCCTCTTGCTTCCTACGGTAAGACTGCTTGCAGCATCTTTTATTGGATAGGAAAACTTGTGGCATTGTGTTGAAAGGAAATATATATTCAGAGAAATTTATACTTCAGCAAAGAATTACACAGTCAGAAGAAGGAATTAAATAAGTACATGTGATTCAGAATTTGAAATCATATCGAAAAAAAAGGAAATTTAACTCAGTAATTTTTCATACGTACACAGAAGTTTAAAAAGGCATAAAAGCAAACTTTAATTTTGTAGATTAAACAAACGATGTAAATTAATTTTTTTTAAACATTGGAAAGTATATATGGAGCGTTTTGAAACATTGCTAGATATACAAGGACGCTAAATATGTGCGCTAAGTATAACGCGAATTAAGCGACGAAAAATTTACCTACGAAACTCCGAAATTCCGAAAAAGTGCACGAGAGGGGCATGAGGCATTACGAGATGCCATTAATGATAAGCTTAAGAAACTAACAGATGGGGTTCGTAAGAAAATACTGGAAAATNAAACTAACAGATGGGGTTCGTAAGAAAATACTGGAAAATCATAGCATCTATGGGAAGAGTATCTAATGTTGAAAGCTGACTTAGATATAACTAAAGAAAACATGCAAAACATCTTGAAGGTCAGAGAGGAAGAGACTAACTTAAGAACCAAGTATTATTATTTATATGCATAAAATAGAGGAGATTGTAGCCAAAACACTTATGGGTAATAATGCATTTATGATATGCAAGATAACCGACTTGATCGACGAAAACTTTCAAACTTTCTATGACAGATTAGAATTAAGAGATGCTGCGGTGACGGAGGAAATTTCAGCAACTATATACGACGTACAAAGGCAAAGAATAGGAGAGGAGGCAGTTGAGAAGGTGCATTTTGAGCATAGACCTATTGAAGAAAGTGTAGTCAATGTGATAGATGAGTAGATGAATACTATTTTAGGTGTGATGTCTAAAAAGGAAAAAGATGCAAATGTAAAATTGACTGAGATGAAGCTAGTAGTAGGTAAAATGAATTGTGAATCTCATATACAAAACATTCAGGAATCTTTGCAAAAATTAGAGGTACAAATGGAAAGGAAGATAGATGAGGGACTTCGACACGAAAATGAGAGGAATAAGAGGAGCACATACGCAGGAGTAGTTAGACAAGAAAAAAGGAACAGAAAAGAGATCCTTTACATTCGAGGGAAGACAAGAAATGGAAAACGTTAGAAGAACAGGTCAAGACTCCTATGACGAAGGAGCACATGAACGTCAAAATGGATTCCATAAAGAAAACAATGGTTCTACTGCCAAATAAGGAAGAGAAAGAGAAAATGCAGAATATAATAAAGGACAGTGTGGATGTGGAAATGAAAGGGGTAATAATTAGGAAGTCGAAGATAAAGATTATGAAGTGAGGTAAAGGAAGATGATTGATTGAAAGACATAGCAGATTATAATATCAGAGCAGAAGGGAGCGAAGATTTCGTAAAAGAAACGAAGGAAATCTATAGACAAGAGTTCAAAGAAAGTACAACAGAAAACGTGATTTTACAGGTAACTGGAAAGCATTATAAAGATCTATAGCGAAAGGACGAATATATGTACCTTTGAGAAGTTATAAGGAGTATGAGGATATCACTCTTGTTAGATGTTACAGGTGTAATAGATTTGGTCATATTGCGGACATGTGTCGTGAAGAGAATGAAACATGCAGTTTTTGTGCGGGCGCTGGACATTTGTACCGTTCTTGTAAGTTTAAAGAAGAAGGGAGCAGATGTGTAAACTACATAAGTTAGATGGGAATCATTTCGTAATCAGCATCTCTTGTCCAGAGTACAAAAAGGCTCAAAAAGAGATACAGAAAAAAGTGAATTATGGTGATTAAAATTTGGCAATAAAATTTACAGCGACGTAAAATTGCAAGTTTGGATATTTCAAAAATATTGAAAAAACATTGTTTTGATGTAGTCTGTTTACAAGAATATTGTTTTCATAGGGGACGGCCTTGGCATTTTCCTTTGGCTTACAGAATAGTTTTCTCTAAGGACGCCTGGTCTGCAATTACAATACGAGATGATTAAGTGGATGTTTTGATAGTATAGAAATATTTGAGTAAAACAGTGCAAGTAATTTTATATGCAAAAGGGAACATACAATTGGTAATTGTAAACTTGTATTTCAAATTTAATAGGAATACATCATAGTATATACGAATAATGGAAGATACTTTAAAATACTACCAGAGGAATGAAATTTTGTTTTGTCTCGATGGCAATGGGAGAACAAAATTATGGGGAGACCAGTTGACAAATACACGAGGGCACAAAATAGAGGAACTCTTATCAATAAATGATTACATATTTATAATATATACATTTGTAAGTGAGAACGGAAAAAATGGTAGATCTCACTTTAAGCAACAATTTAACAAAGGTGAAAGTTGACATTTGGGAAATACGTTTCTGAGCAGAAAGTGACCATAAGGAAATTATCATAAGCATACATGCGAAATTACATGCAGAGGAAGTCGAGGAGGAGAGAAGTTTGAACCATAGGTCAATCAACTGGAAGAAATCTGAGGAAATGATGAAAAATTTTGAAATGGAATGTGAGATGCATGGCGACAAAGAAAGAGAAAATGTGGATGATATGGTTGATAGAATACAATTTTCATTATTAAATACTGTTTTCAATGTACGTATCACAACCATATTACATATAAAAAGAGGTCAACGATGGTGGTGCCAAGATCTTGCAATGCTCAAAAAAAGAAGTAAAAGGGAGATGCAGTCTGCAAGAAAGGCACGTTATTCGGTGAGTTATTTTGAAAAGAAGTATAAGGATACAAGGAGAAGATATAAAAGAAGAACAGCCAAGAGGGAAAACTGGAAAACATATGTGGAAGATAGCTTGCAAAGTATTGTCTGGGGTTTACCGTATGTAATTGGAGTTCAAAAACTGCGTCGGCGGGACATGATACATACCTTGAGACAAAATACAATTGAAACAACGGAATGGGAGGGGATACGTCAATTGCTTTTACGAAACTTAATAAAAGAAACAGAATTAGGTAATTTCGGTGGCATTGAGGAAGAGGAGTGTACAACTAGGTATGACGAAATACAAATACAAAAAATGGAAGAAATAGTGCAGAACCCGGGAAATCACAAGGCACCTGGTTTTGATCTCATAACATACGATATCATTAAAATGGGAGGGAAACGTTTGGGGAAAACATTTTTGATTTTATTCAACAAATGTCTAGAAGGTACTTATTACCCCAAATGTTGCAAATGGAGTGGAAGGCAGCATGTTTGTGCGAAGGAGGGTGTAGTGAGGAATTGTGAATGGTTGTGTCTGAAAATGTGTCTTTCCTGAATATGTCAAACTGGTGGCGGTTGTTTACTAAAGAAATAGAGAGGTCTAGGAAATTGAGTGTTCTATTGTCATTTTCAATTTCTGTGGTGAAGATTATGTTAGGGTTAAGTGAATTGAGAAATTGAGTAAAAATGTCAAGTTATCTGTATGTTCCTGTCCAAAGAGTGATTATGTTATCTACGTAGCGGTACCAATACATGATGTTAGAAGAAGAAAATGTCCAGAATCAAAAATTTGTTTTTCAAGATGGTCCATAAATAAGTCTGCGAGTAATGGAGAGGGGGGAACCCCATGGGTAAATCTTAGTTCTGTTGATAGAATTTATTATCAAATTCAAAATAATTCGCATCCAAGCAAAGAAAGATTAGGTTAAAAAGTTCTGTTTTTACAAAGTGAGGGCAAGACGCAGTCTGGGGTGTCACGTAAGAGTTTTACAATCAGATGGAGGGACACTGAGAAAAAGATTTTTGACATCGAAAGAGATTTTAGCTTTAGGAGGAACAGGAATGTTTTTAATTTTGTTGGCCAGGTCCGTACTATTCTTAATGGTGTGTGATGGACAGTAATTGGTGTGTTGGTAAAAGAGTTCGTTCAGATGGTGTTCTAGTCTGTGTGTGATTGGGTTGGTGTAGGAGACAACGGGCCTTATGGGTATGGAAGCCTTATGGATCTTAGGTAAACCATACAGACGTGGAGGGGCTGAGTTAGAAGGAAGAAAATTCAACGTGTTAGGAAAAAGGCCTTGTGATTCTGAAATTTCATGTTTTAATTGTGCAACAAATTTGTTGGTAGGGTCTTTGATTAGGTGTGTGATGTCATTTGACTTAATGAAATCATACATTTTGTTAGAGTATTCATTGTGGTCCAAAATGACGGTAGTGTTGCCCTTGTCAGCTTTAGTGATGATTAAACTCAGATTTAAAGTTTTTTCTCTGAGGTTATTAGCAATGATCAGTTCAGAATGATTGTGTTGAGTAGAAGGTTTTTGTAAATGTTGTTGTATGGTGTTAATGGTAATTTGTTTTTATATATCAGAGGATTTTAATTTAGTTAGAACGTGATTAGTGTACATACAAATCCCTGCAGAACTGTTGGCACTGCAGGGAAGGAAATACTTTAAACCTTTTCCATAAAGATATTTCATCGTGAGACAATGAAGTAGTGGAAAGATTTTTTGGCCTTGGGTGAAAGTTAATGTTAGGCAGAATGTTGATTTTAGTGGGTTGTGGAAGTAGGACGGGGGTCACCTTCCTCACTTGCCTTTGTTTCTGTTGACAGCTAAGCTTGAAGACCCGGTTGATTATCACATCTTGTATGACGTCCCATTCCGCAGCATGGAAGGATGCGGAAAGCTCTCCTTTTATCCAATACAGTTTCGATCCTAGGCGATTTCTGGTTGAAAATCACACGTAACTCATATTAAAAAGTTTTGTTGTGATAAGTGCACCATTAGTTTATTATAGTTTTAATGTGATTTTAACAAACATTTTTTGACGTGTTGTTTATACTGATGCATTTATCACAACAATAAATTTTAATACGTTAGGTCTGTTTTTCTGTGAGGTTCTAAAAACAGCATAACGTCTGCTTAAAACAAAACTGGTCGAATTAACTATTTTATCACCTTATTGGCTCTATTACCTCTTGTGTTTTAGACGTCAATGTGCTAGCAAATGTCTCATTGAGGTCCCCATAATTTCAATCACTCAAATTTCGTGGGACGTATGTGCACATTTTTTACGATATAACATTCGCGTAGCATCTAGGAATGCCTGGCGATCCTCATTAGCCTCAAAATTTTTATCCCCATGTGTTGTTAGGATTTTTTCTGCGTTTTTTCTTAGTTTCTTCAATAAATTTTAATCCGTCGCCGTCTTGCAGTGTCCTGTACCCGAAACCCCGCTGTTTCTTTCTACACTATTATATTTGTTTCCCCTTGCACTCTTGGAACCACAAATAAAATATCACCTTTTCGTGTATATCTAGCCACATCAATCCGCGAATTAAGTTTTGCTGACTGTAGATACTTTAAGATATCATTTTCCATAACTTACTTTCCGTCTTCCCCTCCACGAACAAAAAATGCTTTCCTTCTACTTTGTCGTACTGGTCGAACTTCCGTTACCTGCGTATATGTCTCCACTCTCTGAACCTGCATACATGTTATTCCTTAACTATTCGTGGACCAATCTCTGTCCACTTCTCTTTTACTCCCTCCCTCAACCGTATGTTTCCTTCCAGTCGCTCGAACCTTTCTCTGAACTCTTTTTCACTTCTAACATATTCCCTCTTTGTTATTGAACCTCTTCCTGTCATCGCCCATTTCCTTCGGTATAACCTCTGTGGCGTGCGCCAACCGTGATGTCACTCCTTGCTGTACCTAATTAACTCTTTCCTCAATTACATTTCTCTCTTCTTCCTTATTTTCTTGAATTATCTTTTCCAGTCAAACGCGACACTTTTGCGTCCTGTGCTCTATCTCCCCATCTATAATCTCTTTTAGTACATCAAGAAATCCTCCTACCCGGCAAAATAATACATCTTCAAAATTGCTGAATTTGGCGCTCATCATTTTCTATTTTTTAATGGAGACAATGCTCAATTCCTCCCCAGCATACCTCTCTCTCTTTATTTAGTTTCTTTATCTCCTCATCCTTATGTATATCTATGTCCTGGAGTCTCATCAACACCTCATCCAATTTTCCCGCTGAACCACCTAGAATCTTACGTACTTTATGTTAATGTGGAATTCTCAATATCATCCTGATATGCCGCATAAACGGCAAGTGTTCCTTTTTCCTTATCGTTGCTCCACTCTCACTACCAGTGTCACCACTCCTTATCAGCTGTATCCCACAACTTTCCATTGATACTTCCAGCCTACACCCTCTTTCCCTGAACAGAATCCTGCGGTACTGTTTGTCCTTCTTTCACCACCATTTTATTTACCACGTACATTCCTGTCCTGTTTGTTATACATTGCCCATTGCTTGTCGTCCTGTTTATTTATGCCTGATCCCTCAACCCGTTTAGTTGAAGTCTTGTTTATATACATGGTCTCGACTCTTGTCTGCAGCACTTTGGTCCTGGTGCCACCCCTACTTTGGACACCAACTGATAGTTGTGGTGCCTCGCTATCCCAAGTGGCACTCCACGTTGAGGGTGCATGAGCAATATGTGGAAGCTATTGATTTTTACTATATCTCGTAAGAGAGAGCAAAGCATTTTGTCGCATGAATATTATTTAATGTTGCTCAATACCCCGTACTCTATGCCACTCGTCCGGTCCAATTCGATCACGTAGTTTACGAGATATTCTTTGTTTTTTTGTGAAAACGTACGTATCTCCAACACGGGGTAATTCTCAATATGGCCATCCCTTTACATCACACGCGCTTTAAACTTAATAGGGCACTGTCTGGTATGCCCTTGTGTTCCCTCACCAAAGCTTAGCACTACTGCGACTACCACACCTACACCAACGGCTAAAATGTCTATTTTCTTCCTTTTCTTTTTTGCGGTTACGTGTACACGAATCAGTATCTATATTAATAACGTGGCTACCCCCTTACGCCAGTTCTCCATGGCAGGTAATACTGGTAGCTCTTAACACCTGTTTTCGCGTACCTACGCGTCGTATGCATATTTTACCTCACAACGTCCGAGCGCTTCGAGCATTGGAACCGCCTGTAGTCACTTATCTCCTGACGGAGGATGTAACCCAGGTTCACAGGATCAGGCCAGGTGGAAGTTGCGTACGGACTTGGGAGTCGAGGTAGGTGGTGCAGTGGATAGCACACCTGCGACCAGAGCAGGAGGTCCCGGGCTCGAGTCCCGGTCCGTAGCAATTTTCACCTGGCTGTTGACGTTGCAAACATTCCCCCACGAGTAGGTACTCGGAAGTTGTGAGGTAAAATACATGCGTGTTGTTTCAAAATTATTATCTTTGTCAAGAATGCTCTGATTTGTTTTAAATTTTAAAGGCACAATCCCAAAACGTCCTTGATGATTATTCAAACATAATATCTTCGTTCACACGTCACAAAAACACGTTTCTGTGTCACATAATTCACGTAAACACAATCATTATTTGTACCATTTTCAGTTTATGCTCATATATGCTCATTCTCATGCTCATGTTCATGCTCATATATGCTCATTCGGTCTCTAAAGGGCGAAATGATCCAAATTTTGGCCCATCTATTTACTAAATCATCTATATTAATCTGGTATACAGTTGCATCAGTCTTATATACTTTATATCCACTTTTGATCACCTTTGGTCGGAGCTCTAATGTGTGCGGCCATCAGCAAATCAACCAAACATTGAATAGAAATAATATTGTATAGTAAGATTCAAGTTGGCTTTCTGCATTTTGGCAAAAAGATCTGCGAATACTGTACATGGGAGCAATACGGTCAATTCTAGCTTGTGGTTGTACAATATGAGCAGAACAGGTTGTACAGATTAGTTACGAAAGAAAGATGCGTGCAATAGAACGCCAGTGTCTATCACAAATGTATCGCTGTATAGGACAGATTCAACAGAAGCGGTGAAAGATCTACTGGAAATCATACCTATTGACTTGTAATTGTCTCAAATATGAACTAATAACACAAAAGTTCAATTCTCGAGTTATAAATAATATAAAACTACTTAAGGAACAAATAAATTACATCTTCTAGTGACATATTTATCCACGATATAACAATTTGGTAGTAATCGTGCAACCTAAAAAAATAATCAGAGATCAATAATATGAAAACCTCGTTTCAGATATGAATAAATAAAAAAAGACAAATCCCTTTTATTTATTCCAATCAAATTGAAAT
>NNCF01130255.1:586338-613795 GCA_002313205.1 Laupala kohalensis | reverse complement strand
ATTGTCATTTAGAAACATTCTTTGCGGGTATATAACTTTTTACGAAGCAACATGGATGTTACATTTGTGAAGATAAACGTATTAGTCAGACATTCAGTATAATATTTACAGTAAATTTAAATCGAGCGAGGCAGTTAACAAGGTCGTATTTAGTTTTATATGTTAAGTTTTTGTAACTTGTAGTTCCTCGTATTCCTGATTTAGTGTCATATTCTAAGTACTTGTTATTTTAAATCTAGAAATCTTCTCCAATTAACGTAAAATTTTTGCCGTCAATTCAACAGAGAATTTCATAGTTTCAGAAAGTGTTCAACAAATATGGGATATTATATGAAATATGTTTTTTCATTGTAATATTTATGTTACCTATGCATAATATTTTAATGGCGTTTTACTTTTTACTAGCTGTAAAATTAGAAATTAGATCGCTGAAATTTTCCTCTCGGACATACGCCGAAGGCGCCAATGACACGTAATTTCGTTTAACAAATAGAAGAAACTTTTATATTTGATTGTCAAATGATAGAGCAGGAACAACGAGGAGATTTCCAATGAAACTCGCGGAGAGGAATACATTTTAATTTTATGTTAGTGTAAAATGCATTATGACTCTGAAAGGCTAAACCTTCACAACATCTAGGGTTTTATTTTTTCCTTTTTAATGTTTGTAGAAAAAATAAATTTATCTACAATAATGTAGTGTAATTAGAAAAAATACAAAATAAGAATACAGGGACCCTGAAGATGATTCTAAACTAGCATCACAACACTGACCACGCACGATTAAATTGCAATAGACTTTAACAAAAAATAAAGTGATTGATTGTTTATAATAAAATTGCATAATTAATAGAGCATATACCTTTTTCTAGTAAATATTGTTCTCCAAATGTATAATGTTGTAAATCTAGATGCTATATGAATAAATATTTATTGAAAATATAGTTTGGATAGATATTAGACCCGTTTCCTACTCAAAATTTTTATTAAAATAAAGTTTTAATACTTGGGGTATAATTACGTGGTAGTGCAATTGGAACATAGAAAATGTTTATTTAATAGATGGGGTTTTCATAAAGATAAATACAACAATTGTAAAATTTGTGAAGCATTAACGGGACTATGAAAATATCTATACATGACGTGACCTAGAAAATTTACACGCAGAGAATATAAGTGTTTTACTCAATAGTGCGTTTCGAAGTTAGAAAATTGACAATATGAGTGAAAACTAACAAAATCTAATGTGAACGTTGAATTTTCTTTTTTGTGCGCTTACATATTGGACATGGACAATTTTCAAATCAATAATTGGAATATGAAATGGTGTTTTTTAGAATTTTAAGTTCTTGGGGATACTGAGTATTATGAGAAACACAATATGACTACTATTATACATGATAATATTGAACGTTGACTTTGGAATGGATGAGAACTTTCTGACCTTGATGTGGGGTGAATGAGAGACACCAGGAGTGTATGAACAGTAGCATGGCATTGTTGATCCTGTCTGTATGTGCAGTATGAAAAGTTGAAATTTGTAACAACAGTGTCTACAAATTGGGGACGCGGGTGAGATAGCGGACACGTGACTCATAGAGTAGACTGGTTATATGTGTACAGAACATAAATAAAATAGGGTTGTATAAGGGCATAACTACTGGCATAAAAATTAAGAATATTAAAGAAATAACAATTGTGATCAATAGGAGCATGATACAATGGAAATAAATGATCCAATGGAAATAGATATTGATGCTCAGGTCATATCTCCAATTAGTTGAAGCTTTGAAGAGGTGGTTCTATATGCGAGCAGAGTCATACCAAAATTGCGAGAGTGTAAGGGAAAGGGGAGAGAAGTGGACTTCGAGAGGATGATGGATTTAGAGAAAAATGGGATGCATATGGACAAGTTACAAAAACAAATAGACAGAATGCAAGACGTTCTTAACAAAGAAAACATTAGAAACTAATAGAGGGACTAAACAGTGATACAAATTACAGTGTAAGGAAAGGGGATTGAAATAGGATAGGATCTCGAACAATTCAACTTTCAAAAAATAAATTGGAAATAGTTAGTAGACAAAAATTAGTATTTAAAGGAAGTGCTGGGGAAAAAATGGACAGGGCGAAAACTTTAGAAAAACGAGTGGATGCTTTGCAGTTAAGTTTATTACAGGTATGCTTCCATTGCACAAAATCATGTGCACAGACCCGATCAAGTGTGCGATGGTGGAATTGCGGCCTAACAAGGCTGAAAAAGGAGACTAATAGAGCGCGGGATATCTTGCTGCGTGCACGTCGGAAAGGGTGAGCTGTTTCTCTCTGTTTAGCAAGGAATAAAAATGCAAAAGAACAATTACAGGACAGCCATAGTACAAGCAAAGCAGGACAGTTGGAGACAGTTTATAGAAACTGCCTTCCAGAAATCAATATGGAGAGTACCTTATTTGATGAGTAAGGATAAGATGCGGCAGTAGGAGATCTGGGTTACTTTGTTGCGAGATGAGCAGTATACTCGCGATTGGAAAGAAATGGGCGAGTAAATGCGACAAGAAATCTGTAAGGAGGCAGGAAGACAGGAACGGATTTACGACGAGATCGAACATGATGTGGTAGTGTAAGTTACAGAACAGGAGATTTTGACGCAGCGATGTGGTTGAAGAGGAATAAGGTACGTGGATTTCATATAATCACTCTTCAAATGGCGTTAAATGCAATGGAAGTGCTGATGCAATTCCTAAAACAAATAAATAATGATTGACAGGAGGGAATTTTCCTAAATATTGATCAAGTGTTCAGTGAATTTTCTTAAGGGTAGAATAGACCAGCGCAATTACTAAATCACATGGAGCGATTTCGCAGCTACCGGCATATGACAAAATGTTTGATAGGATTATTTAGGAATATATTTTAGGAATGAATGAGACCCAAATGGTTTTGCTCCTGGGAAATGTACTGGGAAACACATCTCAATCGCTCATGAGTAAAATAAAGTGTAGGAACGAACGATACTATGCTTATATTTTCTTTGACATTGAAGAGGTTTTCGATGCACCATCATGCGCAATGGGGGTACATTATAGAGAAATTATGACTAAAGAGACTTCCTGATTATTTATTAAATATAGTAAAGGCCTATTTCCAAGATAGATATAAGTTGCTTCAGTTGTCTCCCAACAAGAAACCTTTCGAGACTCGTCGGTAGGCTCCCCACAGGAATCCTCTAGAGAACCAGGTCCGAAATACGAGAATATCGCCCTAGATTCGGTTCTGTGGGCTTTGTAGTAAACGGGAATGCATCATGTAACCTACTTTGACTATTTGGTTTTAATTGTGCCATCTGATGAGTGAAATAAATTAAATTTAGAAAAAGATGGGGCTCAGGATTGTTGTGTTTGAGTACATCTTGCAATTATATTCAAATTCTGTTAAAAACTATATTTTATCACAGTATTACGCAAACGTTTTTTTACAGAAACTCTAATATCTTTTACATTGCCTATGAAGACCTTGCGAGACAACGAATCTCGAGATGTTTAAATATAGAGAATGATAAAGTTTATTGAAGTCAAGAATATACAGAATATTTTTGTTATAGAAGTCCAAAATGTGTATAATAAAAAAAAAATATATTTCTTTAATAGCGGTGTAATTAAACATTTTATCTCGTTACGATTTACCAGCGGTACTATTAGTCTTCCAAATATGGGAGCCGTTTCAAATAGTCCTACGATTGGTCGAACGAAACTTCCCCACTCGAAGGGGAAGGAGGAGGAGAGAGGCGTTACAAACTTAACAGATCCAAAACTGGTCAGAGCGTGGGACTTAGAAAAATAAATGGACCCTTTTTTGTTATCAGTAGTGTACAAGAGCTCTTTCCCTCACTTCCAATCATGTTGCTAACGTAATCCGTTCTGTAATGTCCATTCAAGTTAATCACTAGTCGCCATGCATAATAATTGTATCGAATTTTTTTATTTTAGTTTTAGCAGGGAACCGTCGCTGTCAGCGAAAATGCATTCTGAAGATATTGGAATGCCACTGATTTGCGCTGAAAAAATGAAGGTAACAAACTCTGCTTTGAGGAATTCCGTCCATAATATTGAATATTGAAAATTATTGTTCATTAATGCTTTTCGATTTAAAAAAGCGGCAAGAGTAAAATTAGTTTTGTGTAAAGGAATGTCATGATGAATTTTATTCAAAGCAAAGTTAAAGTCAAAATATAAAAAGGACAAAAATATTTAAAATAAAAAAATTATAAAATTTGCTGAGTCCGCAGACGATGGTTTGAGGTCAAAACACATTTTTGGTCTATTGTTTTTGTTTATATTTTGGTTGTTGAATAGAGACGTATTAAATTGATCACTTATTATTAAGTGAATTTTCCAAGAACACAAATGATGATGCTAATGATGTAATAGATTTCAGAATATGAAAAATATTTGTTTTTGAAAGCAGAGTAATTCTAGCTATTCCCCATGAAGACAGGAAATTCTACAAAGAATTACAAGAGTTGAAAATATAAGAAAGAGCACGAGCAACGAGTATTTCTTTACCTGGGAGCCCATGTTTCTCTTCGGACGAGTCTCATTTTGTGGAATAGATTATCGAAGGGGAGAAGTACACTTCTTTTTACGAGTACAATCGAGAGTTACAGAAAAATAAAAAATTCTTTCTTCAATCGTATTAATCCATTACGTAATCAAACACTTATTTTCAGAGGTCACAATAACAGTATTGATCTCAAAAAGAAAAATTGAATCAAGAGATTCTGACAAGCTGATGTCTTGATCTTATCTCTTTCGTACCACTGCAGAACTCAATGTTAACTTTTCTCCCGCAGAAAATCTATCTTCGCGCTGATTGCAGACCGAAACGACTTGTAACTTGGACTCAAAACCGGCATTTCGAGATTGTGAAACGTAACTCGCTGCTCGGCTGCGCGTTCGCACTCCCGTGGTGCGGGTACTTAGTTCGACTCTCTTCAAGTGGCCCGCATCTCGTTTTGCCTTGTATGGTGCGACTAATCTGGACGCTGCGCCGGTCGAGGTCAGAAGGTCGGTACCAGGCGCTGCGCAGCAGGAGAATGTCCGAACTAATTCGAGAATGGGATGATGATGGAAAGCTAAGAATAGTGGACGATATCTCGAAGAAGAAGAAGAAGAAGAAGAAGAAGAAGAATTGTGTGCGACCATTCTCCAAACATTGGCAAAACATATTGTTTCTAGAAAAAAAGTTTTCGTTCGATTTATTAAATTGAATCGTACGCATGCGTGAAAGATGACTAAGGTTGAACGCTTTGTTGCAAAGAGATCCTCAAGAACGTTGCGCACACTGTAGACGCAGAAGCTACTAGCTGCCTAAGAACAAATCCTAGAACAGGACCACCAAATTAGTAGAAATTGGTTGCATCTCTCCAAAGTTAGTGAATCTATTCCTGTTGCTAGCGATGGCAGATAGTCACCAATAACTCGTGAAAAAATTTGAAGTATTAAGTGCAACATCTAAGATTTAATAGTGCACGTGGTGAATATTTACAAGACTTTCACTTGAGACACTATACTTTAATTTGAAGAGAGAATTGAGCAAAGTGATGAAATGAGAATTGTAAACTCATCTAAATTAATAATGAACATTAGTATAATTTTATGTGAGAAAACATGCGAACATAATGAAGATGAAGACAAGTTATTCATATGTACCCCAGTCCCACTTTATTACAAAGTCATAGCAAAAGAAATGATATTGAAATGAGTTTTATGTTAAACATTTTCTGAAAGCAAAAGGATTTGTTCTGACGGTTGACAATTGTTCACCGTAAATGTTCACTTCCAGTGCGAGAAATGTATGTTGTATGCACTCCAAGTTGAGGCGTAAATATTTTTTGTGATAAGGAAGAGTAATACGTGATTTTAGTATACATAATTAGTAATTAAAGATTACTGAATTTACCAGATTTTGAGAAAGGGGAGAAGTTATCAGATTCATAATTTTCTAAAGAACTTTATAATCTCATAAAATAGAGATTTCATTAAACTTGCATAAAATTACTTATATTAGTTTATTAAGAAAGAAGGATTGAAATAATATTGTGAACTTCTTGTAAAATTTAGAATACGCTTTACTTTTCCTTCTTCCCTTTTTTCTTAATATTTTATCAAAAATCGATACATTAATTTTTGTTGGAAATTTGAATTTTCGTTTGTGGATTCTGTTGTTACTTTGATCTTTATTTAGGATTTGACGTATATCTTCTTAGTCTTTATATTTTCCTTATCAGGAAAAGGCTTCCACTTCCATGGGACACCACCTTAACGAAGCACTTTCTGTGCAGATGGCAAGGATTTGAGTGCCTCAATGAACTTGATGGTTATGATGGCTACTAGCAGGGTCACGGAAATCGCCCAGATTATCCGAAGTTCAAAAAGTTCCAAGTTGCTATCTCGAAATAAATAACTGTTCCAAGCTATGTTATTCGCGCCTATAGCAGGTAATAGAATTACCGCAGCAATTCTCAGTGGTCTGACGACCAAACTAACCAAGTTACATATTAAATAACTTGCGTACTTCTATACGCTTTCGCACTTGTCTCAAAGTCTGAAAGCCTCCAGTATAAAAGTCACTTAGGAGCTGAAATCCCTCCAATATATATTGAGGCGGAGGTCACGTGACTACCTCTTCGCCCGTTTCCAACACCCCTCCTCGGCGTGGTCATTCCTCAGCTCCCGAGAAAAACTGCCTTTTCGGATGAACACTATTTCTGTAAAATGCTGAAATATTCCATACACACTCATTTTCCTTCTTCGGGCGTTCATCTCAGTTTTCGGAAGGAGGGAACTGGTCAGTCCTTACACAATGGACGGAAAGTCCATGTGGCGGTAGTTTTCCTTATTCGGCGGAGATGCGCTCGGCCCTTAATCGCCTTAGGAATTTCCAGCGAGCACAGTGCTTGAAAATGTTATTTCAACATCTATACTGGCCACGATGATACAGCTTCCTCCCCACTAAATTTTTTCCAAAACGCACCAACTGAGGACGAGGAGGAAGTAAAAATAAAATATTTTACTGCACAATGCAGAGAAATAATAATGATGCAAGAGAGAATGCTAAACATATAATGGTAATGGATAATTGGAACGCGAGAATTGGTGAAGACGGGAGGAAGGGACGTGGAGGAATGGTCATATAGGAGGGCAGAGAAAACTAAATTAAAATGGAAAGAGAATATTGAATTTTTGCATGTTTTGTTAATAGGAAACACATTTTACACAAGATTACCTTTGTAGCTCGAAATAGAAAGCAATGAGCGCTATAGAGTATTTCACATACATAAGAACTATGCATTATGCCATTAGTGTTTACCGTAGAGCAGAATTGAGTGACTAACACCGACTATTGATAATGAAATGTCGCTCTTCAGTTCCTAAAAATATCAGGAAATACGTTAAAACCTGAGTTAATACTCTGAACAAAGATGATAACAAGAAATAATATGAAAATAAAACGACTGGAATCGAATGAAACTGAAAATGAAGGTAATGATAGCTGGTTCCTTGAGTATTGCTGGAAAGCCTTTAACGATCAACATGAAAACAGCGAAAGAAGTTTGAGAATTGTTTACGATCTCGCATAAGAGGACGAGCTGATGGAATGAAGAAGTAAAAATAAGAATCATAAAAAAGAAGAAAGAGACTTTGAAGAAGTATATACAAAATAAATCACAGTGAATACTTTAAAAGGAGGTTATAAAAAAGTATGAAATATAAAAAACAAACTAGAATCCCAACACTAGAGAATAAGTAATACTGAAAGTGTGGAAAGAGTTCTACAAATGAGTTTTTTGCTGAAGATAAGAGAAAAATAGATACTAGGGAAGAAAGCAGAGAGAAGGAAAATAAAATGAGTCAGGAAAAGGAGACGGAAGAAATGGAGAGTATGGGAAAAATACTCTATCAGAAGTTAAGGCTGCAATAAAGACATAAATTGAGAAAAGCTGCTGGATGGGATAAAATAAAACTTGAGTATATGATGTATAGAGGAGATAAAGTACATAATTTGTTGAAGACAAATTTTCGAATGTGTTGCGAATAAAATAAAATGCCAGAAGATTGGGAAAGAAATATAGAGCATTAATTGATCTATTAATTCTCTATATTGCTTTCCACCCTATGCCTTGCTTAGAGTTATGGAGAACCCTCGTTGAGATAGGAGTGCCAGAGAAGTTACTTAGCCATATAAAATGCTTTTTTTAGGAACGTAGTGGGATATGTTCTAAATGGGGGGGGTCTCAGTCTTTTAAGAAAGATAAAGCAAAACAAAACAAGGAGACAGTCCCAACCAACTTAATGAATAGTTTTTTGAAACAATGCAAAATGAGAACCAGAAAAGTTAAATTTGGTAACTGACACTTGATATCAGTGTACATTCAGGCTTTGGAGAGTATGCAGACAATGTAGTTCTCAATGGCTGAAGTAGGGAAGCATTGCAACCAGCTTTGGAGTAATAGACAACATATTCAAAGACACAGGTAAGATATAGAACGTGGGCCAAAGCAAATTAATTAAAATTACAACAAACCAAACAGATATCAACCTGGGAATTACATGGAAAGGAAATGTATTGGAACAAGTTTACGAATAAATATAAGTTCTTGAACAACTATAAGTACAGATGGTTAATTAGAAGGTGAAATACTAGTAAATGACAGGGTTAGTAAAGCAAATAAGCTATATTACCTCATTAATAGGACCATGACGAGAAAAGGAGAAATTAGCCAACGAAAAAGAGAAATAAGAAAATTAAAATTAGAATATTTAGAACAACATTTATCCCCACTTTGTTAAACGGGTCAGAGTGTTGGAAAATGCGAGACAAGCAAAAAAGCAGAATTATAGCCTGTGAAATGCAATTACTATGAAGAACTGTTGAAAGAACAAGACGAGAGAAAATTAGAATCTCGAAAATAAGAGTATTGCGCCAAATTGGTATCTATTTTTAAAGAGGTTTGGAAGAAAATAGTTTGGGCATGTGGTACGGATGAGTGAGGAAGGAAATCCAAGGCAGGTAATGAAAGCGAGACTGGAAGAGAAGAGAGTAAGGCGAAAACCTACAATAGACTTCAGTGGGTAGAACACATTGGAAGGATAGTAGGAAGAAGAGGGAAGAGTCGGAGGGAAGTGGAAATAATGAAAGTAAGGTGGCAGACAGGAGTACGTTTAGAAGGTGAATGAGAGGACTTGACGCTTGACGGCACGAAGGGTGAGATGAAGATGAGCGAAAAGGAGAGTAGGTTTTATGAAAACCATAGTTGCTGGTGAATGTTTAAGAGGAGCGTTCTTAAAAAAATCAATGTTTGAAATTTTGACGGGGCACCCTCCCGTTGTATATAATTGTGTTAATAAGACTTTTAGATTTCAAATATTTGTTTTGGTGGTTGCTGTCAAGCTTTAAAAGTTCCCCTTGCCAGAACGACCTGAAATGAATGGCCTGAAATTTCAGGCTTTTTCGCGGTTTGGAATATGGGGCCTGCCCGAAATATAAGGCCGGTCCGAAATATTTGACCACGAGAAAGCCTGAAATATTAGGCCAGACCGAAATATTGGGCCAACCCGAAATATTAGGCCGCGAAAAAACCTGAAGTTTCGGGCCAGCCCGAAATTCGTCGTTCCGTCTTCCACGACCAGATGGCAGTCAAAGCAGGATCTCTCCTTGGAAGCATTTTTCGCCGAGAATTAATTGTTTCCACAGTATATGAAATTTAAAGGATCTTCAGAAAAATTCCTTGTCCTCGATCGGGATCGAACAAGATCAAGGTAAGAAAACCATGACGATAACCAGTCAACCATGGGTGCCGACAGGTTAATGTTACCTCTTAGAAACGTTTTTGGAATAATTTAAGGATTACAAGAAGCAAAAGCTTAATAAGTGTTCTATTACAACTGTTGGTAAAAAAACTTGATTATTCTTTACATTTCATAACAAGTAGTCATTTTGTTCAGTTCATAGAGGTGCAGAAATTTTAAATCCGCCACTGTCTTTAAGCCCCTAGATTGGAATTGTATTTCGAGTAAATTTCATTATGCTCATACGAATTTTGCAACTGCATTTTCAACATTAATTTGTGTTCATGTGTGATTACAGTTGATTTATTTGTAAATTATTTCTGCAATGGGTATTCTGTAAAGAGTTTTGCGACAATATAAATGTTTGTAGACACTCAAACCATTCGGTACGCCACAATTCCAATTGCTTTCTGTATGATTTTACGACTTCACGAGTTTAGTGTCTTATTAAAATTGTTAGTTAAAATTACGAAGAGGAATATTACAAAGGCACTAGTAGAATTTTTCAAGTAGTCTCAAAAAGGATACAAAAATATAAAATTAAGAAACCTGGGAGAAAGAAAAACACAATTGGTCACGTAATCTAGAAACCAACAAGTACTGGTGAAAATCATATGTTCATACCTTATCATAGATGAACGTCTTCCCTTTTTTTAAAATTCATGACCACACAGATAATTAATGTGCGAATCTTGTTCAAGAGATCTGAATATTGTTTGAATGACAAAAAATCCCGTGGATTAAGTAGTACGGACTAGCAAATGAACCATTCATATTTTTAATGATACACATGTAAATCTTGCTCAATATTTCAATAGCTCATCACGTTCCCCTTCGCTTCCATCTCTCTCCCCCATCGGTAAGTCTAAATAATAAATAATCGTACCAGAATATTTCAATACCTTTTTTAACATACACACTTAGTTGGTTTATTATACATAGTGCGTCGTATACAAGGTACTTTGAGATGCTTTATGAAACAAGAGAATATTTATAACAGCAAAAAATGACATGTTTCCGGTTTTAACTTTTCAATTTTAATTCATTTTGTATTGAAAAAAGTTCTTTGTTTATAATTGGAGGACCCTTTAGGAAACCTATTTCTTGGGGTTGAGGGCACATGTCCCCAGTGCGCAGCCCTCCCCCCGTCACTTCGATACTGAACGACGAATTTCAGACCGGCCCAATATTTCAGGCACCGAAAAAGCCTGAAATTTCAGGCCATGCACTTATGGCCCTTCTGCTGTTCCTGCTTATTAGTCATTAGCTATTTTAATTACAGTTAAAATAGTTGTTAAAAACTGCAATCAATGCTCTTTCTGACAGATTTATTTATTTTCACCAAGTCCAAAAATATTTCAGGACCTTCTGCCATGGGTCGAAATCCCAGAATTTTTAAGAATTTTGAATTCATTTCACATTAAACTTGTAAGATGAACAATAATAAATTTGAACTACTGTTTCTTTAATTTAATAAGCGTGACTATTAATTGAATTGAATGTTGAAATAGTAGTGAGATTTTTGCACCCCATATTTAGTAAATAATTAACAACGTTATTTTGTCTAATCTGAACATTAAGACTGTTTTAACCTGAACATTTTTTACTTTAACACATTTTAGTAATAATATTTTGTAGTAAAACGCAAAATTTAACAAGGGATTTACAGATATTTGACGTGTTGGTCAATTGAAGTACAGTTTAAAATGAAACAAAAATGTGAAACTGAAATGGAGATAGAAAAATGAAAGAACTCGCTAGAAAGTGGTAGTAAATCTCGAAATGAAAATGAGCGAAGTTTATCTCGTGATCCATATCCCCTCCCTAAAACAAAGGAAGAATATTTGTCGAAGAATATTCGGAAGTATTTCCCATCGTACAAAAAATTTTAAATCAATTTAAGGATTTCCTGATACCGTAATGTTTTTAAAACTTCAGAGATGTATTCAATGTTTAACCAATCGAAATTATTTTAGATTATAATGAAATGCTTTCTAGGCAAATGATAAATAAATTATTCAGTTAAATTAAATCTTTCTCAGTAATAAAAATATTTCAGTCATCCCAGTGACCCCTAAATGAAGAAATTTTTGTATGAGGTGAACGTAAAACATTCAGCACCCAGAAACAAATGAATGATACATAAGTTTGGAGGAAACACTAAAGAACATTTTCATGTAATTTGCTACCGAAACACTAGCTACATATGTTCGAAAAAAGCTACGAAAATAGTTTTAAATTAACATTCTAAGAGATCTCCACGAACTTGCTTTATTTTCTTGAAAATTACGCGCGACTGATATGTCCTTAGTTTTGCTAATGTGTCTTATTTTTGTCGTTTAAATTCAATGTAGTTCTGTAAGTATTTTAGATTATTCATTGATCTCTTATTTTCCGTTTTTGCTGCACGGTTTATAGTTTTAAAAAAATTGTTCATCGTACTTCCAGTTTTCTTATGCAATATAAACGTGGTTGATAATAAACGTAATTATTATTTGTCGAATTCGAATTCCATTGTAGAGTGCGTTATTATCATTTTTTAAAGTACTATCTTAATCCAGTATTTGGTGTCGATTACTGTTAATGTGTGATTACTTTAATGTGAAAATTACCTTAATTTAAAGTCAAACTTCTGAAATTTTTTTGAGATTTTATATTTTCAAGTCTTGATACCGACCCCTAAATTATATTTTCAAGATCTGAAATTTTTAAGGAAGACAAATTCTAAGATATAAAAGGAAATGAGGTGTACCCTGGAAATTTCAAAAGTTAGATTAAGAAACACCATAATGTTTAGACGTTGCATCTATGTCATGTACAATTTAGATAAGTAGAACAGAGGAAGAGATAGTAAAACCTTTTGTCGTTATTACTCTGGCAAGGCATAGATTCAATGGTACAAGAGTCCCATTTCATTTTTCATTACATTGTTTTTACTGTTACAATATCGTGGATAGAAACATCGAGAGTTCAACAACGGCAACCTCCAAAAAGTGTTTCAGAATCATTTCTCCTATGTTCTAAAAAATCTCAGACCATTGAAAATTATTGCACATTGCGTGTATTAAGACAGTGAAAAAAAAGTATTTTCACATTTTTTGGAAAAAAAAACAACGACAAAATGAGAACATAACGAATTGATGTAACTCAACCGAAAAGAGACCCATATGTTCATATTACCCCGAGAACAGTTTGCGCAACTTAATATCCTAATATACTTCAATACATTTGTTTGAGAAAAACTAAAGGATATTGTGTCTATGCACGCAAGTATTTACATTTGTCTTCGAAAGTAAATGAGTTTTTTTTAATTTTCGTTAGTAGTTTTACATTTCATTTTATAATGGTGTGGTAACTGGATGCTCTTTATTAGGATATGAACATTTATGATTGAAATAAAATAGATTTTACTGAAGTTTTTTTATGGACTGCTTTCTTATTTAGACAATTTGATCACGAAATGGTCTCTATACGAAGGTTCACTAATAGTGTATCTATGCATTGAACTGTCTATGAAAGAGAAATGTTTATGGAAAATGATTGATGAAGGTTATAATGCTGAGATATATTGACTGAGTCGAAACTAACCGGTAGCTCCAAACATGCAGAATGACAGAGATAGAATAGCTTAACCAGCCAGTCAAGACAGAGAGGTAGAAACTATTTCTTACAGCGTATATTCAGGAGGTTGAGAAAACCATGACATGTTAGGAAGAGAGGATATTAGTCATAAAGAAATGACAATTGGTATTTTCAAATACGTAAACCTACGCATTTCACACGGTGATGAGAGTATTTGTTGAATTTCGGATCACAAATGACTTGACAATAGACAATTGTAATGAGAGACGAAATTATTTACATCTAGAATTATTCCTTTGTAGGAATTCATATACAGTGCAGAAATAAACACGTTAATAATTGTGTTTAAGCAGTACACTATTACAATGAAGAAATGTACTTAGCTCTCGTGAACTGGCAAAACTCTTCACCAGGATACTATGCAGATGCTACGACGGCAGTAGATGCAGTGTGAATAAGATTGACGGAGAAGGAAGTTGAAAAAAACCTTAGGATAGCTCTGAGGGCATGGAAAAATCAATGAAGGTGGGTGACAGAAAGCTAGGGAGGCAGCAGACAGCAGCTGCAGATTACAACTCAGCGGGAGGTTGAGACGTGTCTTTAGTCGACAGAAGCCGTGCGGGCGTCGCCTGGACAAGCCTAGAGCGTAGCGTTCAAAAGAGAAGTGTCAGTAATCCACTAGTAGTGCAGTGTGCCCCTGCAGAGAAGAGTGAAATGCATAAAATGCTTCTTCCACTTACTTAATGATTGATAATGTAATATTTTGAATTACAATTGTATGGAATTTTATGGACTAGTGATTAATTGAGTACTGTCACTTCTATTGCCGGAACAAACCTACCATAATAATAGTTCAGCGTGCATTTCACAATAAGTGCATTGATGAAGAGAAAATTTGAGTGCAACGACGAGAAAATTTTAAACTTAAATGGTATTTTGAATGTATTTTAAAATGCGATGTGTAATAATTTCAGATGTTCCCTAAAATATGATGTCAGAGAGATGAAAAAAACTTCACATAAATTTGGCGAAGATTCCAGATTTGATTCGGAATTTGAGAATAATTATAGTTATAATTAACTGAGCAACATATAATAACTTAGTGACAATTATTTCTGTACATGTGGTACCCTGCTTCGTTTACACGACGAAGAAAACAAACATAATTTGATACTTGTAAATGACGCAATATAGTGAAATAATATAGTAAAGACATTAATGAACAAATAACACTGTGTAGAATGCATTTCACTTCAATTTTTAAAAAAAATGTGTATCTTAACTAATAATATTAAAAATTATTAAAATAAAAAATTTAATCAATAAAGTATAAATCAGACATGACTAGTAATTTGATGCTGGTAACCCAAAAAATTCTCTAGATGTGAACGTACTCTATTGAACACTTCCAAAACGCACCAAATAATTTAGCCGAGTGATTCTTAATGTTGTAAGTTGTTTTCCACCCCGTCCGTCCACGTACTTGGGCTCCGCTACCGTCGTTTGTGTCTGGCGGGTCACGTTTCGTATTAGTGCTGGCTCCCGCTGCCGTCTCCGCCTCTGGGCTCCACCATCGCTTCTGACGCCCACCCGCCCAGTCACTGCTTCCTCCGCCACGCACCGTCAATTTGCTGCTTCATCTATTAAGCGAATCTTTTGCCTCACTTCATTTCGACTCTAGGAAAAGAAGTCATGAAGGTTTAACAAAAACTTTATTTCTTTTATTTTTATTTTTCATAAACAATTAAACATGGCCCATTTTTTCTCGATCAATATCAGAAAAGTAAATAATACTCCTCATATACATTCAAATGAGTTTCTTCCTCGTCACTGCTCATTACTAAACATTTGTGGAAGATAAATTTATAAAATCTGAGACACAGATAGACCTCCCGTTGTAACATAAAAGGGAGAACAGAACCAGTTTGTTCATCAAGGGTGGATGAGAGTCCGTATTCTATGTGAAGTCCCTATCTCTCTTCAGCATCAAACCAAAATGAGTCTCTTCTTTCACTGTTTCATTGTCCAGAAAAGAACTCTGAGGGGGGGGGGGTGTAATAAAGCTTTTATAAACCTATATTCTAATTAATTTGATGATTCCCTATATTCCTCTTGCACGGTCAAAAGATATTTCGTGTTTTAGATAATGTAACCTTCAAACAAGTTTCAATTACAGATTATCTTTAGTAAAGAGTTTACTAAAGAATACTTATAATTTGGAAACGGCGACAGATATCGGGTGTGTTAAGAACTCTGTGCTAAGGTTACAATCTCGTATTCCGGGCTGCCGTATATTATTACATAATTCTTGTGATTATCAGCGTAACTTTGAATTCAGAAATATAACATTACAGGGATACATAGAAAATTTAATGCAACAAGTGCTTTTGCTGAACTCTATAAGAAACAACCAAGCGTATTTGTTTAATCGCAAATTCATAGGAGACCCTTTTACCTGTCAACATGTTGAATAGTATACATTCAAAAGTTGGAATATTAATATCTAATTGGAATACCACAATATTCCTTCTCTACACGAAAACATTAACCATACAAACAAGATTTGGAGAGAAATATTCTAATATAATCCTTAGAAAATGTGTGTTGTACAATATTATTAGATGAAGATAATCACCGATAATGGTTCATAATGAGATAATGAAATCACATCCCTCCCGCATACGATTGCATCAGTCACCACTGGCTGCGCCTTCTGGTCCTTTTTCACCGATGCCTCTTGCTCATCTCACGCATCTTCTGCATTCCTCACGAATACGGAGCGTTTGTTTTGTACGCAGAGCGCGTGACGACAGTCTACTTCTGCGCTGCGTTTAATACCGCTATCCGCGCGAAACGCAAATATACCTCCAGCATCATACAGCTGACACGCCATACCATCGCGGTAAAGCGCAATGTTCTTTTGACTAGGGTTTAGAAATATTTGTATAGTACTTATAGTAATATCTAGGTGCATCTTTTATATTGGTTTAATGATGGATGATTTGTTGCCTCTCAGTATGTGCATATTTTGCATCCTACCGGACTTATTAGTATCATATGAATGTACGTGAACTTTTAATTTCACACCTTCCTCTAAACAATGCATCGGTCCAAATTTCGGATTACCATGTTTTCAAACATACATGTAAAGTAATTGTAGGAGTGATGGTTGTTTGGTTGATATACCAAAAGAAGTTGTGATCATAATTGCAAACTAAAAATGTTTTTTCGAGACAGACCTCGACGGTATTTGTATCATCCTAAGTGATTCTCCACAATGGGTTCCCTTGGAATGTAGAACCTCTGAGGACAAGGTAGGTCTTGTGTTATTGTGAGTTCCAGTTTCCCTTAAAAAAATATTATCCCTCGGATATTACAACGTACACATTTCAAAACTATAATGCACAATGAAACCTTTCTTATGAGTAAAAAATGTGTAAATTTTATCAAAATTATATATTTTTGTAGTAATCTTGTAAGGATACGTCGGAGCAATCAATTTTGTGTCACAATTTCTCAAATTAGTATAATAATGATGATTAAGACTGATTCAATGCCACATGAACAATTTTGTTTAGGGTTACCCAGTGTAACCATTGACACATCATTCGTACTGCTCGGTATACTTTGTTTTCAACGATGGAATTTCACCCTTGTGCCAAACAGAGAGAAAGGGACAGAGAGGTGCGTCTTAATTCGAGGACTAAACGTATCTAAAAAATTGATGCTCTCAAATATTGATGTTGTAAACAGGTATTAAAAATGGTTCATTACTCTCTTAAAGTGAAACGGTAGTACTTGATTCCATCGAGACTTCAAAAAATATTTATCTACTCGCATATTCCTTTGCATAACGTGTTTGAAAAATTTTCATGAAACCTACTCTTGGAATTCTCACCTCATATTTGAAAATGGCAATTTTACAGATCCTGAAGACTGACTTACTAACGATGTGTATATATAATGGTGATTGTTTGGATTCGTCTCCAGTAGGCAGCAAGAATTGCGTTTCACTTCTTGGCCGGTGAACGTCACCGCGAGACGGGCACTGGCAATGCCTTGATACCCAGTGCCCAGTGCTTTATAACTGTCTCACGAAATCTCCTGGGAACACCGGACAGGTCACGCGAGTGCTGTGGGATGATAATCAGCGATGACCACCTCAGTCAGAAGCATGCGGTGGCAGAAACAGGGGTACAAGGAAACGACGCGTTTAAATAGCAGACATAAAGTTTTCCTTCGCAGAGTGACATTTAAAAGATTCACTCGAAATAACTGCGTGTATCTATCAAGAAACTGAGTATTCAGTTGCACTACGTTGGTCAAAATTATCTAGTCAAAAAAATGTAAATTCTTCTAGTTGATATTCATTGTTTCGTTAACTACGTTATTATTAGGTGTAATACTGCGTGGGAGCGTTTATAGGAGGAATATATTCTTACGTTAACGAACATTCACCAGCAATTTAATCCACCTCAGACTGTATATCAACCAATACCAAATTGTAATTGGTGATGTCGTATATATTTATATTGTGAAGACAATACACTTATAAGTATGAAATGTAAAATAACTAATGGAATAACTAATGCAATGGAAATTGCCAAAAGGGACCATATCATTCGGGAATCGTTCTATACAATTCCCTCCCCAAAAATATAAAGGATATTATGAAATTGTTTCTCTTCAAATCCGCGATTAAACGTTATCTCGTGCACCAGTGTTTATACAATGTAAAAGAATTTATTGATTTTAATAAAAGCTAAATCCGTCTTGTACTTTATCACGCCATTGCTGTAGTACTTTTAAAACAACTTAATTGCTGTAGTAATTTCAAAAACTATTTTCTTGCATGATTGTGTTGTGTCTTATGACTTATATTAGTTTAGTTTTATATGTACTCAACTTTGGCACGGTTGTGTACATTAATTCTGTAGCCCTATCCTGGTCTGTGTTTTGCTCCGGTTTTCCTTCGGTTAGAGGCGGATTTCTTATTCAGATTTTCTAGGTTTCTGTCTAGGGGCGCGTGTATTGAAACAAGAAATCGTTAATTTAGTGTTATTTCAATTATTATGATTTATAAACACTATACTCAGAGTAATCTATAGTTCGATAATAATTCGTACATGTAAAATAAATTTTTTGTGTTAAATTACAAACATGTTGATATTCTATTAGTATTATAACACATAGCTAACTTTTTATCTTATCTAGAAATTTTTGCTGAATTTTTTCAATCTGCCTCTGCCTTAGGGTCCTTGATCGGAATTGATGGGATGGTCCCTTGCTTGCTTCCGGAGAGTAAATTAGTTTATTGTCCTCCACGTGATCATACGCAGTTTGTACTGCTTTTTTGATAATAAATTTATATTTGAATATGAACAACGATTTTGTGGTAGAAAACTGCAAGAATAAGACTATTGGATATCATCTATGATAAAATTTTCTCTTTCAAACGTCAAATACGAAAATAAACAGTGAAAATTACCCAATGTACAATGTATTCTTGCAATCTATCACATCATTCTTTTTTATCGGGAATGGAGGATTAGGTTATTCAAGTGAAATATGTCTCCAGTAAGACGTAACTAACACTTCTAACGAAGGTTCAATAGTAATTAAAAATAATAGGGCTTCATATATGAACAAACGTTGGAAAAACGTGCGAATTGATAGATTTTCTCATATAAAACATATAATATAACGAATTTCTTTTATATATATATNCTGTCTCTTATACACATCTAGATGTGTATAAGAGATATATATTATATATATATAACAATTAATTACTTTATTCTATCAATATTTGCACAAGACGTCTTAATGATACAATAGCATTTCATAAATCCCGTTCATAATCATTACCCTTCCAAATTATTTTGCACATCATATAATCAAGTTAATCAGATACGAAATTAATTGATAATATTTCATTAACAGAAAATATCGTATTGATACTATAGTATATACTATAGTAGGGGGGGGGGTTACAGCTCGTCGACATCGATGGCATTAGAGCCCTAAAATTTTATAAAGGTAGGGAAGATGCAGTTACGCACTAAGGAGAGACAACATAACTCTCCCCGCGTGTGGGACTCACCGAAGGACCCAACCATACCCACAGAAAACCCTCCTGAATTACACTATATTAAATGAAAGATACCCTAATAGCCCTAATAGCGTCGGGATCGAAAAGAACAAGAAGTGACCACCAATGGAGGTCACGAAAGAGAAAGGAAGGAACCCAGCACAAGGAAGTGGAAGTGATGCCAGACTCAGCTCGGAGCCCCGTTTTTGCCAAACACATACTTTCTATATGCAAGTCCCCTGGGGGATATAGCATTTCATAAGCCCCATTCATAATCATTACTCCAAAATAATTTGAATATCATAATACAGTTAATCAGATATAGAAAATAATTGATTTTCTTTTTTGTTTAACACAAATGAAGTTTCTTTGAAAACCAAAAATTTTGGTTTGGTAGAATAAATTTGACGAATGAACTAGACAAAGTTACTTTTCAGATACATACTGATTCTTCTACATATTTTCCATGGTAATGCGGGTCGGGCTTGAGCTCGATCCCATTACTTGCGAATTTCCAGTCATCCAGTCACTCTTAATAGTTCCAGAATAGTTCCATCTCATTCACAAATTCAACACGTGTTACAACATCCAGATTATTAATATTAATTCCACCACAATACCTTGATGGGCTTCACAACTTCGTCACACGATGTTCGCATTCTTCTCCTCTTACTTCTCCTAAAGACACGTACTGTAGCAGATAACATTTTTGCTCCGTTCATGATACATAGCCACTGACCGTGAGCTCATTATGACTTCAACTACCATCATCATCTTCCAGAGGTTCGAGTTTCCTGCTGTCTTCTTAAAAACTCTCCTCCCAACCTCTCACTAATTCTGTCCCTTTACCGACCGCCGACCTCTATCTCTCTTCGCAAGCCGGTATAGACTCGCTCCTCAAGCCGTTGTCTTTGCCCGGTCGCTGCAGCGAAGCTCGTCACCTGTCGCCGCCTCAGTCACCAGCTCCGCTTACTGGCTATTGACAGGTTTACTTGAGTTCACAACGCGGGTCGCGGCGGCGGTAGCAGCTGTGATGGTGGCGGTAGTTGTCGCACCTATGCGATGTCGGCCCACGTCACCGTTACGAACGGGGCGTGGGTTTGAAAAATTGGGGTTGATGCAACCAAATGAATTTCTGATAAATATTTTTCACTTTTTAATTTCACATAGCACAGGTCACTTATTTTATTTTTCATGTGTCACAACACTTTCCCATCACACGTCATACTTTTTCTTTCATGTACTTTTACCTCAGATTTTAACTGGTATTTTTCCTTTAAGAGGTACATTTTCACAATAGCTTATTATGGCTTAAAGGAATATTACCTCCTAAATTTGTTAAAACTTGTATCATTTTTACAATTAATTCTTCTCTGAAGAGTTATTTCAGTCACAAAACAAGTATTTTACAGATCTCAAGTTACTTTGAAAGCATTATAAACTAATTATACATTTAACCGTTCACATATTAATACACAGTAATATACACAAATATCTTCTATTCAAATTATTTTTTAAATGGAAGGAAAATTAATTTTACCTTTGTCATTTCATGTTTGAATAAAAAACAATGTACAAATGTTTTCATGACTTTGTTGAAGATTAATGCATTAAATATATTAAGTATTGAAGTATTCGTGCGTTGAAAATCTATTTCCTTATAATTTGAATAAATATGATATTCTATAGTAACATTTTACATCTATATTGAAAATTGTTACTAACTATATATATAGTATTGTCGCCAACTCACTAATTATTGTCAAATTTTGTCGCCAACTCACTAATTATTCCTAGAATGAAAGAATTATTTTTCAATAGTATTATAAATGTAATTAATTTTACGGTAACCGAGTGACTTGTAGATAGCTTTGTTTTGAATCATCAATCATAGACTGTACACACTCCGTCTGGGTTGTTAATCGTTAATTCAGTTCACAGTTCACCTACCACGTCTTCAAGTATAACCCCCCCCTCTCTCTCTCTCTCCTGTTGCTCCACGCTTCTAATGCTTGTATTGACGGCCAAAAGAGTTCCAGATGATGGGGCAAACAAGTCACTTGAGATCAGTTCCTTTTTTAACAGACTCATACTGATGAAATAACGTCGCCGGCCAATTGTCACATCACATCTTGATCGACGAGATAGGTAGTCTCTCAACTATACATCGTGTTTAAACACAACTCTTTCATTCCTGATCACCTAAATTTTTATATATTGTTTCATCCGTTTTACTTTCTGACTTTCTTGTAATCGTAGACATGTTTATATTTATTTCCTTTATTCCTCACATCTTCGCCTCGTCTTTATTGGTAACTCTCCTCCTGAGCTCATTTTGACGCGTCTCCTATAGTTTCTTTTCTCCATTACAGATTGCTTTTCTTCCTGCATCTAATTCTCTTTTCTGTCTTCGACTCAAAATTGTTTTCTTTTTCTAACAGTACAATTTTGTCGACTTTTTCTCTCATTTATTTTTAAATGAATCTAATTTTAAATATTTCTTGTCTTGAACAACCTTCAACTCTTATCCACTGCAGATCTTGGGCGTAGTGTTAATAAGAATAAACAACTAAATATAAAGGGATAAAGCAAGGAACACATCAAAACTTAAAAGGTTTTAGTACTAACCTCGAAATAGAATCCTAGACAATTCCACGTATTTGTATTTCTACTTGGTTCAACAATGGAAATGCAGAACATGGAAATCTGAAAGAAGAACTTCTCGGAATCAAACCCACTCTCTTTGGCACGAGAGCTTGCACTTTCACCTTTCTTTTGCAGACAACAGTATTTCATAAATTAACACCGACAGTCATTAAAATAGTGTATCACATTAGAAGTGTATCAAATCACATACTACGTTTTCTCTGAATAAAAAAATGGAGATAAACTTGTTCTAAAGCCATTATTTCTAGGGTCCAATATCAAAATAAATGAAAAAAATCTCTAACATCCAGTAGAAGAATTACAGAATGACTTTGAAATCATCCCAGTCTGTCCAACCAATTGTGTATTTGTTCACACCAACCTTTAGTTTCTATCTAATTCCATTATCTAAACTGACTGTTTCACACTTAACACGCCGTAGATATTGCTACGTACATTTACAACAAAAACAGAACTTACTTAGGGGGCACTGTTGAAATTACTTCCATACGGTTTTGTGCTTCAAACTTAATTAAATTCATTTGTAACTTGTACTTCCATTAATTAACATTTGAGGAAAAAGCGGTAAATAATACATTGAAATATTAGGTGGAAAATAGTGTTGCATTCTTGTAAGTACTAAGTCAGTTTGTCACATTCTTTATTTTCCATTACATGGATATACAAAGTACATGTTTTTACATACTTTGATACAAAACTAAGTCTTAGAAGTTTTTCTGAGCATGTTTCAGTCTATTTCTCAGTGAACCAGAATACACGTTATACATCAGGGGGTAAAAATAAAGTACGGACATTGAACTCAATTTTACTACAAAATGAATCATCACTTATTTTCCATGATTTCGTTTAAAAATTTTCACATTTTCATGAAATAAACATAGTTTTAATTAATCTGGCGCTTAACTTGTTCCTTGCGTATATCATAATTACATAGATATTAAGTTACCATTAGTCGTTAGATTCTTTTGGTACTCGTTTCTGAGATGTAAAGACTCTCAGGAAAAGTCTTTACTCCCCTCGTTTCATTTAATTAGGGTTTAATCATTAACACCTTACTCCAAATAAACAATAATATAGAGACAAGAGAAGTAAAAATATATCACACTTTTGTACTCTCTGCATTAAAGAGAAGAAAACATTTCTGAAGAAAACTCCTCTTAAGGAGGTATTCCATGGAAACATTTATGGTTCGCCAATGATGAGTTCAGTGCACATTAGATTCTATAATTTATATCAGATTGTTCAATTACTCTTGGCTACAGAGTAATCCTTTCTCGTGTTATTGGTCGTGCATCAAGGGCGTTAAAGCATTTTAATTACAACGTAATAGCGGTCGAAGAGGCTGCAAAGCAGTAAAATTCCTTTTGTTCACATATGTTGTAAACTATCGCTCAGCGAGTGTACGTTGAGAAGGCGCGACAACTTCAAAGAGAGTTTAGCAGCAAATGAGGCGACGAAAAATACCTTTTCTCCTCCTGTTTCACATAATTCACGTTTAATCATTATCTCTTTACTCCAAATCCCTTGTGAGGTTTGAACATGTTTGGGCGGCTAGACTCATGGGAAGACCCGATACTTCCTTTCAGATGTTTCTGAAATCTGCTAACACAACCATGAATCTTGAACGATAGTTGAGTGATGAGAATTGCGACACAAGTATGTCTTAACTAAAGCCGTTGTGGAAGCTCCACTAAATCATCGCTTTACTGAGTGCAGTTTTTGCATTGGTGCTTACGCTTACTTTCATTTGTTTGTAGTACTATACTTTGAAAGTTCGAATTCTTTCGTGACACTTTCATGCGGATAATTGAGAGAACTATTTTCTGAAATGTTATTGCTTCAAATACTACGGTTGTTACTTGCTGTCCTGAATATTTCAGTTTTATTGTTGAGAATCAAAATGATGAACAATAAGAATCACAGATCATTTTGTATTCTCAGCCAGAGCAGTCGATGTTGCAAATGACGGGACTACTATTTGTAAAACAGTGAACAATCCATCGTTAGTTATTTTATTGGTGTAAATGATTCTGTAAAATAAGCAGAAAGAAGCTTTTTGTTTCTTCTTGAAACATCTCTCAACGAGGCTATCCTTACGAGAAATAATGGTCGTCCATTTTTTAAATGAATTGAGCTTTGCGCAAGGCATTCTGAAGAAAGAAACACAACATCTTACCTGCTGTGAAACATATGTAACACTATGTACTTGTCCGAGCATATCAACGCAACACTGGTGAAAATACGTGTTTCGTCGATCGCTCGACAAAAAGAAATATAAACGCTCGTAGTGCCAATCGTTTCGCTTTCCCCACTTTCGCTCGGCGAAGCATACCAAAGAGCGCAGTATCTGGATTACGTAACCATAGTCAGCCGTGTCTAAACTGGATGCGGTTCGATAAAATACATAACGTGGTCATACCACCAGAAGGCGACATTCCGTCATTGCTAAGTGTGCGCTCTGCCAATCACGAGAGAAGAAATACACGACAGTCTCGTTACGTAAAGGTAATGGGATTCCTTTCTTTAGAGTAATGAATCTGGTTTTCATTGTTTAAGATTTGGTTCTTACCTTCACTGATGAATCACAGTACAATTCTATACATCGACAAATTCGATGCAGTGAGATTATTTCGATATGGGATTTCAGTAGATTAAATTGTAAAACTTTTAAAAACCACATTTAAAAAATATATTTACTATTCCCAATTCTTTTAAAAGAACGGGCTCAAGAACAAATCATGCCCATTCACCAATATCTGCTTCTTCTTTCTCATTGTATAGCTCACAAGTATAAGTTTTGACGTCATGTCACCTATCTTGTTACAGAAAGAAGAATGTGCTCACTGAAATATCTCGCAATTTCATGCTGATGACCATGACATTTTGGGCACATATTTCTTTGTAAATGAGTACTAAATATTAAAATGCAAATAATACTATAAAGTGGTTTATTTAAAGTTTAAACTCACACTTGTAAATTAATAACGCGGAAGTTATTTAAGTTTTTGTACAATTCTCTCTCTTGCGATACGCAGTAAGTAAGCTTTTAAGTTTTTAATAAAACAATCTCATTCTAATGTTTCTTTTTTTGAATTATCTCTTCTAGTTTGTTCCTCTACCATTGTTTCTTGGTTTTCTCGGTCGTCCCCTAGATAGCTCTCGTGACCCATTCCCGGAACCGCGCGTCATCCGCAGTTGTAATGGAGAAAGATAACGTGTTCGCGAGTATTTGCGAGTGTTTCCTCCGTGTTTTATGGAAGCAGGGATTGTTCTGCGACGTGCATATGGTTCGACGTGTGTTCTGCGGTGCGTGTCACCTATATAAGGTATAATGTATGTGCTGTATAATGTGAAGGTAGGCGGTACAATCAACTGGAGCATGTAGCTTTAGAAGAAATGTATAATTCAGGGGTAAACACTGCAAATACTGATAACTTTATTCTTGTCAGTTATCCAAAATTTACTCCATATTATCATAAATTTCAGATTTCAAATAGATTTTTGATAAGAAGAAATATTTTTAAATATTCTTAAGTATTTAGTTATATAAATGTGGCGTATTAATAACACACATTTTCTCCATATTCGCAGGTGAAATATTAATATTAAAATACGAAGATCTGTTCAAACATTCTTTAGAAATATCCTTCCAAACAGTACATGGTTATTGAGGTCGAGAAAAGAAAATAACTATTTCTAATGTTTATAGTCATCCCCAAAATGGTCTAATTTTGTATTATTCTTGTTTAGACTGAATTAATATTATTATTATATATTGCCCCCATACACAGTTACAACTTGTGCTCAGGAGTACGATGTGGTACTCGAAGGTGACAATCGCGTTCAGGTGCAGTGTGCGGGCTTGATCCGGAACTAGAAGCTGTACCAAATTCAAATTCCTCTCCACAATCTAACGTCGATTCCATTTCTCGTGAGTCACAAACTCTTTGCGAACATAAAATGATTATATTTCATCATAATGTCCAATCCCTTTCAAACAAATTGACAGACATTGAAATTCTGGTACACGAAAGTCGATTCGATTTGCTATGCCTCACAGAGGCATAGCAACTAAGAACATCTAAGAAGAACTAAGAACAGAGGCTTAGCTTTCAACTAAGAACATCAACGATACTACTATTTCTAATTATTATTGTCGGCAAAATTTTAAAGGCAAAAATCCCCACGGAGGTACGTGTATCTACGTTCGTAATGATATTTTATCTTCTCCACTGACAGGCTACGAGAACTTCTGCGTAGATAGTGTGTTCGAAATTTCTGCAGTTAATCTGACCGACACCGGTATTGTTGTTTTGTGTATTTATAGACCTCCTCAATCAGATCTTGACATATTTTTTTAGGAACTTCAAAAATGTTTTAAAACATATCACACATAAATCTACTAAAACTATCGTTATATGTGGTGATTTCAATATCGATTTCTTGAGTACATCCGACTCTGCACATTCACCAGTTAATCGATTCAAGAATCTTATAGACTCCTTCAACCTTATTACTACGATAAACGACCCCACTCGCCTCTCCGACTCATCTCAAACATTGCTAAATCAAATTATCGTCAACAATGTAATCTCTGAAGTGTTTATCGCCGAATACAGTGATCACTTTGCTCAAGTATTGACAATTAATAATAAACTAAAACCTCTTGAAATCCTTTACAAATTTACAAGAGAGTGTAATGACATAAATAAATCCATGTTTATAAATTATTTGCGTGAATAAACATGGAAAGANGTGAAGAAACATGGAAAGATGTTTACAATTGCCAAAACACCGACGACAAATTCAATGTATTTATCTCAATATTCCTAAAACATTACGACTCTAGCATTCCCATAAAACGCAAGTTGATTAACACAAAGAAATACAATAGATGGATCACCCAAGAGATAAGGATTTCTTCAAAAAACAAACGCCGTTTATATTATCTTTCAAAACGCTATAACCAACCACCCGAATTCCGTAATTAATTTCGTAAATATAAGACTATTCTTCGAAAAGTAGCCTATGCAGCTAAAGTTATGGAAAACGACGCATATACTAAAATCGAACAACTGGATGAAAGCCATGTGGAATATTGTTAACAATTACACATCAACTTCTGAAAATCGCAGAGAAAATGTTTCTTTACTAAACGATGGCAAAATCGTATCAAATCCTCAGGACATCGCAAGTTTGTTTAATTATTACTTCTCAGAAGTTGGTAAAATAACGAACTCAATATATCCAAATCAATGTCCTCCAATTA
>NNCF01130255.1:568711-585812 GCA_002313205.1 Laupala kohalensis | reverse complement strand
GATAGATATCAACAGGTAGAAATGTCCTATACTAAAAATAAAATACTTCAGCGTTGTCTTTCAGAAACAAAGCCACTTACTTGCGGAGTACCCCAATGTTCAATTCTCGGCCCTGTACTCTTTTTATTGTATGTGAACGACATGTCATCATCCACATCAGATTATAAAATGGTTCTTTTTGCTGATGATACTCATTTACTATGTAAACACGCCAACGCTCAAAACGTTTTGTCTTACCTTGGTTCCATGAAAATCGTCTCATTGTAAACACTGACACAACAGTGTCTATATCTTTTCACAATAGTATCACAAAATGTTTACCCCAGGTTTCGGTTACTTTAAAAGGAACACAATTAAAAACTCCTACGAATACAAAATTCTTAGGTCTCCATATTCAAGACAACCTCAAATGGAATTGTCACGTTGACAATCTTAATTCCCAATTAAGCAAGTTGTGTTACGCATTCTGAAACTTAGTTAACGCAGTTAGTCCACGTATTTCCCGTTGCGTTTATTTTGCAAACGTTTACTCCCATTTACGTTACGGCATTACCTTCTGGGGTAATTCCGGTCAGAGTATTCAAACTTTCAGAATTCAGAAGAGGATAGTTCGGATAATTTGTAAATCTCACCCCCGAAACTCTTGTAAACCTTTATTCAAGGAATTAAATATCTTAACACTTCCCTGCATTTATATTTATGAAACGGTCGTGTTTGTTAAGACCGAATTACTGAAGTGCCACCCTTGCTTTATACGAAACAGTCTCGTTCACGAACACTATACACGCAATAGTAGTAATATTCATCGCCCTAGAGTGTCAACCACTCTTTGCCAAAAGGGACCATATCATTCGGGAATCGTTCTATATAATTCCCTGCCCAAGAATATAAAAGATATTATGAAATTGAATCTCTTCAAATCCGCGGTTAAAAACTACCTCCTGCACCAGTGCTTCTACACTGTAAAAGAATTTATTGATTTTAATAAAAGTTAAATTCGCCTTGTACTTTATCACGCCATTGCTGTAGTACTTTTTAAACAACTTATAACATTTTCAAAAACTATTTTCTTGCATGAATGTGTTGTCTTATGGCTCATGTTAATTTAGTTTTATGTGTACTCAACTTTGGCACGGTTGTGTACATAAATTCTGTAGCCCCATTCTGGCCCGGGTATTTCTCCGTTTTTCCTTCGGGTAGAGGCGGATTTATTATGCAGGTTTTCTAGGCTTTGTCTATGGGCATGTTTATTGTAACAATAAATCGTGAATTTAGTGTTTTTTCAACTCTTATGATTTTTAAACACTATACTCAGAATAATCTATAATTCGATAGTAACTTATACATGTAATTTTTTGCGTAAAATTTCAAACATATTGACATTCTATTAGTATTATAACTCGCAGCAAACATTTTATCTTATCTAGGAACTTTTGCTGAAATATTTGAATCCGCCTCTGCCTTAGGGCCCTTGATTGGAATTGATGGGATGGTCCCTTGCTTGCTTCCGTAGAGTAAATTAGTTTATTGTCCTCCACGTGGTCATACGCCGTTTGTACTGTTTTTTGACAATAAATTTATTATTATTATTAAATATTGAACTTAAAAGTAACACATGTAAATGTTCACATACCATTTAGACTAATTCACAATGAGTTAGAAATCATTCCTTTAAAAGTAAGTCTACTAGAACTATTATTGGAGTAATTAAAAGAAACAGTTTACAAATATTTCTTTATTGGTCCTTATCAAGCTTGGTTTTAATTCATAATTTTTCTTGAATTTAATTTTTCCGAGTAGAGGGTAATTTTTAGATAATTATGAATAAACTTTCGAATGTTACATATCTAAATTGTCAGCAATCATCTGCTACAGTTATTTATGGCAGAGTTAGGTAATCGGATGTGTAGAAAAGACTACTAGAAACCTGGTAGATCCATATGCTGACGATCCATGTGTATTGATGACGTCTTATATAATTTGTCCAACATGTTCCACTTCCTTTTTTCTAACTTTTTGTGACATAATTTTTATCATTCTGAGCAATAAAATGATAATGACAAAATCACAAAACCCTTTTCTGTTAATTTTGAGAAATTACTATTTTCAAACTACTCAGAACTAGTTTTTTACAAAATTTATGTGTATATAGTGCAAGGCCACATGTGGCCTAGAGACAATCGCTACCCACTCATAGCATAAACAGCGCATGGAAAGACTATAAACGACCTGTACCCGGTGGAGGAGAGTAACTGCATGAGGTGCTTGGAGGCGCGGCGCGGCGCGGCGGGCGCGTGCAACATATAGACACTAATGGTTGGAGACCAGGTGGCTGGTGTGCATGGCGGTGGGCGGTGAGGGGTGGAGGTTTACATGGAATTGACTGAGGAAGCCAACTCATTGCTTCCGCAGTTAGTGTTCAGGGATACTCGTAATGTGTTTTATAGTTTTCAAATTTTTGTTTTGACTTATTCAAAAGCAATTAATTTTTTTAATTGAAAGTCAACTTAAAGCATAAAAGCCAATAACGGTATATAGTATTGAACTGCCAATTATTTGAGATTATGTGCTGTGGAAATTAAATACTTTCTTCGAAAATTAAATTTGCAAAAGTAACAAATATTGTCTTTCTTTTTTTTTACTTTACTGAAATCGTAGTTTAGAGAAAGAAATCTGTTGGTAGAAGTAGTTTGATCACAAATTGCAATTTCGAAATGTACTAATATCGTATAAATTTTAAGAAATTTTAATAATAATTTAATAAATACCAAATAAATTTAAAGAAATTTCGGATAGTGCAATAATTATGTCAAATAAATTATCATAATTTTTACGACGCAAAGTATGAGGGAGGACTCCAATGACCTTACCGTTGACGAGCCCTAAAGCCCCACAAAAAAAAAAAAACTACGAGGGAACTGCACTTGAAAATATAAGACTTTCGGGAGAGAGAGAATAATTATTTTCTGTTTTGTTAATCTTTCAGAGTTGAGGTTTAAATCGCACTAAACTAACAAACGACTGTAGAAGTACTTTTCTAGAATTCATGGCTTGTAAAATGTTTCGATAATTCGCTTCATGTAGCAGTATATGTTACTAACAAGTGCTTAGCACGTAGAAAGCGAGAAAAAGAGAATATTGAATATACGAAGAAAACTTCTCCCCTCTTTCATCGTGCTTTCCAGTCGATGAATGGAACTCAGAACAATTTAGCTAAAAGCAATTTTCCTGAGAAACATTTTTAGTTACTTTATCTTCTTTAAACAAAATTGTTATAACCTCAAGAATGATTTTGTTTTACAAAATTACCTACAATAAAGAAATAAAAATTCCTGGATTGTATACTTCATTCATGCAGTTTAAATGTACATTATTATTATTCATCCATCAAATATTATAACTGATATAAGTTTAGGATTTTGATTCGAAACACCCATTAAAATTTTGTTTATGTAATCTACAACGTTCTGTGATATAACACAATTACATTGAAAAATTAGTTCATTATGCACTCAATGTTCTTGCGAAGTGCTTACGGTAGTACTTCTAGGTACTAGTTTCTCCGGGAGTACCTGCAGACCCTACAGAGAAAATAAAAACACCACTTCGGACTATTTCGGAGGAAAAACAAGGTATGACTTCTTTGTATCTTTAGTATTCTTAATATTAAAAAATGTCTAGCAGACAAGAATAAAATCTACGTACTATCAGACTTTATTTAAGTGGATGGACTGATTTGGATGTTAACGGATTGTTTTCTTGGATACCTAATAATTGCTATTTCTCAGAGAAATAACATGGCTTTTAGGGAACAATGGGTTCGATTTTTGTTCACCAAAATTGATATTATTTCTTCATATAATTTTCATGAATATAACTTAAGATGATAATAAGAAGGATGTCATACATAAGTCTCATTTATTCATTATTTCGGCGTACAGTCCTCTCTGGTGTTCCGTAAACTGAATTAAGTGTGTAAGGGGAAGGGAGGGGAGTGTTGGGAGCAGAATAGCTAGCGGCATACGCAGTGTTTTTCTCGGGGAATTCATTTGCCACGTCACGTGCAAAGTGTATTATGTGAGAAAATGAGACCGAGTGAATTTATGTTATAATGCTACGAACAAAGAAATTTCACTTTGAACGTACGGGTTCTATGTAAAGGTTACGTATACGATTCTTTTTATTTATTTCTTAGGAGCTCTTTGTACACAAGAAGAATTACCGAATTACCAAATTACCACTTTCTGAAGTGATATATTTAGAGGCGCTAATTAGTTTGATTTTAATTATAAATTCTACGTTTGGATTCGATTAAAAATAAATAACAAGTTGTGTGAAGAAAAGACTAGAATCCTCATCTATAAAAAGCAAGGGTCATTTCTTGTGAACAGAACTCCGCCTTCGAATTTTATTATTTATTTACTCAATATTATCTACATTTTAAGAAACCAAAAAATTAATTTCCACGTAATGAAATAACTGATTAAGCATGCAATAGCTCACGGTTATGCACAGTTTCCGCAAATGAGTCCGTTTTTGAAATATATGAGACGTGCAGAACAGAGGTGTTAAGTCCATAAGCATGGTTTTGGCAACAACAAAAAAACAGAAATTTGTAAAAAATGAGAAATAAAAATATGGATGCACTAAACATACTTATTTGGGAAAACATTGCAATTCAATTCACTTACAAGAGTTCTGCACTGAAAGTTCCAATTAAGGCGTGCAGAATAGAAATTATGTATGTCCTAAAGAATAGTTTGGAGATAAAGGGGAATGATGGGAGATAAAAATATTTACGTACTTAACGTATCCCAAATTTGTCAACAATTTAGTCGGAATTGTTTGGACTTACACCGCTTCTGTACGCTTCATATAAGCTGTTTTATATTTAAAAATTATAGGGGTAAGCTTATCTTAATGGGAAAATTTATTTCCTACAAAGTACTGGGAGGTTACTTGAGTGTGAAACTATATGTTGGAGTGGCGTGTGAGGACGCAAGATCCCTAGCAAGCACAGCAAGACAGATATTTAGATGAGTGCTGGTATATTTCACATTTGAATGTTTTTCCGGTAAACTGATCTCAACCATATAATGGATCAAACTTGGTGGAATTATATGAAACGATCAAAGCAAACCAGTGTGCTGTTTTACCTGTTTGAATCCACGGAAGAAATGGAATGAATTTCATTAGTCCTTGGATAAAACTGCGAAAATAGAAGAGCAATTGCAATACGCTAAATGTACCTATTTGTTGAATTAAAGCATCATAATTCTAATGCTTATAACAGAGAAAATGCTAAGAATATAACATCTGCACAGTTCGAGTTAGAAATAACAAGACAGTATGAAAGTCTGTTGAGCGAAATACTATAATGAGAGGAAATACTCTGTTCGTGGTTTTCTTCATCCATGTGAAATACAATGCAATGCTAACTAGGTGAAACTAGTCTTAGTAAGAAATTAGAGGCTAAAATGACTGCAATATTATTCTAGACTTTGCACTTTTCATTATTTTATCTTAACTTCTGTTGTTTTTCTTAAACTTTTGTTGCATATTTGGGTTCTTTGCATATTTGGATTCTTCATGACAGCACCTGGTGTTTCCCCCTTTCACTATTCCCGATCATAAAATTAATTACTCTCCAGCTTTCACTACATCAAAAAAACAAAAAAACAAAAAAATCAGACAAAACTTGAATTTGAAAGAAGTGGATTTGCTCTCGCAATTATATTTGAAACAGTTAGCAAATAAGCAAAGGATGAAAGTTACTTTTCTGAAGGCAGAAGAATTGTAGACAAAAGCTGCCTAAGTGACATTAGAGTCATCAATATTTATTTTTAAGGGAATTGGGTCAAATTTTTAGTTTTACAATATTTTTTAATATTATCACTTCCAATATTTTATTAACTCGAGAGTAAATCGATGTAACGCCACAACAGGAGAGATACAATGTTGCTCAAAATTCATTCATAGCTGTGTTTGAGTCTAACCACGAAATTATCAATTAGTCTCGAAAACTTTGTTCATCATGGGATATATAATTTAAGTTGCATGCATTTTATGTCATCGTCAAAGCATATTTCTAAAACCACATCAATTTCAAACCCATAAAAGAACTGGAATTTAAATATTCTTGGAATCTCATAGAGAAACAATTGTATTGATGTTTTTCCTTCGCCTGTTTCTGATGTGATCGTCTTCGCTCCAGCAACTCTGAAACAAATACCATTCAAACAAAAATTTATTTATTAATGATTATTGCACGAATAGAGGGAAGAATGAAATGCTAAAAAGTAGAAACAACCCCAGATCCCCGTGGTCAGGAGAAATTGAAATTCGTATTTGGAGTAATTCGAAATTTGATTGAAGCAGAACATAAGAAAGCATGCAATTCGCGAAATATCTAATGATGGAGACAAGAAAGAATCAAAGTAAATATTAATAAAATCCTGGTGGAAGTGTTTGATTTCGCCTCGCAACGTTCACTTGATAAGAAACTCTCATCATATCCCGTTCATCATCATAAAAAGTCTTTTCTGTCCTCTAGTGGAACGATGTGACGTCTTTATGGAACACATACAACTTCCTCTTACTTGCTTTTGTATGCTTTAGTAAATTATATTTATTACCAAAAACTTGTTTATTTCCATCATGAAGATATTAGGTTGGCAAAAATCAGACTTCCTCGTCTTTTTTCTACAATAATTTCTTCATGATATTAATCTCACGGAAAACATGAACAAGAACTTTTTCAAAATTTCAACTACTCGTCAACATTTCTCTGTGTGTGGATAAAAGTGTCAGTAAGTCAAGACAACGTACCACACAGTTTCACCCATTAAAATGTGATACATCGAAAGCTCGTTTTACTTTTTGTGGTAGTTGATTTAACTACATTATACGATGAAATCGATAACACTCAATCAGCTCGTCAAATACAGCGAAAGTAATATATCACTCTATTAATACGAATGACAACCTCCTACAATATGAACACCATTTTGAACCCATTAAAAAGTGCAATACCAAGAATTCAAAATTTCATTTTAAATATTTCAGTGGGTAACGTTTACTAAAAAAACAGGTATTAACTCAATTATTTTGTGAAATATAAGCTCATTCGTGATACAGCAATAGTTCGTAAAAATTGCGAGAATTTGAAAAATCACATTTCACTCTCCTGGAAAATATTTCCAAAACTCATTTCTTAAAGAGCTTTTACAATACTCCATCAAAAATTCAAGCTCCAGTTTTTAATACCTATTATTGAAGTCAGGATAACGCAATAAATATTTTCAAATCTTTTCTTCCCCCCAAGAGTGAAACAGCCATAATTCCATAAAAGGTGTATAAGATATTTTATTTAACAATATTTACATACAAAATCCAAGATAAAATCTCAATTGGTTCGTGAGATACAACTAAAATAATATACCATGCTGTCACAAATCTGAAAATTATTTCTACACCTTTGTTCCCGTTAAAAAATGAAATACAGAAAAAACTCATAAAACCTGTATGAAACAAAGTTGATTTTAATCATGATAGCATCTCCAGGTACTTAAACCAAATATTTTGTAGCAAAGACAAGAAGTAATTTGGACGTGTTTTTGCCAAACCAAAGAAGCAGCAGACAGGTTACCTTTTTCTTATCATTGCTCTCACAGTGATTACTCTAGTAAGCATTAAAAGATATTGCAGGACATTTTCAATACCTCTTTTCATAATTTTGCCTTCAATTTTCCTGGAAAAACATGGTCTTATAACCAATAAAATTCCTGTGGCATATTTGACTGGTAGTCATTACATTGGTTCTCCTTAGTTGATCTATAGAACTGTAACATCACACCACAAGCCCTTATGCGGTGTGAGTATTTTTTGGTAGAAGCGGGATCCACATAAATACCACAATTCCTATGGTAGTTTTCGTCGCTGCCACCAGCCCAGTTCAAACTCACGTGTAATAACAATAAATAATGATTTAATACAAATTAACTAGAAATCTGAATTTACAAACTGAGACAAACTCTCAAAATCATTAATACATATATAAATCTGTTATTACACAAGTAATGCTATCAGAAAGCATTAATTACACTTGGATAAATTTAGTTAAAGACAACTAAATAGTAAAAGCTCTCAGGTTAAATGAACCTTCAAAATAATAAGTTGTTTTCCCCAACAACTATCTGATACAAGTTACGACACTCGCAACTAGTAATGACTTCATTAAGACTACCGCAGCAGCCTAACGAACATCTGGTCTCCACGACCTAGTCTAGCCCAGTCACATCTCAGTGCCGACGAACTCTACTTCCACGTAAAAGTCGACGAGGATCTTCACTCCTCCCAATATATACAGTAGAAGAAGTCACGTGATCAGCAAATAACGTCGCCTTCGCCTCCACCGTGCAAGTACTCTTTTGGGAGACCCCTTCGGCTTCTAGGAATGCAGAGACTGCGCCGTGAAGACGAACCGCCATAGGCGTCAAGTAGGCGACCACAAACACCCTTTTCAGAATCTCTCATTGTTTTACATCCGGCGACGCACTTTATTCACCACGTTTTAACATCCTTCTTTTCTGAGGTACACCTACATTCCAGTGGACCTTGCATGGGTCAACGTCGCAGGCCGCATTCTCCGAAAACAGTCGTACATTTCTTAGGAGGTGAAAGGTGTACGTTCAAACAATACCTCAATAACTGAAGAGGCTTAGGGTGGGTCCCAAGTTCGTCGCACTTCCGTCTTAGCGCCGACCGGCCACTTACTGTAAGATTCTTAACAGCATCCGGCTTATGAAATGCAAAGTAATATCAATATTTCACAAATTGATGGAATGTCTTGGCGCCGACGTTACAAGAACAAATTGAAATGATTTCGTGTGAATTATTATGCGTAGTGTGTTAATTTTCTTTTAGTTATATAGTATGTTTGTAACTGAGCAAACAAATTTGATATTTTGAATGTTGTTGGGGCTCAATTGAAATATTGGTGTGACAGGCCGGTACAGGTACAATGCAATAGGGTGAGAGGTGACGAGGAGAGATTAAGTTGTGTCAGTGATTAACCACAGCGTGACTTTGTAATGAGAGGAAATAAGTGATCAATTTAATGACAAGTGATTCATAATGCATGTAACCTGAAAACTAATACGTTTTAAATTCTTTTACAAATGTTATTGTATTTTATTGTACTGACTATGTTGGTAATGAAAAGCACATTAGTTTGGAATATTGGGTGCTTTGTTTAGCAGCTGACAATGAATTCAAAAGTTATTTCAAATTTATTTCCAGAAAATTTGAATAGGAAAGTGGGATGAGACGTGTACTCTTTTAATAACATGAAAATGGTTTATTCGCGAGATAAAATATCGTTTTCTAAACGTGAAAGTAAGAATATATCCTCGACGTTTATCATTAAAACTTGACTGGTTACATGTTAATATTACGATTGCAGTAAAATAAATTAGAATATTCTCCCCTAAACTGGGTTATGTTAAGCATTCTCTTCTAAAGTATTATGACCTCAGTTAAGATTTATAGGTCGTGTCTTCGTAGCAGACGAGTCCGTCGTCGTATCTCCACCGCCCCCCGCGCTGCGCTGCGCCGGCCAGCGTGACCGTAGCCGGTAAGTCACGAAGCTTGAGCTCCACAGGGCGGGTAGAGGCAACGCGAATGGGTAATGCTCCGTTAAAGGTACGCTTTGTGTCGAGGCGAGCAATGGGAAATCTTTATGAACACGTGCCAACGTTTGCTGGTTGCAGTGCTTGCATCGTTTGCATCCGTTATAGATACATGGCAATGTACTTCCCCAAGCACGTATCCTTCAGTGTTTTCGCTCGCTAATTAATGGTCGAATTGTCGGAGTATTAAGATGTCTGATTTTATTCTCCTTCAGTTGGTCGGAAGAAGAGTTTTACTAAGTCGAGTTCGCTATTGATGTTCGTCAATGGATGAAAATAAAATTTGCATTTCGCGATTAGGCTGGGTAAGGTATTTCTAACATATATGCGCTGTGGAAGAGCTTCTTATCTTAATGATTTCAAACATTGACGATTTCAACACACTTAGTTGAAAATTAGCATGATGCGTGAGAAAAAGAAACTTTTGACTATTTATGGTTTTATATGAAACCATAAATGTTGGGTAATTTTATTTATTTATATTAATTGTCCCCCTCTTTTCTTTCGATAAAACTTTGTCACCTTTAACGTGAGATTGTAAATTTTAACCGACATACAATTAATTATTCCTGTTTATATAGGAGTATAGCAATTGGGAAATATAGAAGTCTCTCAAAAAACAAACAATTTCATATATACTTTACAGATTTGGGGGATTATTAATTTCTTATAAATAGAATTTTTAAAACTTTTTCATTAACCTCCTGAGAGGTGAACAGATGCAGGGTCTATTATTAATAGCATTCCTACTTAAGATTGGTAATTTTATATATCTACAGAACTTGAGAGTTGCCGAGGCTGAGTGGGTTGAGCTCTTAACTGTAAGCTTGTCGGTCGAGAGTCGATCTCAGATGTGGAATTTTTACTTATACCTCATCGTCCAGACTGGCTTCCTGTCTTACTCAGGCTGCTGGAAAATGAATTCTAGGTCTATCCTGGGGTCAAAGTGAGAAATGCTGTCGATATCTCCTCCTAGTGCCAAAAGCTTAGTAATTGAGAAGTAATCTAAGTAATCATGGGACGTGTTGGATATTTTGACATGACTTAATGGCGTGAGGGGATTAAAGATTATGCTCAGATTATCACTTAAAAATTTCTCTCAAATTATTATTACTTCAATCCATGTTGGTATATCCCAAGACGTCTACTCAATTCTTCTATTATTAACGTCCATTATATAATCAAGTATTACAACCTTATGATGGATGAATGTCATTTATTTAGTGCTTTGAAAATCATTTGTAATTCCGTAGTCGTTTTGTCACATCTTGTATGTTTGTAAAAGTTAATTTACTCATTTGAATCCTTCTCCACCTACTGTTCTATTCATCTAGTTTTTCCACCATCGCCATTTGCCTCCATCCTTTAACATCCTATCTCAGCATCTTGTTACCCACCACTACTTCTTCTCTCATCTTCATTTATTGTCAATGCTTCATATTTTGCACTTGTAAATTTATGGGTTACACTCCATGTTTACCAGCTCCTGAGTTGATATGGTTTGAATGTCCTGTATGTCTCAATAAACATAATTTTTTAACCTGTTGTTACTTTTTCTCCACCTTCTGCACTACAACCCGATATATCCACATTCTTATACCATACATCAAGAGTGCAGCCCGCAATAGAAAACGAGTAAATTATTACAAAACAGCATGCGCTCGTTCATTGATAGTGAGGACGGAGATGAAATGATCATCTCTTCTATGAGCCGTGCAGAAACCAAAGCAAAACATAATCCCTTCTAGTTCAGAGCTTCAGTTCATGTGATATCCCTATGTGATATCGGTACTATTCTGATCAATCAATAGATTATTTTACATTTAAATAACATCAAAATATTCCCATTTTATGTTAAATTGTATGATTTTCTATACAAATAATTTTCAGGACGATTAGTGTTCCGATTTGTATCGTGAAGATTTGAAACTCAGACGTATCAGATTTGAACAGTATCGTTGTAGCAAAATTGAAGGAAATTACAGTTTGTTTTAATTATTGGATTCTTTATTCTGTGTGCTTTATTTTTTCCGCCAAAGAACCTACCATCATTGCACCAATTTACGAGTCACCTTCAAACCTTTTTATGACAAAGGTTTACCACTTGTTTTCTTATACATTTTTAATATTCTATTAATGAATAATACCACATATAGGCAATAAATCGTTATGCCCATTATTTCTTATTATATTGTTTTATTTTTCATTGAGAGTTTTGAATAAAACGAAATTCCTGTCAGGAAGTAGAAAATTACAAGAGGAGGATATGTTTAGAAAGGAATACGTAGTATTACACACATCAATACGTGCATTTATTTATTTGCAAAATGATCAGTGGACATAGTACATCTAGAGAACAGTAGGTTCTCTACAAAACGAAAATAAATGATGTGTTTCATCACAGAACAATTTATCTGTATTGTATTGTGAAGTTAGAACTAAGCTACACTACTGCATGGCATTTAGGAGTTTATTAATGAAAATGTGACAGTAACGTCAAAATATGGAGAATGTTGAGAATATTTTGCAAGAGAAAAATTATGAAAAGAAAAAGGAAATATATAGATATCACACTTGTGCACTTTCAGCATGAAACGGACGAAAACATCTCTGAGGTAAACTCCAGTTATGGAGGTCTTCCATGGAAAGACTTATGATGAACTCAGTATTCTATAAATTAGCATTCTATAACTTGTATCAGATTGTTTAATTATTCTTGGCTACAGAGTAATCTTTTCTCGTGTTATTGGTCGTGCATCAAGGGCGTTAAAGTATTTTAATTACAACGTAATAGCGATTGAAGAAGCTGCAAAAGCAGTAAAATTCCTTTTGTTCACATATGTTGTAAACTATCGCTCAGCGAGTGTACGTTGAGAAGGCGCGTCAACTTCAAAGAGAGTTTAGCAGCAAAAGAGGCGACGTAAAATACCGCGACGAAGTGAAATTGGCAATAGACAACGAAGAGGCGGCGTGCAGGTCGATAAATCTTTCTTTCGCGAGAGACAAAGTGCTTTCAGAAATATGTTCAATATGATCTCTGACTGTACAAACGGTTTAGAATTACAACATCGACCTTTTATCACTTTTGTATAATTTCTGATTGTGTTCTATTTATAACTAAAAACAAAAACAAATGCAAAGTCAATCAAATTGCCGGATTATTTGAGATGAATTGTAGTCAACATCTTATTATTATTTGAAGCGGTTGCCAATACTTTTCAAGTAATTGACTGACCTATTGTTTATTATAATCTAGGTAGATATCGAACATTTGGTGTGCATGTTCTACGCAATGGACACCTTTACAATTTTCATCATTCCAAGACAAACTCAAAATTCTTATTTGCGGAGTTAGATGCCATTTTGTTCCTAAATAACTCTTCAAATAAATAGAGAACTGGATGTCAATGTATAAAAAGAAACCAACGATAAAATAAGAAATAAATATATGATTAAAAAGGTAATTTATGTTTTTAATTTATTAGAGGGAATAGATACAAGCTTTATGATAAGAAGCGTGGCAGGTGTACATATATTATATAAACAATAAACCCTCACGAAAAGTAATCAGAGGTAAGATATTATAAGTTTTTTGTGAAGAACGCTTTACATATTCAAGGAAGTCTTCAAGGAATAAACGAAATATGAAGGAAAGCAATCTTCGTGTTTTCACAGATCACTGATTTTACTGACTTTATCTTGTCGTCGAATGACTTTAATGTTTTTACCATATAGTAGAAAATTAAATTTTAATATTAAAAACACATCCATATACATTTCTGGAAAAACAAATTAACTTTCTTTCAAACGTACGTTTTTCATGTACGTTTTTCGATGCATATATTTTGGGTTTTTGTATATTTTTATCTTGAATTTTTGAAGCATGTTAACATTTTTAATGTAGTTATTGTATGAAATCTCGTCTCCCCAACAATCATTTAGCTTCCTTAATGTAAACCCGGTTCTTTTACTCGTACAGCATTCTCTTCCTCGTTGTTATTAAGTGTCCGCCATAACCAACATTTTATAAATAATATTTCAACTGACAAGTCCTATGTAGTATTTTGTTTGGTAACTTCATTTTCCTTAATGAAGTTTTTGTCAAACTAAAAGTGGGTTGTACCTAACCATGTAGTGGGTTTGCCACATTTGACGGTTTGGGAAATTGGAACTCTTCCCCTGCCATATTCGGAAGAGAATTCTCCTGGATACACAGAAAATAACAGGACATCTACCATGTCGAATCGTAAATGTAGATTTATGACCACATTCAGCAGGGCATCAGTATATATCATAGATGAATTTTGTATTATAATTATTATTAATTGATTTTTTTAAATTCATTGAACTTGCAAAATAAACAACAAGTTATCTACATAGATCATTATTATTATTTCAACATTTCTTCACAACTGTCGATGTTAGCGTCGGTTTCATTTGTTAGCCAATCCAGGTTGCAACCAGCTTCGTCAGGATCAGGTTATTCAATTTCGTGTTTTTAAAGTACCTTGCGCAGGATGTGAGCTGTTCCCATTAATGCAATTTCCTGCACTTCACTTTCCTTAGTACTTCCGTGATCTTTCTAGGACACTAGGTTTTTATTTTATGTTTTCCCTGATATGATTTTGTATTTCTATATACTGATTTAATATTTAATCCAAACTGAATATATTACTTTGTCTTCAGAAGGTTTCTTTAATTCTCGTTAGTTTTCTAACGCAGAAGCAAGTGAAACGCTTGGTCGCAGAGGCCAGGTAAAGAATTGTTTAACCCCTTCCTACTATGCGATAATAGAAGCCGTTATCGCGATTTAGATCACTGGGCACACGGAGGAATTCCTTTCTTCTCTCCACACGCCATACTCCTCGAGCACTGCTTTACCTTCACCATGTACTCAATGAACTCGCACCCTCCGAAAGAGTTTTCAAACATGTGAAAAACTCACCTCTCAAAGAGTGAGAGAGTAGTGGTCTGGAGGTGGTTTTCGGTAGTGGTTTCATTTTAAGTTCTAACGCAACCTTATTGGGTGTATACACGCGAAATTGTCCCTCCCGAACATCTGAATTGATGTATCTTTTTACTTGAGTTGGGACATGGTTACTTACTGTTACAATAAGTGGTGGCCCTCAGGAAAAGTGCGGTACATAAGCCTTATGAGGCACCGTCGTTCCTAATTCTGAGTGGCAGTTCGCGTAGATGTTCCTTTCCATTCTGATTTAAGAGCATTAAAAATTTAAAATACAGTATTTTTGCTTCACTACATATTCTTTACTTATTAAATTCACCATTTTAATATTAAGCAGAAATCAAGATCTAAATAATAAAGTAGTCCTAAAAACTCCTCACCGCAATGTTCGAGGTTAAAAATTTAGAACCATACTTGATTTCTTCTAGACATTATGAAAATAAATAAATACATAAGTAAAAAAATATGCATTAAGTCCATCCCATTCCATCCCGGAACAGGTTACGTAAAATCCAAACGGAACGCAATAATAGTTCAAGCATATATTTCCCATTTAGAATTTTAAGTCGATATATTATCTGATCGTCGATCAAATTATGGAAATCTGTTATATCTCATGAAGGCAATATCTTTAAATAATACCTTTGACGTGTCATGGGAATATGCGAAAAAAAAAGAACGTTCACATCTCCTAGCCAAAATCGATGTCGTCGTGTTCTTTGTAAGAAATCTCATTGTGCAGAGGAGATAATTTGAATATGACCTTCATACATACTTTAGCGTTATAAACGACCTACATAGGTACCCCACGTCTCTTCCCACGACCCCAACCTATGTAGCGTTTATCCCCTGCGTTCGTACTCTCCTACTCAAGCTCTCTTGCATCTATTACCCACTTTCTCAGTGCATCGCTATGCCTGCGTTATCCGTATCGCATGTTCTCTATCGAACGGCCATTCTGAACCGGAAAACATGTTCAAATATAAACGAACACAATTGGTTGCATATTGAGCGTATTTGATAAGATTTTTTACAAACTTACGAACACATTCACGTAATATGTCAATATGTCTTTCCAAAAAGAAAGTTTTAAAGACAAAAATAAAAAGTTCCTCTTTCTACAAGATTTCGACGATGATATTTTCATTCATATTTCTCTTGACATTGTCGTTCTGTTTTAAGTTTTTATTTCAATTGATGTTATCACTTCTAGCAAAAAAAATCACAGACACTATCAGCAATTAAAAGTACTAAAGGCGAAGAATGTGAGATCTAAACAAAATAAAAAATAAGTTAACCAGACATATTGATTTAAAAGTAGGCTTCCTCGTTCTGGACCAGATGCCCCTTGGCTGTTCGCAGCATTTTAGTGCCCAGATAGAATTGTCAAGAAAATGGTGAAAAGGTCAGTTTAGAAAACCACTACACGACAACACTCGTACGCTTAAGGAAAAATGTACTGTCAGTGGAAGTACATATTTAGGGAAGTGCACACGGTAGTGATCCGTGTGTGTGTGTTTTTTCTTGTTCTTCTGCATCTTGTACAATCTCCCACCCGCGCCTCGTCGTCGGCCCGTCCATCCGCGCGCCCGCAAGTTTACTCACGCGCCTCAGTCGCGATGACAAATAGATACACGCTTCGCGTATAATTAGCATGAAGTCTCGTGTCCGCGGTGCACGCGCCTCGCATGGTAAGGCGCGCTCAGCGGCCCGTGCCGAGCGAGGAATGGCGACGGCGGTAGAGATGCTGTATTCACTGCACAGTGGACCCCCAATACACTATGGTAAGTAAAAGAATATGTGAATATAGTTAGCATTGAAGTCATGGGATGAGTGTTACGATTGACCCAAAGTATTTCCAGGGAAAACGTTTTGACTTCATTACAATTCATTTCATGTATCCGCAGTAAATCAGTGCACGTACCTGTATATAGTGCTAGAACAAGAGATATGTCCACTTCCTGGGTAACATTTAGGTACCTCTCGACACATAAGAAAGAGAATGAGATCCTTGGGACTAGTCATCGGTGTGCTACTCACAGTAAATCAATGTTAAATCAACATGTTGGTCACAATGTGCAATTTCGTGTTCCAGGTTAATTTCAAACACAATAACATAACAAGAACAAAAAAAGAGAAAAAAACATTACTCGGAGATAACTAAAGTTACTTCTAGATAACGACGCGGGAATAGATTCCGGAATCTCAGGATCTGTGCAGGAGGTTCTGGATCTATTCCCGGCTCGCAGTCATATCAAAATAACCTTAGTTATTACATACAAGTCCGCGTATACGGAAAAAGTGTAAACAGCTAACATTCCAAATAAATATTAAGAAGAAATCGAGTTTTAAGGATATAAATTTTAAAGGAGAGTTACTACGAATTGTTTTTGAAGACTTTGCTTTCGAAACTTCATTTGAAAAATCTGCACTATATATATATATA
>NNCF01130255.1:472091-568671 GCA_002313205.1 Laupala kohalensis | reverse complement strand
TATATATATATATATATATATATATATATATATATATATATATATATATATATAATAGTACGTTTAATACACATGTCTTTTACTAACCATAGTATATATATAATATAAATTAGAAATAAATTAAACCTATTCAATTTGTTATTGATGAATTTTGACGAATTTACAAAAGAAAAAAGGTACACAAATTTTCTTTTTATTACCAATATCTCTTTATGCGAAGTCCGTAACTTAAAAATTAATTAATTAACGAGATCAAACAGGTATCATAGAACCTTGAAATAAAAATAAATACATTGGAAGTCAAATATAAATTATTGAAACCTAGGTAGTTTGGTACCATGTAGAGATGTTTATGAATTCCCAATGAAATCTTATCATTGCGTTTGACTCAGGGGTACTTGTGAGGGGAGAGTTGTATATCCCCACGTCATGCATGAACTCAATCGATGATTGCTTTTATCAATGAAGATAACTTATGTTTCTTGTCTATTATTTGCGCTAACAACACCCATTAAATGATCCAATGACATGACTAAGGTACTTGAGATCACTTCGAACGACTGAGGTACCTGAGGCAGAGGTAACGCATTTTCAGAGCAGCATATTCTCTTCATAGCATTTACCTCATCGAGTTAATAGAGACATCATTTTGGCAGCACAGCCCCTCGCCCTCTTCAGACTAATATTATTGGGTATTTGGCCATTCCTTTGGTAACCATTGCCTCACAATTCTTGCGCCAAACATTTCGGTTTACAGAAATGTAGAGCGGAAGATCAAAACCTCGACACATTTAAATTAGTTTCTTTATGCAGAAAAATCATCATAATTCTGAAGCTATTTCAAATTCTTAGTTCTTCACGAATTATTGATATTGTTACGAATTGTTATATTTATATCATATGCTTTTATTTGCTATAAAAGTGCTGTTTTCAACACACTCAAAAGAATCCATTGCAGATTTTCAGTCGTACATTTCTGCATGATTACATTCCTGCGTCACAACTCTATAACAACACTCCATCGTATTATCACTAGCCGCCTCTTACCTTTTCTCTGACGAACGGGTTTGTTGACTATTGTTACAAAATCTGCGCGTTTCAATAATCCGCTCTAACCTTCCCTTTATCCAGTTATATAAAATTATATACATTTTCCATAAGCCAGTTATAAATGATTTCCTCTTGAAGGAAAAATGAATTGTGGTTCGAAAAAAGAACAAAAATGTACCGTTCCTCATATGAGATCAAACGAGATCGATTTTTAATATAAGTGAGACGAGTTTTTGCAATATCTTTGGCTATTATTATACGTTCGTGGCGTGCCGAAGTCATTTATCTCTGATGTGAATTTAGGAACGTCACATGCCAAAAGTGATGCTGAATTGTATTTTAACAATTAATATTTTTATGTTTTCTTAACATATATTCTGCAAATGTCATTTATAACTCTTAGCATTTATGTTAGAATTTGACGTTGATTCTTCCTTCGTGTCCCTGGTTCATGAGTTTTACTGAATATTTTCTTGTTTTCAGTATCTGACTGAATCCGCTTTATTCCTGTTTTACTCTATTCATTTTAATACGTGAGATCTTTTTTTTGTTTTTTTCGATTTGACATGCGTATGAAAATTGCTTGCCAGCAATTGTCTTACGGAACTGATTTTGAGGCTTCAAATTCAAAACATATTCAAAAGTAATTCTTGAAGTTCGATATACTCTCTCATATCCTTCTTTTTTTACTCTACTATTCACCAACGGCAACTCAATTTTTTTCAAGACTCAGTTTAATTTTCTTGTTGTTCAAAATCTGTTTTTAGATTTCCCTTGTGTAAATCAATAAGTTTCTTTTAATTTTTGTTACATTTTTATTGTTTTGCCTCTCTCAGAATTTGCTGTCCAGGAAGGGAATTATTGAGATAGTTAGTGCAGTTTCTAGTTCTTTAACGGCAACTAATCGGCGTCTAGACACGAACGGCAACTATTCATCTGATTCATTTCGGCATTACCTTAATCCACACGTACCCTCCACGGCATTCTTTTCCCAAATTACAGATCTTCGAAGATCATTGTTTTACCTGTATATGATTTACCTGCATATGTTTTACCTGTTCTCAATGCCCGCACTTGCTCCTTCTTTGATAACCATCACCATTGCAGCCGCTTTTGGAGAAGGGTAATAAATCTGTTTCTGTTTATCACACTTCTTCTTCCCTCCCCCTACGTATGCCCTCTCTTATGTCTTAATTGTGGTAATGTCCTCCCAATTTAGTTCCACCGTCCAGTTTTCTCGTTCTCCATCTCGCGTTAGGATGTTTCACTAACCTTATGTCATTTACAATAATTAATACCTTTTTCGTCACTTATAGTCAAACCTGACGAAAAAGTTCTTCTGAAGATGTCGGCTGCAATTGCCAACGAAACATGTAGTATTTTAAATCGTGAACGCGACTGAACAACCTGGAAAAAGTTTCGATTATTAACAATGATAGCCGTGAAAGTTTGCATCAATACTTAAGTGATTTGTTTCTTCAGTTACATTTCGTCCCCTTATCCTCGTTGAAAATTCTTTTTCCTCTTTCCCTTTCGGCACCGCAGACATCACTGTTGCAGATCCCTTCCTCCATTTGTCGTCCAGGCAATCACAAAGCGCGCGAACAAGAGACGCGCACTCAGCGCTGTATCACGGCGAACGCGTTGGCTACGTCAGCCGCTCTTATGGCATCCGAGCGAGTGGGAGGTAAAAGTGCACGAGGGAATCGCAACTGCTTAGCCTCTCTACACTCTACACACATGGTAGTAGTTACAAACACATTTCTTTGAGCGATGTTTGAAATGTAATGATTTCGACAGGTGCGAATTGCCTCTTAGCAAATGGATCACTCCAGAAATATTAGGGAAGAAATTTAATGGCAACGGAGAAAAATTTTAAAATATATCACTTTTCAGATGAAAAGGTATATCTAGAAGGAACTGACCCTACGACGCACAAGTAGTATCCCTAGAAAATTGGAAGAGATGCGAATTCGGTTTGGTGGTGGCATTAGAAGAGATTCACATTCATTCTAGAATTTAGGGACTGTATTTGGGCTTATTTAGAAGAAGGGTGTCAAGTCAAATTATGCTAAAGAAATCCTTGCTGAAGAAATAGAGATTAAATCATTCGGAAATGAAATTCTTTTATAATGAGGATCGTAACATTCTCATGACATTTTGAGGATAAAAATAGCTATGTCTGAGATATTACAAAGCATGAAAAATTTAATTAACGACACAGTACAATGCATCTTTGCTACCTGTGAAGCTTGGGTTTACACTTTAATACTAGGTTACTATAATTAAGGATGAACTGTAATTAAGGAGCGTAACAACGAGTTTTCTGTATCGATATTATCTTCTCACAAATGCCACTGTTATTCTTCTGCGTAAAGTTCATTTTAGTAAGAATCCCTAATGGATTTGACTAATAATGTTCGAAACCATTAACTAATGTTATAAGGTTATAATCACAAACACATGAATAGTACACAAGAAAAAAGTGTGAGCTGTATTACATAAGAATATAACATTAAGTTAATAAAGTTCTTGGACTTTTACGGATCCTTCTTGTATGTAGTACATACAAAAGAAAAAAAAGCATTATTTGTAACGTAACATTTTAGAGCAGTACAACTAAATGGTCCAGATCATTAAGGTCTAAGATGTGCATTATATTAAATCAATTATTATAGTACAGGTAATAAGTTTGATTATATCATCCATTTCCGGAAAGTATAAAATATTTTCTACATTTATTGGGTTTTTTTTCTGTACATAAATGTGATCTTATTTTATGAAAAGGGACTAACTTTGCCCTTCCAAACGCTTTTTATATTGTTTATGGAAATATCTACAAAGTAATTTCTGTATCCTAAGAAGACTAACTAACTATTATAACTAACTATTCTCGAAAAGAAATCCTTCCTTTCGTTCAAACTTCGGGTTCATCCTAATTCATTATTTACCTTGGAGGATTCACATATAAATTAACCTGATGTAAAACGTTCGCGCAAATTTCATATTAATGCCAACTCAAGATTTTATGACATTTTAAAAATGTTTCGAATATTAGATATTTTGAAAAGGTTTATTTCCTTTCTGTGCTACACCAATTTCTTCGTGTGTCAAGTGTTCTTTTAGAAAAACAGTAAAGGAAACTGCGCCATAAGACGTGACCTTGGACTACGGCCTCCACTTGCACCGGAAGGTAGCTGAGTACGAGATACGTTGACAAGCATTTTACGAGCACAAAATAATTGCCAATATAGGAAATAATTGTTTTCAAATTACGTATCTCCACTGATAAAAAGTTATTTATCGTTAGGATACATGGGATTTTATTTTATAAAGAATTATAATATAAATATAAAGAATTTGTTAAATCGATTTACAAGTATTTATAAAATGATAGTTTAACACTCCCGATTTTGCTTGTTTATTTTCGGATATTTGCACCAATAATATACCTTAAATCTCCATTGATATCTACTCTTGTTGTTCATTTTTGTTGTTTGTTTGGTAATATTGGTGCGTAATGTTAATGAGTATATTTACTCCTTTCTTGTTCTCATATTATAACAGATAAATTGATTGTGATTTGAAACAACTTACCTATAAGTGTAAACTACATTAATCAGTATAAACTACACATTTTAGCGCTGGATTTAGTTGGAAGAGCTTATTCTTTAGCACGTTTTCAAAACTGTACCTTGGCGACTTGAATTTTATCAGTATAATTGGTAACTAAAATGTGTCACATTAAAGGTGTCAATATCTTTGGCTGGTGATGTCATTTTTACTTCACGTTTGATCAAATAAATGGATAGAAAAAGAAGGAAACGTGACAGCATTGCAAGCAGGATTTACCTAATAACTATAGTAATAAAAAAATAACCATAATACAGTGGATAACAATTTCATACCTACCGCAATGGCGAAAATGGTATCTTCCGTGAAAAGAGTTAAGCTGTTTTGTGCTTTTGTGGATTTTGAAAAAGCCTTCGATACCGTTTAGAGGTATCTCCACCAAAAGCCCTAAATATCCTACAAGGAATATATAAATCATATTCGGCATGTGTGAGGTTGAAATTAGATTGTGTAACGGATACATTTTCTATGGAAAGAGGTGCAAAGCAAGGTCGCGTACTTTCCCCATTTCCCCACTTCTCATTATACTATTCATAGATGGGCTCATAGTTAGACAGTCATGATAAATGCAGACGCATCCAGGATCGGAGATGAAAATATCTCAACACCAGCACTCATTTTTGCCGACGACTTGATAATCTTCTCAAAATCACAAACAGGTTTACAAAGAAGTTTAGACGAATTAGAAATTTTCTGCGAAGAAACTAAATTAAAAGTTAACGTTAATTAGACAAAGACCATGTCATTTAAAAACGGGTGGGTCTACAGTAAGAATGAAACTTGGTCCTATTAACGAGAAACACTAGAAAATGTTAAAAGAGTACATATATTTTGGAGAAAATAGCTACATGAACGTAAATTGGCATTAAGAGAAAGCTCTACGGAAAGGGAAATCTAAGTACAATAACAAAGTCAAATTACTATTCCTGACATTGCTCCAAGTCTTATGAATAAAATGTTTTAATCTCTCCTCATTCCCGAAATAGAGTATGGAGCGGATATATGGGGCGCGGGACAACGAAATTTTAAACTCACTTCAAACGAAATATCTTAAAAAGGTAACAGGTATTGACCAAGGCACACAAAATAGACCATCTAAAGGGAATTTGGGTTGGTTTTCGATGAGGCTAGGCACCAGGAACCAACTAATAATTCAGTCTTACCATTGTAATCCAGAGGGAAAAGGGGATAGGCAAATTAAAAATTCAATTCATAAAGCAGCTCAATTATTTATGTCAGAACAGTCCGTCATAAGACGACCAAAAAGAGATTAAGGGAAAACCCCAAGAATTACTGTATACTGTCAAGAAATAGAAACAAACAGACTGGAGAAAAGAGAACTTATGATACAAAAACAGTGGGGCAGAAAAACCATACATTCTAAAATTAAAAGAACGAACGGGGTGACATCCTCACACCATCCCTCATCGTTAAATATTACATTTCGTCATACTTTGATACAACGATATACAATTTGTGGACGTCCTGGAGAAGGTTAAAACAAGAGTTGAAACGTTGTGTATTTATAGATCTATGTCAATAAATATACCGAGTAGTTAACATAAATATCGCAAAATATATTAAATGTACTTTTGCCATATAATATACATAAATAACACGATTTGCGTTGTGCGAGAACGGTCTAATGGGACACAAGTCGTGATGGGGTGTAGGTAAGAAAATAGGGAGAGAACATACAAGTAGCAGCTTAGGGTATTAGGACTGAACGACCGAGCGCCGGCGTCGATGCCTTGCATGTGGCTGGCGATGCTCGGCGCGATTACGAGCAGACAGGCGCACGCCACGCGCCAGCCGTCCTGCACGAACAGAGAGACAGACGTACCGGAGCGAACGACACGCCAAGGCACAAGGAGAAGGTTTTATTTTTATATTTTCACTAGACGACCCTGCCCGACTTAGCATAGGAGTTTTTGTTAGTTTAATACCGTTCACCCTTCGCCCTAATTTCGAGAAGACAAAAATGCGTAGACCGTAATTAGTTCGTAATATTTATATTCAATACGAATATGTACGATTATTATAATTTATTTTAATAAATGATGAATGAGGCAGTAATTCATAACAACATAAAAAACATTTCCACTCCTTTTTATCCATTAAAAATTGAAATATCGGTAACTTAAGATTGCTTTTTGGATATTGGTTGTACAGGCTTTACATACAAAAGCTGGAATATGTGAATTAGTTTCTAAAATATAGCGAAAGTAGTATACAATGCGGCTAGCGCTAACAACAATCGCATAAAAACATGTCTACTCCTTTTAAAAATCCATTGAAAACTATTTAAAGGAGACCGCATAATAAAGGAGACCGCATGCATCCGCTTGGCTAGTAATCCAATAAGTGAACCTTCAATCGACATACATCCCTTATGGATGTCAATAATAAAGGGTACTAATACTAGAGCAGCTCAACACAAGACGATAATAATATCACCTACACCGCCGGGTTGCAGTGGCCCAACGGTAACGTCTTCACCTTGAGAACCAAGGTACCCTTGTTTGAAAACCGGTGCTGCCGGACGCCTGAAGACGGACGTTGACAGAACGTCCTAGACGTTGCAAAACGAAAATACGCCTGTTGTGAAGAAAAAACAGGCAAAGACGATGGATAAAGTCCAAAAAGATTGTAGTACAAATGATAATATAACACAGAGAAGAACTAAAAATAATGTACCAAGTCATTAGTGCGGACGACAAACATTTGTACTTCTTTGCATCTTTTAAAAATGAAAAATCGAAAAATTCAAATAGGTTTTGGATCTCAAAGCTTACTCAGCTAGTTATTAGATTTTATATAAGTATTGTAATATTTAGATGTAACTGTTTTAGACAATATTCTGTGCACTATTCAGAAGTCCTTCAGGAGTCCAACTTACCTTAACTTGCAGGCCAATTTATATACATTTTCGGTGGGTTGGGCTTGCCGGAATGAGGTTTGGCAATATGTTGCCCGATGAATAAGCGAGACAAATATGTTATTTCAAGCTAAAAAAATAGTATATTTGCTATTTTCTTAAAAAAAGTAATATTAATTATTATGATAAAATGTTTCCATATATTAACACTTCCCTGCATTTATATTTATGAAACAGTCGTGTTTGTTAAGTCCGAATTACTGAAGTGCCACCCTTTCTTTATACGAAACAGTCTCGTTCACGAACACTATACACGCAATAGTAGTAATATTCATCGCCCTAGAGTGTCAACCACTCTTTGCCAAAAGGGACCATACCATTCGGGAATCGTTCTATATAATTCCCTGCCCAAGAATATAAAAGATATTATGAAATTGAATATCTTCAAATCCGCGGTTAAAAACTACCTCCTGCACCAGTGCTTCTACACTGTAAAAGAATTTATTGATTTTAACAAAAGTTAAATTCGTCTTGTGCTTTATCACGCCATTGCTGTAGTACTTTTTAAACAACTTATAACAATTTCAAAAACTATTTTCTTGCATGATTGTGTTGTCTTATGGCTCATATTAATTTAGTTTTATGTGTACTCAACATTGGCACGTTTGTGTACATAAATTCTGTAGCCCCATCCTGGCCCGGGTTTTTCTCCGGTTTTCCTTCGGGTAGAGGCGGATTTATCATACAGGTTCTCTAGGCTTTGTCTAGGGGCGGGTCTATTGTAACAATAAATCGTGAATTTAGTGTTATTTCAATTTTTAAGCACTATACTCAGAATAATCTATAGTTCGATAATAACTTACATGTAATTTTTTGCTTAAAATTACAAACATATTGACATTCTATTAGTATTATAACTCGCAGCTAACTTTTTATCTTATCTAGGAATTTTTGCTGAATTTTTTGAATCCGCCTCTGCCTTAGGGCCCTTGATCGGAATTGATGGGATGGTCCCTTGCTTGCTTCCGGAGAGTAAATTAGTTTTTTTTTCCCTCCACGTGGTCATACGCAGTTTGTACTGTTTTTTGACAATAAATTTATATTTATATATTTATATTCATATTTTATAATAATTCTGAACACAATTTTCTATTTTTTCTCACCGGACATGCCAAGTCAAATATTAATTCTGAGACCAAAGATTTATTACTCATAGTGTTGATGAAAACTTTTGATGTGGAATGTGTTACAACTCGCGGGCCCTGAAAAACGTTTTTGTGTGCGGCTAGTTGGATAGCTATTACAGTCTGTGAAATATCGGAAGGCGGCTGGCTACCTGCTTCACTGTCACCACTGCTTCGTTCCGAGACGTCTTGATCCAGAAATGCTCCGTGGCTTACACTACTTTACCTTTTACTCACACCAACAACCTCATCCTTGACGGCCGCAACGATTCACCTACAGGATCATTCTCATTGAAAATATTTTTTTTCCATGCAAGTAAAAGACAAAAAGTAAGTTTTATTTTGGATTCGTTTCAAAATTCTGAGAAAAGTGATACCAAACAACAACCATTGCCAAAAAATCCCTGTTCTTTTAATTTAAACGGTGATCATATCAATACTGCTGTAGTCAACCTCAATATAGAATGCTAGAAAAAGTGGTGATAGAAAGAAAGAGATAGCCAACTGCCTTCGTTTCTTTTGCAGACTACAGTCAGTTTATCGTGAGTCTAGCAATACAGGTTCGACTATTCCCAGGGCACTCAATTCACACTAACAAATTATGACACTAAAACGTTCTCTGTGACGAGGCATATCTCCGCTACTGTTTTAATAGGGATGATTAGATTTCCTGAGCTGACGAGTTAAAATGCAAAACAGTTATTCCGTTCTGTGAATGGCCCAAATGAATTCTAATTTCTGTTTTCTATAAAACTTTCACTTACGTATTTTACACTATATAAATGTGTATTTCACAACAAATTTTTATTCTTCTTTACTTTACTTTACTTCTTTTTCCCATTCTAAATTTCATTTTTACCAGAATTACATTTTGTAAATGAAGGTATTCAAAACTTGTTTTGCAACTTTTCGTCCAAGCCACTAACTCACCGTTTATTTTTTTCTCAATACTCACTTAATTGAACAAAATGTTTGTGGATTTCGTATTTCGTTAAGCGTTCAGGAATTGTAACAAGATTTGTCCATCCGAATGAAAAAAGCAGAAAATACCAATAAAAATAGGAACAAAAAGAATGTATTTTATGAGTGTCCATTCAGTCAGGAAGACATGCTCCATCCATCGTTAAATTGGTGGAAATTTTGTTTTGTTTCTACATTTAACAGTTTCCCAACAAATGTTTCTAATATTGTATGTTTAGTATATTCAGTGTAAATCTTTTATTCTTTTAAAATTCCATTATATATATATATATATATATATATATATATATATATATATATATATATATATATATATATATATATATTCTTGTGAAACGGTGGATGAGAAGATATATTCATCAATAAATTTTATTCATTTCATTCAATTCGCATAAATGTGGAAAATTAAAAATATTAGTTGAATATTAGGGATATTTTTTCCTTTACTACATATCATTAAACTCGACGTATTCTACATCAATAATATTATCCTATTATTTTGTGTGAGGTATCATTATGAATGTTAGTTTATTAGTTTATATCTGTATTTCATTAGTTAGTCTCCTCATACAATATTTATTCTATGCATCCAACATATTTTTAACGAATCTCATGAGTACTTGCAACAATTTAAAAAGTGAATTTAATAAATGAAAGTCAGTTATTGTTGTCTAACATGCGTTAATGTTCGTATTGGAGTAAGTGAATGTCTGTGATATGATAACAAAGATAGATGATGCATTGAAAGATGTTCGTATCCATTGACTGTATGGGAGTCACTATGCATTACATTGAAACATCAGACTCGCCCTCAATGAAATATCTCCATTAGTGACCCAACCATAGAGGTCACGAAGATCTGGAAGATTGAACAAGCAAAAAATATAACGTATAGGAGGATTAATGTCCAGAATGAAAACGAAAAGTTATCGAGTGAAACGATCCTTAAGAAAATGTAAGACTAACTTATCCTCGACTTTATTTTATTTATTTGAATCTTTGTATACATTTCCATTTCTAATGGATATACAAAGTATGTAAAACTTAATTTTAAGTCTAACCGAAATTTTTTTAAAGAAACCATCATAATTTTTATTCCACTGATATTGAAGTAGCAAGGGTATATTTTTAGTATTCAAGTAAAAAAGATTGAAAAAGGAAGGATAGCAAATGCTTCCCGAGAAAAGAAGAGGAAAATGAAGAACGAGAGAATTGACATCACTTTAAAATTGAAGGAACACATATCAGAGCCGGTGGTTCGCTGTTCCTCTCCGAAAAAATGCCTCACCGAACAAGTTTACAGCACCAGCGGTGTGTTTGTCCCACACTACATTACTGCAGCTTGTTCATGCAGGGAGGTGTTTTTACAAGTGGGTGCGGACACCGTGTCGGAAAACTACCTAATGAATCTCCATGGACCACAGTTTCTTGATCGTGGCAACACAAGTTGCCGATCCGTAGATGACCCTTCACCTGCAGACTCCCCACCGTCCATGACGTTTCGGAGGCCTTATAAGTTTCTACTTCTATTTCACGGATGAGTGTTTAGATGGATGGATGAGTTTTGTTAAATATGGTTGCATTATTTATACTAATAAAAGTGAATTGTATGGAATATCTGTGTTATGAAAATCAGAAAAAGCAGTTGAAATTATCTAAAAAAAGACTCTTCTTAAGAATGATTGAGAATAAAGTGCAGTATAGTTAATGTTAATGAAATGCATGAGGCGATTAATTAAAATTATTGCAACCCTGATGAAGGTATAATAACCATGTATAACGTTGGCTAGTTCGAAGATAATCTTATTTTTTAAATTGTGACCAAATTCCAAGAAATTACATTTAAATTAACAAGAAATCAATAAGAGTTTTTAAAACAATTATTTATTATTTTATAATTTATTGGTATTAGAAACCGTTTATTTATTTAATAATAATTAATCTGCTTGTTCATTTGTAATACTCAAAATACCTTTTAAAGACGAACTTCCATTAATAAAAATGAATAGCATAAATGATATAGAATCCGTGAGATACACCTTCCGATATCATAAACATCTTTTGAGAAACGATCGTAATGATAAGAAGTTAAAACGAAAAGCGTAGGTTATGCAATGCGTTATACTTACATGTATGAGTGAGGCGGATTGAATTTCAGGGGAAAATTTCTGGAAATAATTCGCCGCGAGTTNAGAGGGTTTATATATATATATATATATATATATATATATATATATATATATATATATATATATAGATATATATGTGTGTGTGTGTGTGTGTGTGTGTCAAATTTCAGTTGAGGGGAAGTGATTTAAAATTCAAAATTCAGTTGCAAGATTTGGCCCTAACATACGACGAACTAACTAGTGAAGTTACATAAAAGCTTGTAATGATATAAAGTTTAAAAATCGGTGAAAAATCAATTGTTGATTTTACGTGTCGGCTTTTGCCTAGGATCAGGGTGGAGTTTATTTGTGAATCGGTGAATTACGTACAAATTGTAAAAGTAGAAGTGTTGTTTCTATGAAGATATCTTCCAAATACTTTATTCGACTTGAGGTGGGAGAATTTGCCATAAGTCAAGAGTAAATACTTAATTGTTATATTTGATTTTCTGATAAACACACATGTTTATGGTTATTCTATATTATTTCTGCTATTTCTATTTATCTTCTGATCTTTTATTTGAGAAACGTCGGAAATTCTGGAAGAAATTTAAAACTCATGCGACGCCGTGCGTGTCAGTGTAAGTTAAAAATTTGTTTAACAACTTAACGATAACAAATTTGTTTAATGACAATGATTTTTTAAGTTTTTACTTCAATTTTTTAAAATTTAATTTCTCCAAATATATCTAATTTATTTTAGGCTTCTTTATTTTTTTAGAAAGATAATTATTAATGATACAGAAATCTTTTAAATTACGGTGAACCTCACTGCCACGTAACAGATTAATTATGTTATGTTGAATAAAATTGGGAGACGGGATCGAACACGGGACTTTCAGTTTAACGCAATGACGCGCTACTGCGCCACCCCTTGCCTCTGGGTCCACTAAACCAATGACATTCGACTTACGAGACCCACTGACCTCTGAGGTGATCTCATAGAAGTTAAAATCCTCATATGAGAATCCTCAGGAAGTACTTAATTGTGGATCACAGCAATTTAAGAGATTTCTGTTTGTTTGTGAACTCCAGAATTGGAAAATACCTATCTACGGGATGACGCATCAGTGTGTTAGAATGAAGGTCCCCAGCTCGAATCTCGATTCCGTCTCCCATTTCCATTCAACATAACATAATTAATCTATTATTAATGAAATTTTAATAATTTAATTTTCAAAAGTATTGATTATATTATAACTTTTCTTGCTCGATTTTCCCCGTTATATTGCATCCAGTATTTGATTCATGTAATTTTACCTAAGTATTCGTAATCTATGTCACCAAAAATAAAACAAGCACTGTTATTGAATTCTCTTCCCTATTTTGGTCAGCTTTCTTATGTTTGGATCCACTGTGAGAATTAGAATTCGTACAGTCAGTAGCCTTATCTTCGACGTTTTATGAACTACCAGAAACAATGTTTTATCTTAAAAATTCTGTTCAAGTTCTGAAAGTGTGATCACTTTATTTCATCTGCTCAATGAAATTTATATCCAAATAGCTCAATGCAAACAAACGTTCTAAGTTCACCTGGAGAAGCATACAAACAGTTTATGTGGATTTCAATACATGAGCGAAACGAGCCATTCAGTATGATGAGACAAAGCTGAAAGGGCTGTGAAGCTATGAGAAGAAGGTTGTCAGTGATGGTCACTTTAAAAAAATAGTTTGCAGGATAAACGCAATTTGAAGGAAAGCGTGGATCTGGGTCACAAGGACCCTCGCATTTCAATGCACGCACGTTCTGCATTGTTGAGGAAACAGGAAGAAGCGGAATTCATGCACTAGTTTTGAAGTCCGTTGGCAGGGTCGTGAACTTCGCTTCTTTATTAGGCATTGTGGGAGCGGAAGTCTCGGATCAAAGACGGTCTTATTTTGACTGAAGCACTGAAGACAACTCAGGATTACTCATCCGCTGTGATTGTGTGCGTGTTCGAGTCAGGGATTTTCTGTGCCAGAAACACACTCTTCCGACGCTGCGGTTACGTGTTTCTTTTTTTGAATTCAAAGGAAGAAGAATGTCAACGGTTTTGTGGGTAAAATTAATTTCGTTCTGATATTCTTTTGCAAAAGGCAATGAATGAGAACTAATGTCAAAGAATTTCGACAAATTTTTGCCAGATCTTTATAATAAATCTTATTCTCTGTCTCTGATGAGGAAGAGAAAATATTATGTGATCGATACGTACCGCCATTTGGAACAATGAGATGAAACAATAAGAGATGCACGATATGGAGTGTCCTTAGATATAAACAACACTGTTTGAAAAAATACATGTTATCTTTATTGTTAACATTCAGTGAGAGGTTGAAAGTGTCTTATGTATCTATAAATACAGACAGCTTGACAAAATCTTGTGTGACCAAGCCAACATTGAACTCTGGTAAAATGAAGTCTGGGACATGGGAATTTCAGATTTAATTTAGCGAGAATGCGGAAAACTGAACAGGATAAGTGAGCTATTGACCATATTATTTGGGACAGCATGATGAGGGGAGGAGGGAGTAAAAAGCTTTATGTAAGCATATGGATCAACAAATGCTAAGGAAAAGTACAATATATATTCTGAATGTGTATCAAAGGTTTGCACATAATAATTAAAAGACAATACAGCAATCATAGCTGAAATTTGCGGTATAGTCATAGTAGAAAGGAATGACACTTCGTACCTGGAGAAAACAATGATGCTGAAACTAGTGTCACAAATAAGAAGAGATAAAAGAATGAATTAATGATTTTAATTGATAATTATTGTAAGTTGATTTTCTTTAATGTACACTATGATTAATTTAAAAAAGACTTAAAAATCCCAGGTCAGTCAAAAATTATTTTACGAATACTTGTAATTTCATCTATTCTTTTCTATATCCACGAAAGCGTATCTTCAAAAGAATCTTCAGAAATAAAGTTTAATATAGATGCGGTTAAGTGTAACGGACTCTCAAAGGAATCTGTTCAAGATCTAGTTCATCTTTACACTATCAAGCAGGCCGGCGAAAGAGGGGGGAACAGAGGGGGTAAAATCCCAGGGGCCCGGGCACAGGGGGACCCGGTGACTGAAAGTCGTGTATTTTATGGTGAATTTTTCATAAAATACACGCAGAGAATGTTCAAAAACACCTTATTTACACAAAAACAATTGGAATAAGATTTTGCATGAAGCAAAACTAGTCGCAACAGCTTATGGTATACAAGCAGAATTTCCCGATGTGCGAGTAAGGATAATTAAACGGTTACATGATGCAACATCATCAGGAGATCAAAGGGTTATGCCAAAAGAGAGATTAAAAATATATGTTTTTACAAGATAATCGATGTGTTTGTTGTAAACCAGACATCAAGATTCACGTCCCTGAAATAAATGCCAAGCAATTTCTAATTTTTGTGGAATTATCAAGATATGTAATTGAGATCATGAGATTGACATCATGTGCAGCCAATTCGCCGGGGAATACTAAGTGGATGTTAGTACAGACTTGGTGGATGAAGTTAAATATTTAAAATCAATAGTCAAAACAAATATTTCGAAAAAACCATTGTCCTCAATTGTTGAATAAACTTTCATCTTTAAATATTTGTAACTTATTCCCAAACTTATACGTAGCCTTTACTTGTGTAATTTTGATTCCATTACACAAACATTTGTAGAAAGCAAGGAAAGCAAAATTGTATTAAATTTTAAAATTATTTAAGTGTTTAAAAACATTGTTTACTCCAATTGAAATTTTAAAAAATGAATGTATGTTTGAACATTAAAATGTAAACTGAAAATAGTATTTGCATATGTAATGTTGATGGAGAAAGACAACATACTGATGTTTATACAACATTTATATAAATAATTATTTGTAAAAAGTGTGTACTAATCAATAATGCTTGTTGGTTTTTAATTATAGTAATATTTATACATATCCAAGGATTTAACGTTACTAGGGAAATTTTTAGAGACCAAAGGAAAATGTGACCCGCGAGACACATTTGCCCCGGTGCTCTCTCGGTGGCCGTGCTATCAAGTAAACATTCAAGTTTAGAAAAATAAATGCAAATCTTATGAAGTGGAATAAAAACCTGTATATTAACGTGCAAAACGTATTAACGTATGGGGGAGACCCGTGGTTTAATGCCTAGCGTCCACGCCTTTTAACTCGGGTGACTTTGTCTGATGCAAGAAGGATTTGAAGTGGAGGACGAAGAGAGATTCGCAGCAGGTTTTCTCGGGGTCTCTCATTTCACCTGCCTTTCACTCTACCACTTCATTCACTCATTATTCGCATTAGGGAAACACAATAGATCCAACAGTGGACGCAGTGCGTTGGACACACATTGCCCTCCCTAACAAAAACTGTAAAACTATAACGTATTAAAAGTATTAAAACTGTTCTTCTCTGTAGTTATTTCATACAATTTCATTCATTATATAGGTAAAATTAATATCGTTAAATAACAGCACGGATTGGGGATAGAAGATCAACATATTTTCTGTGACCCGAGGAACTGTAGATTATTCTAGTAAGGGAATGGTCAAGGTGACATGTAGAAATATACTCCGATAGTTTTTTAGTAGAAAGTGTACTTAATAATACGCACACACAAAATATTAGCTGTTGAGTTGCAAGTATTTAAAAAATAAATATTGAAAATGACAATAGTTCCTAAATACTTTGAATTGCCAATTTAGTTTTGCCATGACAACAAAGTTTGTTATAATTGTTATTCAATATGTTATTGGAGACTTACATTAAGATAGTTTGATATAATCATATTTTTGCGTTACACGATTTTAATTCGTTGACGTTTAGGGAGAAGTCGACTTACGAGTTAAGTGTTACAATCAGTTTCACTTTATTGCCTAGTTGAATAAACTGGCTAATCTTAAATGCGAAGTAGTCTAGAATTTAAGGTAAGAAGCGATGAGTGGACGCGCAACTGGTGAACGCCGAATTAGTTTGCCATTGCCTATATATTCTATCATCACCTATTCAACAATTTAAAAAATACTTCCAATTCGTCTCAGCAGCTAATATTTTACCTGTTTGCTTATTATCATGGACACTTATTACTAAAAAAATACGAGTATGTTTCAACATGTCGCCTCTGACCATTCCTACTTAGTCTGATTAATATCTTCCAGCGTATAGTTGCTGAACTATAGTAGCAGTACTGTCCTCCTTATTTCACTACCACATCAAACTCTGGCGGCCGTCGTCGCCACCGGAAGGAAAATCAGCAGGTGACAAAAGCGGCGATGGCACACTGCGACGAATGCGGAGCGAGCGGATGTCACGATGCTGTCCCACTGGTAGCAGTCGCTGCTCACCAGGTATGACCTTTCCTTTGCAACAGCTACTGCTTGTTTGCCTCTTTCCTCAATAGCATGTCGTGAATCATCGTCATTCCGACTCCATATTCCCATTATGCGGATAACTTCCCAGATGTCTTGGTGCTGCTCCAATCTTGTTATCTGAGAAATCATTGAAATATCGTATTATTTTCCTTTCAATATTATTTCAGTTCGAGGGTTAAATCCTGTGAAAAGAATAAAATTATTTCCAATACGAATTCACAGAGAAGAAATAGGAGATAATTTTAGAAGGAAACCAGGTGAGAAAAAATACGAACATCGTTCTTTTTGCATAGTTGAGATCTAATACACGAACGGGAGTTTTTGTTGTGCTACTGTTTAACTCGTCGTTATGATTTAATGTAGGCTAAAACATACGTCAAATACTTCTGTACACGTAACACGTGTGGAGTAAGTCCCGTAACGTGAAAAAATTGTAATCCAAAATCAGAACAAATTAGCGTGTAGAGGTCAATAAACTAATTTTTATGGTAAAATAATATCAGCAAACCCATCAGTATTGTATCTTTTTTTGACTGCTTGTTCGTTACAGTGCTTACCAATTGAGAATCATTAATCTTTTTTTAATTAATAGTTATGTTCTCTTGCAAGGATTAAGTTGCAAGGATTTATGTAAAATAAGTAATTAGCAAATAGTAAATTAACTGTAAACTTTGTATATATTGAGTGTGTAGAGAGAACTGATAGATGGAGGTGCACAGGACAAAACTCAGACCTTTTGTCACAAGAAGAGTCAGTTTACATACACATGTGCTTGTGTATGTGTACGTGCTTGCACCAACAACATTGGTCCTCCTTAGGAGGGTATTATGACCCACCTAATATTTGAAAATTTTTATTGCCTCCATTTGGGAATCTTTTGAAAATAAAATTACGTCACGTGTTAGAGTACCTATCTAGGTACTTGTATTATTTAAAAAATGTGTCATTCCTTTTCCAATCATAGTTCTATACGAGAGGATTTATTTTCCAAACCTTACCGTATTGTCACCCACATTACGGTTATATGGTCCATATTCTTTTATTCTCTAAAAAACTTATTTTTTAATGAACAATCAGGTAACCGACACAAAAGTGAGTAGAGAGTACCTTATTTTTCGATTAAATGAATCAGAAATGAAGTAAACGAATGATAGTCAACTGTATTTTGAATATCAGTTTTGCTAATAAAACATTAATTGCAGGTCAATTGGCCTCAAATTGAACGTTCCACAATGTTAATCCGACGAGGAAGTAACGTTTCTCACTGATATGTCTTTAATACGCCTCACATGGGCCACAAAAACCATATGTTAACATTTTAAAAGGAACCTTTTTAACAAGTTTCTTGTCAACTCTATGCTAAATCCAACACCACCAATCGATTCCACAATAATAACTGATTAAGATAAAGCTTTCTAGACCGGAGTAAGATATTAACAATTACAGGGTTAATACAGTAAAGAACAACATAGTACGCCGTGAGTGTATTTTTACTCATCATTGGTCATTTAATAACGCGGACTTGGGATTTATTATTGCAATGCGTAGACCGCAACGATGCAATGCGTAGAACAATTTAATTCGGTGTCATAACACCGAACCAATAAACACATTTAAGTATTTTGAACAAAGAAATACTTGGAATATTAACTAGAAATTGTGTGCATTAAAAATATATGAATTATGTGTGTTCAAAAAATTAAAATTATGTGCATTATAAAGAATGAATTATAAATTGCTTAAATATTCGCAAATAGTTAATTGTAAATATAGTTTTTAATATGGTTGGCAACAGTGTGTGTTGTTAGGTACCGTACGTAAGGGTTAGAGACACTCAACCCATCCTTTTGATGCAGTAAGTGAACGTGCCTGGTGTGCGTGTGCATGTGCATTGATTACAGATGTCGGTGTTTTAAAATTCGGGCGGGGTCTTTAAAATTCGTTTGATAGCAAAAATTCATCATGTTTTGTTATAAAACAATTACAATAAAATTAATGAAAGCAAATACACTTCTCAGTGATGTGACTAACTTGGAGTGTCAGTCCTAGTTAAATACTTATATGTAATACACATCCCGAACCCTCCCTTTTCTTAAGCGGTGTATTTGTTTAAGTCCAATTTCATACGGATGATCAAGAACGCTAATCATTCCGTTACATTTATAGATAATAAATAATTGAGAATTGTCACGTGAAACACGAAAGGAAAGTTTCACATTAATATGATCGTAATGAATGAAATAACAAAATCCATACTTCCATACTTACTAATATATAAATTCGAAATGTGAAATTGTGTCTGTTTTTGTTACTTTATCACGACTAAACCACTCAACAGATCATGATGAAATTTGGCAAGGCAATCTCATATTTTTTAAATGTGCGAAAAGATAGAAAATGATTTTGACCGTACTTGCCAATGAAATCGGGAAAAAGGATAGGTATATTAGCTTATGCCACCTACACGGTTAGAGATAGGTGACTGCAATGAATGCAATGTTGTTCACCTCAAAGTGTTCTACAAAAAAGTATCGACAGCATATGTCTATCTATAAAAGTTTACCATCATTATCGAAAAAACGTTATTAAAAATAGGACTATTAAAATGCTTAAATTTAAGAGAATAATTTAAGAAGGAAGAAATCAATCACCATCAAATTTAATAATATTTCTTGTTTTGTGAATTTAACAAAGATTAAAAACATCTTTAAATCGTACGATTTGGAGGAATGGTTTAGATTTTTAAATCGTTTTAATGAAATGGTACAACCGCGCTCGAATAATATAACTTGTTATTCATTATTTTGTTTACGTCAAATAAAAGAATATTTTAATTCGTTATTTTCACTGCATAAAATAATAAATTGTTTCAATTTATGGTTATCTTATTATTCTAAGAGTGAATTATTTCGATTTTGAGCAACTGGTGTCGATACCAATTGTAAGACAATAAGAGAATGGGAAAGATAGCGACTTTCCGGTTTTTGAAGTACGATTTGAAGTAACTCATCATGCATGAAAATTCACGAGAAAGAGGAAGAAAAAAATGTTTAGGTCAATGAACAAATTCGATACAAAAGACCGTGATCAGAGCTTAGGGTGATTTATCACTGACATAGAGGGGGAAATTTTTTTTTTTTAATGATAATATAGAAAATTAATTTTGTGATAGTTATGAAAGAAATGCGTTTTCATCAACATCTATTCATCATAATCACCGCACTTCACCAAATTATTAACACTTACGCTCATGGGACAGAGTAGTTTTGGCGTTGATTCGTACTTAGCAAAATGTGAGTCACCTCTTGAAGTTTTTATATCTTTTAATTTCAAGAAATCTATGTCTTTCTGCAATATATTTCTATCTGCAAATAATATTTGACAAGTAACGAACTCTTCCACTTCCTANTAATATTTGACAAGTAACGAACTCTTCAACTTCCTACTATTTTGTTCCTGAAATAAAATATCAAACTGTAACGAAATGATGGTAATGAAAATAAAATAAAATATATGTTTTCCACAATTTCGGTGTTTAGAAACACTTTCAAGAATGATGGAATGTTACCATTGATAACGTTTCTCAAGTGCACTTTATATATGTATTCTCATTCACAAAGCCACATTTTCCTTCCCTCGCGTGTATTCTGATGTTACGCATATTTGCCAGTGTTTGGTTCAGATGTTGGAATTTAAAATTTTCCGCTTATTAGTTTTATGAGCTATCATAAGTAAGTCCATTAATTGTACAATTTTAAATATGAAATGATAATGACTATCGGGGTTGAATAACTTTCGCACTCATGACTGCTAATCTCATTTCAAAAGTTGTAATTTCACCCGCAGGACAATAACACGACAAGATTTTTTGCGTCATTATCTAATTACGCACATCATCAGTGGTACAATATAAGCAAATAGCAATCCGTCGGTAGGTGGTCTTCAAACGGCGTTTCTCGTGAATGCCTGACTCATCATGGAGAAGCGACTCAACCTAACGACTCTGGCATATGTTGGCACGCGGCGGGCGCACAAAAACAAGCGAGAAGCACAACGCAAATGAAGGCTCCTATCGCTTAATGAAAAGTGCCTCCTCTGCTCTAGATGAGCAGCGCTCGCATGAGCAAGTTCGGAAATGAAATCGAGGATCCCCACATGGTCCATAAATCAAAAATATACACAAATCGTTCGTGAGATAAAGAACAAACGAGCTCGCTTCCTACTGAAAAGCATTAAAAGAAATCGCCTTCAAAATGACTTCTTCATTTCTAAGAATATATCATATAAAAATATATTATAATTAAATTTATCTCCACGAAAACCCAAACATTCTTCAAAAATAAACACAATAAATAAAGAAACAAAAGATAACTAAGGTGGAGCGGGATTCCAGAAAAAAGTTTCATGGCTGCGTGGAACTGTGTCAGGTAGGTGAGTCATTATCGGTCACCAGTTGGCCCGTCATGCTGGTCGAGAGGGTGAGTTGAATTCCTAGGAACCCCGTAATTCTCTGGGTATCACATCTGAGCGGAAAGTCTATACTGATATTGCAAGTCGGATTGAATAGATTTAAGGAACAAGATATTTAAAAAGTATTGCGTGCTTAGCTAAAGAAAATAACTAAAACTAAACTGAGTTTAAAAAATCAAACTTAAATATTTAAATCTTCAGGTCGTTGATCACAATACCCTGATATAACTATTAATTATATTTGCATAACATGACGAATCCTTGGTATATGTTTTATCAAAAACCGCGTTAAATGTCCGGGAAGTCAATAATTATAAATGTTTCAAAGCTGTGGAAACAAAATTGTTAACTAGCTGCAAACAAGCTTTAAATGTTACGGGCTTTTACCTCGTTGTTGATCTTTTTCCCCAATAGAAGGTTAGTTTCCTAGTCGAAAATAAAGCGTCCACTTAAGCGTTCCCCGATCATTAGGAGAGCGTCTACCGACCGCCTATTGCTCTGCAATGCTTCACGGGCGCTTCAAATACGTTCGTAAGATATTAATATCAGGAGAATCTTTAGGGACGCTTCGTAATGCGCCCACAGGAAGCTCCTGAAGCGCTTCATCACTCCTCCATTTGCGACGCTTTTAAACCGCTCCGCAACCGCTTGTTCGTTAGTTTTTGTGCACGGGGCGCTTCACGAGCGTTTTGCGGACCGCGACGTTTAGCAAATTCACCATAGTTTCTGTAGTCTCGTTTATAGCACTGTGCTGGCGCATGGGTGATACTATGCAGAATGATTTGTTTTCAAATTATCTCATTACATTTGCACACGGGCCTGTTTATTGTAGTCTTCTGTTACATGTATTCTCATAATAAAGATTTAGTTTTGAGGATAAAACAGTTCTGTACAATACTAGTTCCTTCAGATTCTTTTCATGACTGCTGAAGCTAAAACTGCTCTATCTCTCTCTGCTGTGCTTATGTGGAAATATTATTGAAGTAAGGAAAATGAAATACTTTCTCCAGAATCTGTGGTCAATCTGGAAACATTAAAAATATTCAAAAACTCGACCAACAAAAAAGAACCGTTGGAGGAAGAGGAAGAATTTTTGGAGTGATTGTCTTGGAGATACGTTTTCCCAAGAATTAATTTATTTTACGAGTAACGATACAACCCATTGTTCATTTACCATTAGCGTTTGGGGACGTGATCTCACTCTATTCTATTGATATTTATTATTTAAAGCTATTGAAAACTGTTTCGAGAGCTTAATGATAGGTTCTTTTGAGAAAATTTTGCATTTAAAGTACTGAAGCTTTAAAACTTAAAATTCATTTTGAATATATTCTGTATATGAACTAGTATATAACTGAAACTGAACACATCAGGTATCATGCTCCTAAGACCTGTTGGCCCTCCTTGGTCCACACGGAGTCACATAAAATTTTATGAGTGATACCCAATGCCCAATATAACTTGCTGTTGCATCACTAGCTTGTTAGAAATGCACGTGACACTTGCTTGATCCATGATGGGGCTCACAACACAAGGGCTTTTGTTATTGTTGAAGAAAGTGCATAGTACTTGGGAACATAGCAAAACAAAACAAAAACTAGAGTGAAAATGTAAAAGAGACAAATGATAAATACAAAAAATAGGGCATCGTATTATAGAACGAATGAACCTAGGGTTGTAGATACTATATTGAATGTAAATAAATTGTATGTCATGTTTAAGTATTGTGAGATTTGAATCATTCACGGATTAATTATCAATTTAATCATCCATGTTACGAAATTACGAAGTTTAAAGGAAAGAAAGAGCCCAGAAATTTAAAGGAATGACCGTTGAAGGGTGGCAGAGCGCAGGCGGTCGCACCCGGTCGCGGCGAGGGGGTCGGCGGCGTCCTTTAACATCAAGTGAAATTTATGACGTTTTTAGAAATCGCAAGCTAGCGAGGGGATGAGGGAAGAGACCCGACCCGACTTCATAAACCCCAGATGTGCGGAGAGTAGAAACAAGTACGAACTTGTGTGAAAAATCGTTAAAAGTAAAGCATCGTTGAGAAAGTTCTAGAAAGCAGTTGAAGCCCTTTAAAAATGTTCCAATGAGAGTCGAGGCGTAAGAAGGGGGAATCATTTCGGCATTGGGAGTTTTCGATCACGTGGGATTTAAAATTTTGAAGATTTTTGGGAAAAAGTAGGGATAGAGCCCATTTAAGGCAAAGCAAACTAAATTTCGTCCTCACATCGATGTTTTTCGCAGCCGCTCAGATGCTCACGCGGCTCACATAGATTTCGTTCTCACAGCTGATATCTCACATAGATTTTTTCGGCAGCGCTCAGATGTGTTCAGCTCACATCTAAGTTTTTTGTCGTGATCACTTAGATTTTTTTGGCGTCACAGACAGTTTTCATCGGAGCTCACAAAGAAGTTTTTCGCTTAGATGCTTCGTCAGCTCCCAGATATTTTTGTCGCAGCAGATGGTTATCAGATCGCGATCAGATAGATGTTTTCCGCTGAATTAGATATCTCGTCAGTTTACATCAAAGTTTTTTCTGAGATACAAGTTTTTCGTCAGCATTTAGATAGATGCTCGTCAAAAACTCGTACAAGTTTTTCGTCAGCATACGCTTCCGAAACGTACTCATGCAGGGCCGATCACTCGAGTCCTTTTGATAAGTTTGTCGGAGCGTTTTTCGGGTGATTACTGGACGGACGCGGTAAACGCGGAAGCTGATCGACGCTGGTCGCAGATGATCCGAGAGGGAGCCGTGCTGACGTCCGTGAGGGATCCACCTCTCCTGCATTCCAGTGGTCCGTCATCTTGGTCAGGTATTGTGCGATAGCTGGTGAATTTGAAAGCCAACGTCGCATTGCGCTAGCGCTTCATCAAATGTTTGATAGTAGCTACCAGTATGAGCGAGAACTTTGAACTAAATGAGTGCCTTGATTAAACTCTGTCGCTCAGAAAGGTATGCCAAGTAGAATCAGTGAACTATTGGAACTCAAAGAAGTTCAATTAAACTGTTAATGAGGAGGAATTAGGAGTAAAATCAGTGCTAAACTTTGTTACAAGAAATGAATGTGTAATTGTAGTTTAAAGTTGAATAGAGTTAAAAACAGTGAATGTTTATTTTTTTTGTTATGATAAATGGTGATAAACTTGATAGTTAGTGAATGTAAAATGGTAAAGCCAGTGATTTTCATGTGTGTCTTTTGGTGGGAATGTGGCCACTATGGCATTAGTGTTTGATTTTCATGTGTGTCTTTTGGAGGGAACGCCGCCATTCTGGCACTAGCGCGTCTATAAATGATTGATTTTTATTTGTGTCTTTTGGGGGAAAATTACTTAGGGGATGTTTTTGTGATTAAAAATAGTTTTTTTAATGGATTTATTTGTCTTGCGTTTTCCTTCAGTGGAACCATTGAATAGTCCTTTCCTTCTGATAAAAATCGAACCCCGTCAAGATTGTGGAACCCTGAGAGGAGCTAGCCGAGGCACTTAAATTTTAAATTAAATATTATTTTATTAATTAATCTTTTCAACCCCGTTCTGCCACAGTATGTTACAGAGAGGAACGATAACATAACAAAGCACTAACGGGAAGAGACGAAAAAAGAAGGAAATCATATGACATGGATAAAAGTTGTAAGTAAACCATTAATTACAAGAAGGATACGAAAACATAACGACAACACGGATAAATTCCACGTAAGTAATAAGGTAGTGAGCGCAGTAATAACAAACTATAATTACGTGTGTAAATTACGTTAGGTTCAGATCAAGGAGACTGTATACAGGAGTAAAAACTTATGGAGTAGGGGTATGTACCAGGTGTGTAAATATAAAACCGAAATTTGCCCATTGATGGCCGTAGCCGTCAATTTAATTACCTTCAAACCGCATCATTGGCGCCATTTTATTTCTTTGACCGCTGACAACAATAAAAGTTACATATAACAGCATAGTTTTTAACATCGTTTAACATGTCAAGTTTTGTGCCTCCAAACTACGATTTGCGAACAACATTGATTTTCTGTTACCATTTAAAGAAAACTGCTGCAGAATCGCATCGAATGCTTGTCGAAGCTTACGGTGAGCATGCTCTTGGTAAATCACAGTACTTTGAGTGGCTTAAGAAATTCAAAAATAGCGATTTTGACGTGAGAAACGAAGAACGTGGAAGACCGCCGAAAAGGTTTGAAGACAGTGAATTGCAAGCATTGTTAGATGAGGATGACGCTCAAACCCAACAAGAACTCGCGGATCAATTAAATATAACACGAGAAGCCGTCTCCTTACGTTTGAAAGCCATGCTCCAAAAGATGGGAAAATGGGTTCCACATGAATTGAATGAAAGACAGCAAAAAAGACAACGAAAAAACACTTGCGAAATGCTGCTCGCCAGGTACAAAAGTAAGCCGTTTCTCCATCGAATTGTGACTGGTGATGAAAAGTGGATATATTTCGAGAATCCTAAGCGTAAAAGATCATGAGTAACTTTAGGCGAACCACCAATATCGATTGCAAGACCAAATCGCAATGGAAAGAAGACAATGCTCTGTGTTTGGTGGGATCAGAAGGGTGTGATCTATTATGAGCTGCTAAAACCTGCCGAAACCGTTAATACTGAACTCTACTGACAACAAATGATCGATTTGAATCAAGCATTGCTTGAAAAAAGACCAAAATATCAAGAAAGGCAACACAAACTGATTTTGCTTCATGATAATACATCATCAGACACAGCAAACCTGGTCAAGGAAACGATGGAGGCGTTTAGTTGGGAAATATTTGCACATGCGACTTACTCATCAGACTTGGCTCCGTCCGACTACTTTTTATTTGCATCAATGGGATACGCATTGGCTCGGCAGCGCTTCACTTCTTATGAAAATATACGAAAATGGCTCGTTGAATGGTTCGTCTTAAAAATCAGATTTTTGGCGTGGCATTCATAAATTGTCAGAGAGATGGAAAAAATGTGTAGCTAGCGATGGACAATATTTCGAGTAATATATTTTTTCATTTTCATACAATAAACGTGTATTTTCTATACAAAAATTCCTGTTTCATATTTACACACCTGGTACATATGAAAAACGTCAGTTGGGAAGTACGAACTCGTCATCAGCGCCGTCAGACTGTGATATTGGAACTAATTCAACTGGTATAAAAGATCCGATTCCCTCAATCTTACACGTGTATAATAGCCAAATGTATAATTCTTTTACTGCGATGTGGTTAAACGTCATTGTAAGGCAAATGTAAATGTAAACAGTTACAATCATGGAGACTATATAGTCTCCTTGGTTACAATACATGAGTAGGATTGAGAGAATCGGATCTTTTAAACCAGTTCCAACGTCATCGTCTGACGGCGTTGATGACGGGTTCATACTTCCCAACTGACGACGTTTTTCGTACATATCGAACCCTATCCCCAACTACAGAAGTTTCCATTCCTGTATATAGTCCCTTGGTTCAGACAACTATAGGGGAATAGAATTAGGCAAAGATAGTATAAAAAAGAAGACTACGTAAGGCTGGAATTACACGGTCATATTTCTATGTCATACGTATGATCAAAGATATGATGAAAGATATTATCAAAAGTTTTCTTAACGAGAACCTATGTCACAGATATATGATCATAGAAGAACTATGATCAAATCTTGTGCATTACACGGTCATATCTTTGATCATTCACATATGAAATAGAAATATGACCGTGTAATTCAGGCCTAAGAACCAAGACAGTGAACAAGAATAAAATATATCACGAGTCAAGTATAGATGGACGGAAAAAAGTTGCTGAGAAAATACAAACAAGGCTGTGAAAAATTAACAAAGAATAATACATGAGTGAAAAGGAAGGTTCAAAAAGAAACACATCACGCAGGCATTGCGTGTAGATTACGGAAGGGCAGCGTAAACTCGTATGCAATGCAGGCAAAGAATAAAACAAGTGGAGTACGCACGGAATAAGTTAAGACAGATAAATTCACAAGATTTAAATGTATCAGGCGTGTGGGACTGATACATATAGACAAACTGGTTACAAAATTTACAACACATTAAAGTATAAACAAAGGGTAGGAACGAAACATAACAGAAAACCAGTGTACTTATATGTTATGGCTCGACTGATTCTACCGGGTAAAAGGCGAAATATGGAGAGAGTAAAGATACGTATTTGATAAAACCAAGAAACGATGTTGGTACACTCTGATAATTAAAAGTGAACCATTATTGGAACTGGATTAGTACAGACCCTTGTGGCCAAATTAAGTGTTTGGGTCAAACTAATACAGACAATAATTCATAATATTCAAAAATTAATTGATAGACATCAAGGTATGTGTGAGAAGACAATACTATACAATGGAAAATACAATGGAAAATAGTATGCCTAAAAGTGTTCTTAGATCCAAATTGGAATCGAAATAACCCTCAATCCTATAGACCGATGGCCCATGGCAGATAGTTGAAAGACATTGTTGAACGGAGAACTAAGCATTGCATTACCATATATTTAGACATCGAAAGTGCATTTGATAATGCAGACTTGGGCTTACTGTTACATACTTTACAAAAGAAAAACGTATCCCAGTAATTGCAAGAGATAATTAAATCATATTTAGAAGATAGATATATGATACTAAAATAAGGAGGAGGTGAGATTATAATGTAAATAATATATAAGGCTTATTGTGGCTGCCCTCAGGGTTCTGCTACAGGATCCCTGTTTTGGAATCTTATAATGGAAAATATTATTGATGTGCTAAACAGATATAACATAAAATATGTTGCATACGCCGATGATATCACTATAACAGTTGAAGGAGCAATTAGGCCTGTATTGGAGACATTTTGCAACAATATTTTGAAGAATACGAAACAAATAACACAAAAGTATGGGCTGCGACAATCGGTGGCTAAAACAAAAGTCATGTGGTTTGGTAACATCGAAGATAATAGAAGAAACCCTCAATTGAATTATATATTTGGGCAAAAGATTGGAATAGTTAGGAAAAATCGTTTTCTTGGTTTAGTTTTAAATGATCACTTGTTATTCACTGAAGACCTAGAATATACAATAGACGAGGACAAGAAGGTCTATTATGGCCTTTTAAAGGTAGGCTTAACCAAGTTGAATATTGATCAATGGGATGTTGTTAAATCGTATATAGGGGCTATACACCCGATTTTATCCTATGGAAGTATAGCCTGGGGACATCAAGTTGTTCATTAAGTAATAGAATATGAACTACAGAGAATTCAAATATTATACCTGCTTTGGATGTTGGGAGCATATAAAACAGTATCTTATGACGCACTGGAAGTTCTCAATGGAATAATGTCTTTTGATTTACTTGTCACAAAAATGAAGTACCGCAAGTTAGTGGACATAGAAGGGGGAGTTATCGTATATGGAGAATATATACATAAAGATGACAAGGGATCCCGAAAATTATTGACAAAAAAATTGGCAGAAGGTTGGCAAGTACGTTGGAACAACTCAAAAAAAGGGAGAGAAACACATGCTTCTATAAGAGATGTAGGTTTTGTTAATAATCAAAGAAAGTGGTTTAAATTAAATCCACACTTCATGGAATTCCTAACAGGTTACGGAAACTTCAATGAATAGTTGGTTAAAAGAGGACTGCGGGATAAAGCAACGTGTGTGTGGTAAGGATGCAGAAAATGCAGAACATCTACTATGGAATTGCTCACTATATGGTGTTTAAAGAGCATGGTGCATAAAGAGAATGAAGCGAATGGAGAAATTAAAAAAAAAACACAAAGAAGAGTATATCGATACCATAGACATTATGAGGCATTTCGGGAATTTGTCAGTGAAATTGGAGAAATACGAGATATTATGAATAAAAAAATGGAGCAAGAAAGAAAATAAGAGTAAGGACCCAAGATTCGGTGCGGGGATAAGATATAAGATACTGAAAAAAAAATCATTTATTGTCAGAAAGAAGTACAAACTGCGTATGACCACATGGAGAACAATAAATTAATTTACTATCCGGAAGCAAGCAAGGGACCATCCCATCAATTCCGATCCAGGTAGGCAGAGGAGGTTTTAAAAATTTTAGCAAAAATTCCTAGATAAGGTAAAAAGTTAGCTACGAGTTATAATACTAATAGAATATCAACATGTTCGTTGTTTAACAAAAAAAATATTTTACATGTACGAATTATTATTGAACTATAGATTATTCTGAGTATAGTGTTTACAAATCATAATAATTGAAATAACACTAAATTAAAGATTTCTTATTTCAATAAACGCGCCGCTAGACAAAAGCCTAGATAACCTGAATAAGAAATCCGCCTCTACTCGAAGGGAAACCGGAGAAAAAAACCCGGGCCCGGATGGGGACTAGCCAATGTTGAAAAGAGCCTTGCTATGACTTTGTAAACAGGCTATGTGGTTAAGATCGAATCCAAGTAAACGAAAGAAAAAGAGTTCAAGAACGCACTTAACGTGATCTATGCTTCCTAAGTTTGTAGGAGTAGAAGGAAAATTCCCAAGGCTGCCGACAATGCTGCTATTGTGACTAAAAACTGATCGATGCAGCATGTTCTCCAACTTTCCCAAAACAGATCATGAGGAAAATAAACAAAAGGGATATTTCATTTGGCATTAGTATTGAAACCTTAAACCTGTATGTTATTTGTCTAGCAAGTCGCATTCTATTTATGTTTACGTTATTCCAGGCAGTGATAAGGTAATGGACAACAGCATGTTCGTGGTATACGATTCTTAGTTGCCTCGGAAGCATTTGTACGTTACAAGATTTTTATCATTGCAACACGTAAGCAAAACCGTAACTTTTATCTCAATGTTATCATTAACATCTATGCTTATACAGGAAAATCTAGGCGATGACAAAAATCCTAACATCTTTGCGAAGAGACATTGTTTGAAGGGGAAGGTGATGCAAAAGAGTTGTACGCTTGGACCGTGCGATACAAGGAAACAATAAACTGAAATTGCTATTTGTTGCTGCTAATAATAGAATAGGATCCCGAATAAGGTCGAACTTCATCTGGTTTCCTAACGAAAGGTATTTTTTACTTAACATGTAAACAAAAAAGTTGCATGTGATTTGCCTTCAAATAAAGTATTAAAATAATGTAATTATTCCTTTCTTTTATTTTTTGACTCATCTCTTTTGATGAAATTTAAATAAATATTAAAATAAAGATATTTTTGTTGCAAACAAGATAATATTTGGTTAGTGAAGAATCACGGTTGTCGCAGTTTAAAAGTCGAAACGGAAAAGCAGTGGGCAACAGAGAAACCAGCGAAACTAGTAAGCGGACAGTGTACTATTCTCTGAGGTAGAGGAGGACAACATAATATCACACATCTGTTGCTCTATCGCAATAAAACCTCAGAAAATTTGGATAAATTTATGTATTAATTTCAGTATAAGGATAACAATATTATAATTACTGTGATGAACAACTCTATTGTATGCTAAAACGAATACATTTTAGCTCCTCCAAACATTCTAGTTCAATTGAAATGAAAATTTATTTCATAAAAACACCCGCATTCCACAACACAAATATAAATCTTACAATTAAATTAAACATGACAAAGAAAGGAACTTAATGTGAAATTAATTAGGGATCCCAGGATGTATAGCCTGTGTTGAAATTTCTTTCGCCATAAAATAACGTTTCTCTGTTGTTGCAAACCGTTCTTTCCCTCAAATATTTTTGAAAATAAACACGATAAAATAGTTTTATTTTTAATTTGCATAAACTTACGCTTTGGAACACTCCATACGTCCCAATACCTCGACATCACTCTATGGCTATTCTGACGCTATGCTACACGCGCGGTTGGGGGACGATAGAATCAATGAAGCGTCCAATGGAAGCTTGAGGATGCTTGTTACACATTCCCCTAGAACATCTTCAACACTTTTGCCAGACGTTCCGCGAACCTTCCGAGAGAGTTGAACTCGCGCTCGCGGATGTTAAAACCTTTAATGGAAACTTTAAGGAATCTGGCAAGATGCTCGTACTATTTATTCAGCGCTTCATGTCGGTGCTTGGCGCACGCTCTCCAGACACTGCGATTTTCTACTGGGTTTTGTTTGAACTAATTTAAGAATAATCAACCAGTACACAAAAAACAACAATATCGCTACGTGAACTCAATTTACTAAGTACATACAGTGTCAAATTAAGCATCGTAATGTTACGAACAGAATTGTGCGACTAAAAAGAAATAACATGCAACTTAATACTTCTTTTTTTACGCCGAGTGTAAGCGTAGTCACGCCTCTATTGGAAAACAGATTGCGGGAAGCGAAATGCGTTTTTCTCCTACTTCCCTTAGAATAGCGGTCGCCAGCAACCTTTTTAGACATACAAACCTCTGAATTCATCTTTCTACACTCCACAAACTACTAGGTAAATTTTACAAACTATGAATAAGTTTCTTAAATAATGGTCACAGTAATTTCAGTTTAGTAAAACATGAAATATACAAAATATTGTACTTTTCAATTTAAAACGAAATTGGAAATTCTTATTCAATCAAACTTATTTATTTAGTTGATCTTGAGGTTGTTGTGTGTAACGTGTCCAATGTGGAGATTGTTCAACATCTGATAGGAGATCAATTACATCAGAGAATTTTTATTTTTTTATATGTTTCCTGTTTCTCAAATATGAAGCACATAATTTCAGCAATATAGTATTAATGCCATGGCTAATTGTTTTCTTCGACATAAAATCAAAAATTGAATTAACGTCCCCTTTTTCTGAGGACCACAAAATGTTATGTCGGACATCTGTTTGGTGTCCGCCTCCTTCATATACTAGTCCCCAGATTTATAGTTTCTGAAATAGGCGTCGTGGATCTTTTTACCTTACTCTATCCTTGTGAAAGACATCTCATTAATACAAAAATAATTTCAATATTTCTGATTATATCTATAAAAAATATAAGAATTAAACACACACGTTGCAATTAACCTAAGAAGAATTATATGAAATGGATATCGTGTTGTACTTCATTTATTTTTTGTATCAAAAAGGTCAATATCGATATTGAAATACGCACGAGAAAACGTTAGTAGTGTAGAAAATATTGACTATAACAATTTCCCCTTTCGTGAAATTTTTACATAAATGCAGTCAGTCTCGCCATAACAAATAAAATCTGAGAAGTTTTACAGTAGTTACGAATAATACTGATTCAAATTCCGTAAAATTGCATGATTCATAGTTTACCAATCAATAGATACCAATAGAAAACGAAATAAGGTGTACGGTAAATTTCTGTGAATTGAATAGCATAAATGATTTTGATGTGCAACTTATTATAAACATTGGTTGCGCTGGCTCTGAGTTCTACAAGCTTCTTTTTACCGAAATGCTCATTTCCTCGTTTTCAACTCAAGTAATTTTTTGTAGTGCGAGTAGCACTTGCTGTGTAATTTATTAGGTGCGCCCACAAAAACCAAGGAGCAAGTAAGGTGGTGACGCCGAAATGAAGGCTCGTTCGTAAACCTCGGCTGCGCCCAGCCGATGACAAATTTCTTTCTGCCGACCGCCTTTCCGCACTTCCTTCTCCTTGGACTGCTTCATAGACTTGAGTGGCAGCGGCAAATCGCTCTCTCCCATCATCCACTCTCCATGCTTGAGCAATGGACAGCTGAACTCTTATCATAACCCACTCAAGAAATAAAACATGGAACTCCAAAGAAATTTCGGTAGAGATGAATTTTTTTATAGTCCTTTAAGTCATAATTTGAAATGAAATAACTCCTCATTGATCCTACTAGTGCTAAAAACGTTACACGAGGTCAAAGGTCCTTATAAACTGTTTTTCGCCAATATCATATGAACGCTACATTTTATTGTGGCTTATATTATAAAAAAAGTTAAAGATATAATAAATGCATAATAAATTATTCGAAATAAATGTATTTTATCAATGCCAATAATGTTCGGCATGTTACGTTAAAAAAATTGAAATATCTCTCAAAACTAAACATAGAAGAAATATCATCAATACGGGGAATAATATTACCGTAAATATTGTTTTTGGGAGTATTAAAATTTTTGTATTAAAAGTTATTATCGAAAGTATTAAAAGTTATTATCGAAAAATATACATATCGAAAATGTCACATATAAAAAACAATCCAAATTGCCTAAATTTAAGATGACTCTGAAAATTTTGTCCAATATTTACAATTGATTACTGTAGTATTGTTTGTTTATTATTCATTGAAAATTTTAATTGCTTGTTAAAAATGTAATGTAAATAAGTATTGTCAATTTGTATAATGTATTATCAATCGAGTTTTATGAAGACTCGATCGAGAGGCGAAATACCTGAGAACATTAATAAATACACAGTTTTCGTCTATGTTTTTAAACTTTTAACAATGGTCGTATTGAATATTAAAATATGGATTTATGGTATAATTATTTATTACATTTGAAAATTAAAAAATTTACGGCAAAAAATATTTGTTATGCAGTTAATTCTGAGGAGAATCATTGTAAGCTAGCATCAAACGTTGAACGTCTGTAACGCTAGAACACAAACGCGCTCTAGGGCTCCCAGAACTAAATGCGCACTTGTTTTCATAATTAAATATTTACAGTATTTGCGTTGTAAACAACAAGCACACTTTGTATTACAATTAAATATTGATTGCTAGAATTTGCAATTGAGTATTCCTTTAAATAATTCATTGTAATGAAAAGTACTAATGATGGCATAGCCAATAAACGTTGAAATAAAGAAATGGATGATTGTTCGACAACAAAGTGTGAATTCCTAATTCTAAACTTTTGAAGACTGGAATTTTTCTGACTTTTTTCTGACATAGTGCCACTATTATTGGCACTATATATTGGCAACACAGTAATGATAGAACCTCTCATACAAACGACTCTGCTATTCTCTATAATGTTATTTTTCATATAACATTTATTATAACGAACATTTAATGCATATATTTTTCCTGACCTGATGACTATCTAAATGAGTTCAAGACTTAAACAAGAGGTGTAATAATATGTTTTGGTAAGTACATTAATGAATGGATCGTTGAAATTTACAATAGAAGTTTTTGTTTCTAAATATTTATTATTTTACACAGTAATACAAACTGTGAAATTCCACCCTGAAATAATCTTGGTATCACTTTACTGTTGGAAGCTCCTTTAAAATTTGTCCTCACCGATGCTTGCTAGCGCCGCCGTGACAAAATTCAATGTCGTCGACAACGTCAAAACGCTTTCCTTTCAAGTCCCTGTGCATCCTAGAAAACAGGAAGAAGCCTCAGGAACCTAAATGTAGCGAATAAGGCGCGTGGATCAATGTAGCCGTCTTCGTTGAGGCCACAAACTGGCAAACACTGAGAGCCACGTTCGCGGGAGCGTTGTCACGATGCAGGAAACTTTGCCACCAATCTTCGCATTTCCAAATCATCAATCAAAATGCGCTTAATTGGTCTCTAGGACAACCCGGATAAGTTTTCGAGTTCGTCGTTTGACTTTGAGTCGATATTTACTCAAGAGATTGCAGATTTTGCCGAAGTCCTCAGTTTGAGCAGTTACAGAACAACCGGAATGGGGTTTTTCTCAATGGCAAGTTTACCCCTTTTTAAGTAAATAAAATCATGTATACTTGAGTTTTACTAAGAGCGTGATCTGTGTACGCTGTTTACATCATCACGATAGTTTCCACTGCATTCTTCTCAAGTAAAAGAAAAAACTCCACAGATGCATGTAGTTCGTGAGAATCAGCAAATTTTTCGTATCACGAGTGGACTACAGAGACGTACCCACAACTATCATTGAAGCCACATGCGTTGTTGCATCGTGACGCCGCTTAGCAGACGCATTCAGAAGAGGTCCTTCAACAGCGATACGTAGAAATACGATTCCGGTTTCTTTTGGATCCCCCCTCATAAATTATGTTGTAGGTACTTCAACTTCAGTCAATTCCTGTCTCCTACTCATTCCTGTCATTGGTCCTTCGAAATCTTATCTCGCTACAACAAAATGTATAAAAAAATTACCCTTAATTTTGTGCAGACTTTATTAAAGTACATTTGGCAATGTCGTCCTAAACTAAGAATTTCCTTTTAATAAAATGAGTTCTGAGCATTTTAGCTTAAGATTCAGTTTCACATTATAAAAAAAAGAATAAGTCAATTTTTTATTTCTTCATAATTATGACAATATTTGTCGTGGTGTAAAAGTGTCCGGGTTTGGGCCAATAGCGCCCATGAAGGATAATAGCACCCAACCGTCATTACATGGGGCATTGATACCCGAGCCGGCGCTATTGTCCATATCGAACGTTTTCATTCTAAGTTACGTATTTTTTTCTTTTTATTAGAATGTTAATATGACACCTAGTCTGCGCCAATTGTAGTTTAACCAAATATATTACACAAACATACAAAACATATCACTCAGTTCAACTCGTGACACAAACACCTGTCAGCGTTACCACTTGTGTTGTCATTTGTTTCTCAGGCACTTAACACTTTGTCATGATATTATATCTTTCATTGCAATCTGCTTTATAATTTTTATTTCACAAGTTTCAAGGTTTCACCCGCTTTAACCTTTACACCATATCGCAACTCTCGTCATGCCACATCATATGAAAGCCTGAACTACATCCAAAAACAGGGTTGAGAGCTTTTTCTTCAAGGGTCTTTTCAAAAACGTATGTACCTGATCAATAGCTCAATGCTTATTCCTAAATCCAAATTTATGCGTTAGGATAATGTAATTTTCTTGTAATATAGGCTTTAATCTCTTTGAGTATATTTTTCAAACACTTTAGATCGGACAGGTAGGCGAGATATAGGTCTGTATGAGTCTACTTCATTCGGTAGTTTCCCAGGTTTTGGTATCATTATTTCCTTTGCTACCTTCCATATACACGGTATATGATTCAGACGAAATGTTGCATTAAACGAATGCGTCAGCTTCACAACATATTTCTTAAATAGTTATTTCATTACGTACCCTGTAATTAGATCATAACCAGGTGCTTTATAGGAGTTAATGCTTGTGTCGGGGAAGATTTTTTATTGCTTCACAATAAAATCTCTTCCTCTCCAAAATAAATACTCAGAGGTTCAAATAAAGGTTTATTATGTAAATAAAATCGTCGTGACGTAAACAAAGGATAGCACGAGACGACAAACGACAGGCGTTGAAAATTCAATGTGAATTTGTGCCTCGTTCTCGTAACTCACGCTTGAGGTTAGTCGGTGGTCGAATGTATCCTTCTTCGTTGTTAGATGGCACCGCTGCTGGTGTCAGGTTGTAACTAGTCGACGAAGTGCAACATTCAGTAGCGTGGTAGCGCCTCCGGTTGATTATCTTCGTGTCTCTGAGCGGGTCCCAGGGCTGGCCGCGAGATGACGCTTCGTGACGATACTTGAAATATTTTCAATCACGAATTTCGAAGATAGAAATTATTCGGCACTTGATGTGTGAAATCTTTCTGTCATCGGTTTCAACTTAGAAGAAAGTTTAGTATGCACGAATCAAAACATGGCAAAGTGTTACTAGGGGGACCTAAGTGCATTGTGTGGATGTGCGGATAAATCAAGGCGTTGCACTTATAAACTTAGAGGTCTAAATGGTGTCCTAGTGAAATTTGGTGAAAATTGAATTGATAGAAGAGCCACATGATTTAACTTTGTACAAAACACGAGGCCCTGTTTTCGTGTTGAGTGGACTGGAATTTATAAAAAAATGAGGTAACTGCTGATTCTTAATGGTTGAAATTTCAGATATGATATCTGTTGTGTGTAATATAGTACATAGACGCCACCAAGATGGAGACCCAAGGGCAGCCAGCGGCGTTTTGGAAGAAGGTAAGCGAAGCAACGACACCTAAGGACATTGGAAGTCCTAGTTATAGTGGCACCTGTACCACCAACGAGAATAATGATCTAATGGTAACTCGTTCAAGGAAATTTAGAATAGGGAAGGAAAAAGGGTGCTATGAGAAAAGGCGAAGACAAATCTATGATTCGTTACTGTTGGCTTTCGACGACAAAAAATACAAACAGACCTCTGGTAAAGTGTAGAAAAATATTCGTGCGAGGGTAAAAGACCTCTAGAGAATAGCAGAACATAATCAAAAAGAAAATGAGACGTTACGAGACCAACTTGCGGATGAGAGGAAAACGGACAAAGTGAAGGAATTATGGCTAGAAATAGGGGAGAAATGTGAAGGGATACAATTTGTGGATCACCAAACGTTGACTACTCTAGAGGAGACATTGGTTACAGTGATAGACGAACGTTGCAATACGATACAGGGCACCATCCGAAACGAACGGAAGGACTGGGATGAGAAATTGCAGGTACACGTGGATAGGTTGGTAGGTGAAGAAAAGGAGGAGGCTAAGTCGGATAAGGTGGTCACAATGTTCAAGGGAATTCGCCAACAATTTGAAAAATATACTGGGGATATAGAGGAAGTGACATAATTACTTTCGAACATACCATCTCGAGTAGCAGCGTCAGGGGAAGAACAAGGTGATGCAACATTTGCAGAAGTGGTACGACGCAAACGTGGACTACGTGAAAGAACTCTTCTACTTGTGACAGGACAAGGATCAGATATAGCGAAACTGTTCGCAGATTTAATGGTACCGTGAAGGGGAACTTGAACTTCGACAGTTGGCGGATAAATGATAGTGGAAAGATAGTGGGGCGTGTGGAGGAAAGGGTCGCGTACGAGACACTTCGTAACGTCATCATGGGTGAAGCGGAATTACATGAACCGAATGTACGATTGGCACGTCCAAAAATGATAGTTTTCAATGTTACAAAAGAAAATGTGGAGGAATTCAAGTGGTTGTTGCGACAGGAAAATGGTGAACATGATACCGAGAGAATTAAAATTGTGCGGAAGATCGACGAGATGACTGGCGGCGTCGTCATTGGGTTATTGAATTTGAGAAGAGTTTTTATAAAACACTAATGGACAAAGGAAAGATATACATCGGCTATGAGTCGTATAGGATACAGGAATATATCAACCCAGTACGTTGCTATTTGTGTCACCGTTACTGGGTTGATATATCTGGCCCGAAATTGTAGGGACAAATCGCCAACCTGTGGAAAATGTGGATTTGTGGGGCATGATTACCGGTCATGTCCTTCAGAGGTAGAAATATGTATTAACTGTAAGAGACGAAATAAAGAGTATACACACAGTGCGCGAAGCAAGGACTGCTCGGAATTTAAGAGAGTTTGTAATATAATAAAATCACATTATGGGAATAATTGTTAAACAACAAAATTTGCTGGGGAACATAGAAGGAACGGTTGATCTGGTAAAGTATTTAGCAGATAAAAGCATAGATATATGTCTTGGAAAAGAACCATATAGGAAATTCGGAAAACTATGCTTTATGTCTACAGGAATCAAAACGATTTTCCAGTCAGGTTCGAAGACAGCAGTCCTAATATGCAACACGCACATTGATGTTTTAGAAATTAAAGAGTATACGTCTAGATACATCCAGGTTCTCAGGGTTGCAAAAGAAGACTTTAATACATTAATCATAAACATGTACATACAATTTGAATACAAAAGAACAACATTATTCAGACGTGTCAATGAAATATTTAAAAAAATCTGTGCTGAAGATGTATATCTTGGGGGAGACTGGAACGCGAGGTTGCGATATACTGAACAACAAAACTACACCTGCGGTACCTGGGGGTGGATCAAGTAGCCTACAGGTACTGGTACCGGTCCCAAACCCGGAAAAAGGAGGATTAGGGCTTCAGGCCAGTGACCTGTCACCTGTAAAAGAATCTCAAAGCTAAAAAACTCAACAATCTGCCTCGGAAAAGTAAAAGGAGACGACCTAAGCTAAGAAATAAAGTTATGAATATAGGAACATGGAACGTTCTCACCCTTCTGCAACCAGGGAAAATGAAGGAGCTAGATGAGCAACTCAACATAGATATCATTGCCTCGCAGGAAATAAGGTGGAAAGGAAACGGATTAATTAACAACAAAGAATTTACGCTGTATTACAGTGGAACAAAAACCCTAACAGGTCAGGCGGGAACAGGGTTCTTTGTTAAAAAACATCTACAGAAGCACATAATCGGATTTTTTCCAGCAAATGAAAAAAATTGTAAATTACGTATAAAAGGAAAATATAACAACATAACTTTAATATGTGGTCATGCCCCAACAGAAGAAAAAAATTGGAAGAGAAAGAGGAGTTTTATGAAAAATTAAACCAGGTGTTAGAAAATGTCCCAAAGAGTGATACAACATTAATATTGGGGGATATGAACGCGAAAGTAGGGAAGGAAGAGACCTATAACAATGTATCTGGAAAGTATACGTTACATGATGCATCAAATACCAGTGGAGAGCTTCTATGCGGTTTTGCGGCAGAACATAATTTTGTGATAATGAGCACACAATTCCAACATGGAAGAATCCACCTGGGAACATGGAATGCACCAGGACAGAGAACAGTGAATCAGATTGATCATGTCTTGGTTAACAGCTAAAAAAAGGACCTAATAAGCGATGTAAGAGCCCTGAAGGTACCGAACATAGATTCTGTCCACTATCTAGTGAGAACAGTAATGCACATAAAACTCCCAGCTGTCTACAATAAAAAAGTAACAAATATGGAAAAATGGAACAAAGAAAATGTGGCTGATCCAAGAAAGATGAAAAAATACATGATCCCCCGTCGTATAATGAGATATGCTGCATAATAAAAAAACTTAAAACCAGGAAAAGCAGCAGTCTCAGATAATATTCCTCTAGAAATGATAGAATCAGGGGGCAGGACACTTAGCAATATATTACATAGATTAATCTTAAAAGTATGGGAAAATGAACAAATCCCAAATAAATGGAATGAGGGCATCATATGTCCAGTGTACAAAAAGGGCGATAGAGTAGATTGTGCAAATTACAGACCAATAACACTGTTGAACATAGATATACAAGATCTTCACAATCTTGGTAAACAAGAGGCTCACTAACATTGTATAATCTCACCTACATGAGGCTCAAACAGGTTTTAGACCAAAAAAAATCAACAATAGATAATATCTTCATGGTTAAACAGATATTTGAAAAATGTAATGAATATGACATTGACTTGTATAACATCTTTGTTTTATTATAAAAGAGCCTTTATTTCAATCAGAAGACACAGAATACCAGACTGTCTAGAACAATATAAAGTCCCACCCAAACTTGTACGGCTAATCATATTAACTCTAACAAATAACATAGCAAGAGTTAAAATTGCTAATGATTTTTGTGAAGAGTTTGAAGTGATTACTGGTGTTAAGCAGGGAGATCCTCTATCTGCAACATTGTTTAATATAGTAGAGACACGGTACTAAAACAACTCGATACCAGAGGGAATATTTCCAAGCGTCTAAAGCAAATACTGGCATATGCAGACGACTTATTAATAATAGCTAGAACAAAACATTCCTTAAAAGAAACACATCTCCAGCTCAAAACATTGTCTGCTCCACTGGGCCTCGAGGTAAATGAACCCAAAACGAAAATACTCCAATGCACTCGCAAAGTTAAGAAAGAAGCAATTAAAGTGAATAACATTCTAATAGAAGAAGTTAAATCCTTCAAGTTCCTTGGATCAATTGAGAATGGAGAAAACAAGATAGATGAAGAAATAAAGGAAAGGATAGCAATGCAACAAAGCATATTATGCCTATTTAAGAGTAAACTGGTAACTAAAAGTATGAAACTAAAACTATATAGGACAATATTAAGAGCTGTTATAATATGCTAGTGAAACATGGGTGTTAAAAGAAGTGAATAAAAAGAGACTTGCGATGTTTGAGAGGAAAATACTTAGAAGAATATTTGGACCAAAGAAGAGGATGACAGATGGAGAATAAAAACAGATGTAGAACTAAATAAGCAAATTCTAAATAGGAACATAATTGACTTCATAAAATCTCAGAGGTTAAGTTGGTTTGGTCACTTGTGCAGAATGGAGGAACAAAGAATGTCTGGGATTGGAAACCCCAGGGAATCAGACCAAAAAGGAGACCAAAGAAAAGATGGACTGAAGATGTTCAAAATGTTTTACGTGTATTGAAGGAGAATTGGACAGAGAAGGTTAAAGATAGAAAGAGAGGGAATCAGATAGTTGAGAAGGTCTAAACTCTTCAAATAGTGTTGTAGAACCTAAAGAAGAAGAACATACTGAACAACGAACGGGAGAAAGCACTACAAGACATAATATTCGAGCAAGACTTAAAAGTGATAAATATTTTCGGAATACACACCTTTGAAACTGATAACAGGCAATCAATCATTGATATAACATTACAAACACGAACAATGAAGACGACGGCGGTGCAGTGGACAGCAAACAGTATAATACATAGTGACCACAAAACAATACGTTACCGGATTGAGACAATGACCGGACATGTATGTCCTACAACACATTTAAATTGTCGAAAGGTGAATTGGGAACAATACAAAACACCTGCGTCGAGAGGTATATCATATGCCGCTAATGGCAACTTGCCAAATATAGATACATACAACTTCTGCAAGAAGAGATTATACGACGCGTGACTCCTTTGTGTATGCGAGTGACGAGTGGATATAGACACGGCCAGAGTTGGTGGGACATAAAATGACGCAACATAAGAGGATACTGAATAAGCTACGACATGATTATAAGAAACGCACATGAGGGTCACAGGAATATGAACAAGGTAAGTTAGTATATCGGAAATGTCTGCGTAATTTCAAACGGCTCGTTCGACAGAAGAAACATGAATACTGGAAGAGTTTTTTTGGAAAAGAGCATAACTACAAACCTCTTGGGGTATCCCGTATGTGATTGGGCGCGATAAGATCCAAAGTATAACAGTTTGGTGTACTATTAGGATGGAGAATGATTTTACACGTGGATGGGAGGATACAGGGCGTCAACTGATCGTATACATACTCAAGGGTGATGCCCAAACATGGCTTCCGGAAAAACATTATTATCTGACTGACGAAACAACTATAACCTAATGGACGATGAGGTACTCGCCGTGCTAAACCAAATAAAACCGCACAAAAGTTCAGGATATGACAATATAACAACAGACATGGTAAGACATATGAAGGAAAGGTATAGGAACGAAATAATAACTATAATGAAATGTTGTTTCCAATATGGGTATTTCCCACGATGTTGGAAAGTGGGCTTACTACGCCTCTTTCTAAAGCCGGGAAATAGGGATGTGCAACAGAGTCGGTCATATAGGCCTATCACGTTGCTACCGGCCCTTGGAAAAATTTTAGACAAGATAATTGCAAATAAATTAAAAGAGGAACTCAATGAAAATGAACGACCATCAATATGGTTTTTCAGAACGGAAAAGTGCGGAGCATGCTATTGTCGAGTTGCTACGTCAGGTGCGGACACGAACAACAAAATACATGTTAGACTTCAACTTCGAAGGAGCTTTCGATATTGTGTCATGGAATGTAATTCTTCAAGAGCTGACAACGAAAGGAGTAACATCAGAACTGGCAAAGATCATATGTTCACACTTGGATGAAAGATTTGTGATGCTAGAAATAGGTGGGGAGGCAATAGTGCATCATATACACCAGGGATGTCCCCAGGGCAGTCACACAGGACCTCTGTTTTGGAATATTGCGCTAAAAGTGTTGCTTGAAGAGATAGACCACAGAGATATACCAATGTTAGCTTACGCTGATGATGAAGCACTTCTTGTGAAAGGGATTAGTAGACAAGAGCTTGAAAGAAATAGTCACAATGGGATCTGCATATTCCAACGAGTGACAAAATGCGGTTACGGATGTCATAAACGTAAACAGAAGGCATAGTTTTGGGGATGAAATACCGTGGGAAATCACGACGTGACCCGATAATCAGAGGGAATAACTGGCGTTTACAGATAAAGTCGCAAGTCAAATACGTATGAGTAATCGTAGACGAGAAATTAATCTTCGGTAGTCACTTCGCATTCATCGAAAAAAAGGTAACAAAATTAGGATATAGAGTGTTGGATATACGACACAAACGTTGGAGAGGGACCACATTTGGCGCCTATATAAAGGTGTTTTCCAACCGTTATTTTGCTATTGCGGAATAGAGTGGTATGAACGGACTATGCATATACATAATGAGCCAAAACAGCCAATATCAACAACAGTCTCCTGCACTGAGATGGGTTATACACAAGTGTTTCCACTACGGTTCTACAAGTGTTGTTGGGTTTCATCCCGATTGATTTGCAAGTAGATCAGCATGTGATCAAAGGAGCGACAGGGAGAAGAAATTTGTATTGATGGAAAAACCATATCTCAGAAGGATAAAAGATGGAAACGGCTCATACGACGCGAACTTGAAAAATGTTGGACAATACTATGGACGAAGGCAAAGACAGGAAAAAATACATATAAATTTATCAAACAAGTAACTTTTGCGAACAGAAACAGAAAATGGTTCAAACCATCACATTTGGCATATGAAATACTTACGGGATATGGCTGTTTCAACAATTATTGGGTAAAAAAAATTTAAGGGAGGACAACCAGTGCATTTGCAGAAGATGGGTAGATGATATAAATCACGTGCTACATGATTGTGCATTGATGAATGAAGAACGAAGAGAATGGTACAGAACACTCAAGAAGAAGGGAATTTACGGGTACACCGGAATCGTACACCGTCTTTCAGGAATATATGCATCAGGTGATGACGATACGGGAGATATTTAAAAACTAGATAGTGAACATTCAAACATAGTTGACGAACCGCAGGTAGTGGTCTGCCGGCCGAGATACTTGGAAAAAATAATTAAAATGAAAAAAAATCTGAATTAAAATTAAGAATATATGAGCAAGATTTCAGTGTTCATTGATTTAATTCGGAAAATTCAAAATTTTGTGTTATGGAGTTTCTGTTGCAAAAACTAAGATTATGGAATTATAATATTTCATTTAATACTGATTGGATTTTTCAACGACACGAGAAGCGAGCTTTTATTTTCTCGGTGAGAGGTACTACAACATTATTATTGTTATTATTATTATTATATGATAGGGTGTGATATGGAGTGATTTCCTTTTGGCGAAGGAGAACGTACGCGGAATTTCGTAAGTCTGGGCGCGACACAAGAACCTTAATTCACCAGTCAATTTTCCCATCGCACTTCTGTGTTTCTGCAAGCAATTGGCCACGAAGGGGTGAATGATGATGGAGGATGAGTAAGGCAGAAGAATTTATGAACAAAGTGAAGCTTACAATTAAAGCCTACAAACAGCTATACCTCAGGGAAACTGAACCCACAACCTTTTGCCTGTTGGTTCGTATCCTTACTACTTAAGACACACGTCTTATACGTACTGCGAGCGATTGATGTCGTTAGCCATTCAAACGATGGAAGGCCGCATACGGAGAACGTGGTGAAAATCCTTTAGTGCTATAGCACTTGCCGTACTGGTGTGCTGCTTCGTTGTGCTGCTTTCATATATTTGGTGTACTTGAGAACAAACCGATAGGTCATAAACTTGCTTCAGATACCTAAGAGCTTGTGGACGCCAAAATCATTCATGCAGCTTTGAAAAGTTTTAATGATGTATTAATTATGTTAAGTTGAACCTGGCGGTGAGGTCTACAGAAATTTAAGAGATTTCTGTATGCTTTTAATAAAATAGTTTAAATGCGGTAATTAAATTGTATTTGTGTTGTCCTAATAAGAACCATATGAACTTGAGCATGAGTAATTACTTTTCTTACATATTAACGTAAAGAATGCGTAATTACACTATTCCTTGTGAATGTTGTTATATATAATACTAAATAAAAATATGTTATGTGAAAAAAATCAAACTCATACAAAGAAAAGTGTCCGTCGATTCTCACTCTTCTTAATTATTTCTACATAAAAATGTAGAATGTTCTTCTTACCTCTTCCTAAATTAGAAGCAGTGCGTTCGAAATCTAATAGTTTCTTCAGACCATGTTGTTGCTAATATATTAAGTTAATTGGTTTGTATTGAAGTTAATTGGGATGCAGCAACCCGAGTTCGTTAAGTTAATGCTGGAAATTATTCAGTTTAGTAATTGTTAAAGTAGCTGTAAATTTAAAGGAATAAATGTCACATCTTGTTTAGTCACTTAACATATGATGAAGCTTGATTGGTTAGTTCCTTGTTCAAGACCCTTTGTTCCACGATGAGTAAATACAATAGTTGTCGTTCGAGTAAGGTTTTGAATTGAAGAGGGTAAGTTCAGATTATATGGTAGGTTTTCGAAGCGAACAATAAGTTGATAATAATTAATATTTGAAAATTAATAAACAGTTCATCATTCATAACTTAGGAAAAATGAAAAATCATCGGGATAATATTCAGAATAAAAAATTGTCTACTCTACACGACCACAAGGACACTAATGATCGAATCGTGCAAGAAGTAGTAATCAGAATGATATACAAGTAGGTCTTACTAATTTCTAATTAATGTTTGTAATATCTGTGATCTACTGAATTAACATAACATATTTCGATAATTACAGATCACGAGTAATACATTATTTCAGCTCAAGTGAAATTTTTTGATGTGTATTCTAACATTACGAAGAAAATGTTAAATTAACTCAGTTTTTATGTTATTTCTACAGGGGTTTCTGGTTCGATAAGTTGTACAATTTTCTTATCAGTTACAAATATTTTTAGCATTGTAACTACATAGATAAAATCATAAATAAAAATAAACTTGTTAGTTTTAAAAGTAAAAATATGTATAAACATTATTTGTTAGTCATCATGTTGAAAATATAGTCTCACGCTTTCCTCTTTAAATTTGCGAAAATTACCCGGGAAACAACAAATTATTTTCATATAAAAAGTGATTTAGTGCTTTTAATTCTCACTTAACATGATGAGAGCGTAAATAAAACATTAAACTATTTAATAAAAATATTTTAATATATTAAGATCCCTTACCTGCCTTGTGAAGGAAATCCCAGTGCATGTTTTCCAGTTTTATCTTTTCAAAGTTATATTCCAATCGGAATGATTTAGTATATTTACCCTGGATGCTAGGTTTTGATTAATAACACCTAAGTATCTTCATCATTTGTTCTTCACACAACGTCGACTCCTGATAATACATAATTGTTCGGATGGCCAGATGTTGTGTGAAGAACAACAGCACTGAAGTCGTTACCAAAATGGAATTATCTCCGACACCATTATGTCGATTGAGATGATCTAAAACCTGGTGCTGTGGTGTAGATTAAGAATATTGACCAGGTGTCGCTAGATGTATTTTGATAATGATTTGGTGTGTCAATGTCAGCTGAGTTGTTCACCGTGAGGCTCTGCAGGCACTGTGGAGCGCCTCTCCTCGCGGAGAGCAAACGACGACCCGACGCCGCGCCGCTGGCGGAGCACATTCCACTCCCACTTTTCCCATTTTATCCCACCTCACTCATCTACCCTCTCTTCACATCAATTGTGTAGTGTCTATTTATCCTCCTCCAGTTTGTTTCACATGTTTCTTCGTAATTTGTTGATCATTCATCCCTAATCATCTTGCGCCTCTAAACGTGCGTACAATTTCATCTTATGACGTTATTATTCTCTTAACTTTCAATATTTATGGAACTTTATCAACCCTTCTTTGTCATTCATCTGCACTGATCCACAATCTGTTTTTTCATTGTAAAATTATAAATTGAATTTTCTTACTTCCAGAAATTCGTAAATTTATATTATATACGATAAGTTATGTTATTATTTCTTGGACGATTCTTTTTCATCCATAATATCATAGATCAAGTGATTGTCCTGCACAACAATGTCATTATAAAGTTTTTTTCATTGTATTTATTCTCTTTTAATTTTAGTCTTCTCTCTTCATTTTCTTTGCCTGAAAATTACATCATGTAATCTGCATACTCCAGAATTTAAACACTTCACTGTGTATTCCTCGTCTCTGCTTGTAAACTTTTGTTTTCATTCTGTTGTGTAAAAGGAATTTATGAAGTAAAAGTTATTTCTTAAGTATTAAATATTATGTAAAAGTTATTTATTAAGTATTAAATATTTATTGAAATATTTTTCCTTTATAAATAATATGAACATACATTTTCTTTGTAAAACAGGTATTGGAGGAAAGTCTCCAAAAACAACGAATACAGCAATCATTGCATTTATTGAGCTATATTTTACATCAATGTGTAATTTTTGTGCGACAATGGAGGAAAATTTTTGAAATTCGGACGTTGCAGAGCAATTTTTAAATAGATGTAGTTTTTAGGACAATCTTTCTACATTTTCTGAAAATCACTCGTTCTTATTGCTATCACAAGTTCTCCATTAAAGTAGTGTTCCTGATATTGTTATCCACACAAACTATGTGATCAATATCACAGTTCTAAAAAGAAAAGAAACACAGTGAAATTTCAAATTTCTAATATTCAGATACATTTTTAAATCTCAGTGTTATTTAACCACACATAACTAATTTGAATGATTCATTAATCTTATATGAAAGGATGAAAATCGAAAATCGTATTGTGAAAGCACGCCTCCCAGGAATATGAGTACATTTGCTATGGCATTACTATTTATACGATTTTTAGGGAACTACTCGTAAAGTTACTTTGATATTTCAAAAAAATTAAAACTGCAATAAAAATAACAATTGTGATATGTATTTTGTTGTGTTCGTATGTGTCCATTTTATCACATATCAAGATCAACGAAGTCTTAGAGAATTTTGTTTCTCAACTTTTAGGACCACTTCCATGAAAGGAACCATCGTATTAACGTGTAATTAAAAGCAAATAATTTTATATTCTTAATAAATATCATGAGATAAATTCTTCATAACAATGAAATTATCACTGAGAAAATATTATTGGACATTCGCTATCCAAGAACACATCTGTGTATTAGGTTTTTGAGACTAACAATAAGAAGATTTATTTCGTAGTCTAATGATCGTTTCCGAACATCAGTATCACATAATTGCATGTACGAGTATGTTCTCCGACATTTTAGTAGGTCGTGGAGAGGGCGCCGCTGTTCTTCTCCGCACCCACTAGAGAAAACAGAGCCCTGCGGCTTTCCAACTTGCCACAACGGTTGCCAAAGCGCCTATTAGGTTCATGGCGGCCTCTCTGTTTGAGCGTCTCACTTTGGCAGCGTGCATCATTTGCATAAATGTAGACGTGTCAGTGAATGTTTTACGAGGGAGTACATCGCCACGCGCATTTTCAGAAACTATTTCGCGGTCTCCAAGTCTCTCGGGGAAAATATTTCAATTTCACGTCGCAACGAAGACAAAGCAAAGGAAGGAGTGATGAATGTTTTTGAGACGACAGAAAAAAAGATTTTTCAAATAATCCAAAATAACTTGATCTTCAAATCATAAAATGATCAATGTTTCGTTTATTGTAGAATATACAGCATTGTAAAATGGAGCGTGAAACTACCAGCTTAAATACATCACTTTATCCTTTGATATATAAAGTCAATTTTTTTCCTTCAAATATATGTCTTATCAGGAAGATGTTGTCAATTGTGGATCTATTTTGATGGAACCCCGCTTGATAGTCACTAAACTTGTTTTCTACAATTGCAGTTAACTTATTATTTAATTTGAAAAGTGTTATGAGCACGGAATAGAGCTTCACAGTACGTTCATAAATTTCACCAGAGCATTTGACACTATTTTTCGGAACAAAATAATTGAAGGTTTAGAACAGTATGGAATACCGATTAAATTAAGAAAGCTAGTAAGTCTTACATTGATGAACACGAAAGCCAGAGTGAAAATAAACAAGACAATTAGTGAAGATTTTGAAACCGGATTCGGAGTAAAACAAGGCGATCCTATATCAGTTACACTATTCTGCTTGGTCATGGATATAATTATGTCGCAATTGGGCATTAAAGGCAACATAACTAACAGGATAAAACAGTGTATCGCCTATGCATATGACATCCTGCTGAAAATGCTATGGAACTAAAAATGCAATGGAAATATTATTTCATGAATTAGAATCAAGATCTACGCAATTTGGTTTAACAAAAAACCAAATACATGAGATGCAAGTTAGAAAAAACAAACCTTTCTGTGTTAGTAGTAGATGGAGTCGCCTATAAAGAAGTTGCTGAATACAAATATCTTCGATCTGTAGTACACGAAACCAATTTAATTGAAGAGGAAATAAAAGAGAATTGCATCTGGAAATAGAGCGTATTTTGCGCATAAAGTCTTATTCAGCAGTAAATTATTGTCTAAAAGTGCCAAACTCAAAATATACCACACTATAATAAGACAGGTGCAGCCGAGCCTGGACACCAAAAAACTAAAGAAATCCAAAAGCTCGTGATATTTGAAAGAAGAATAATGAGGAGAATATATGATCCTAACAAAATAGAAGATGGTTCATGGAGAATAAGGAACAATGCAGAAATTGATAAAAATATCAAACATCAAAACATCATAAACCATATCAAAGCATTAAGATTGGGTTGGTTTGGACATGTATGCCGAATGGATGATGATGATGATGATGATGAAGATGATGATGATGATTATATAAAGTCAATTAGCATATAGTACAGTTATAAATCACCCCAGCCACAAGTTTGAGTTTTCAAGTGACGGGAGCTACTGAAATATATTTGTTTTGTTTGACGTGCTTTGTTTCGTCATTAGAATCTTTACCTATTTGAGAAAGTTAATGTTAGGAGATAAACTTTTATAGACAAATCTCTATTACTTGTTAGTAAGAGAGCCTTGCGCATTCATACAGAGTTAATTATATTATTTGATTAAAAATATTAGTACTATTTCAATGTTACATATTTAAACTTTTATATATAATTTTCAACTTGAAATATTATTACGGATAACGTATATACTATTATGGACGTGTGATTGTGCCAGTTCTTGAGTAATATTCTCCAATTGTTTGTTAAATACATAAACTATGTTGGAGTATCTTTCAAGGCACAGAACATGCGTTTCAGGGAAATACTTGTGTTGTGACCTGTGCTAAAGTTTTTATTATCTACAAGTGATAATAAAAAAAGAATATTGAACCCGCTCCTTTATCCCTCATGTGAATGGAAGACCAGTCCATCACCCGTCGTTCCTTTTCGTTTCAGTCAAAACCTAAAAGTATAAAAACAATGATGCTTCATGTTCCTAGGCACATAAGCTGTTTGTTCTAACATCCCTTGCGGACAATATGGTATTTCAAATATAGTAATCTATTATATATATATATATATATATATATANTTCTAATTTATCGCGATGAAAAATGCTAATCTCTCGAAAAATTGAAGTCTCTTATATTATAATGTTGGTAATATGTACCGTATGAGTGGAATACCTTGAAGAAAAGTTATTTCTTTATTTTAAGAATAAAATAATCATTCTACCTAGATGAGAGTGTACCTGGTCTCACAGTATAGTTAGCCAGCTAACTATAAACATGTGTCCTAAGTCAGTTTACTCCATGAATACGAATATGATATCTATTTAACCACGTGTGATTATTTGAACTATTTTAGTCATTTAATACAAATTCGTCCAAACACATAGAATAATTATCCAGGAAACGGATGTGCCATTTATTGATGATGTAATTAAAACATATCGTTAACCGCATACATTTCAGGCAACCTCTGGTGTAAAACAAGGTGATCCTTTTTCTGCTACTCTGTTCTATGTAATTATCGCTGTAATTATGCAAAAGATTTGAATAAAAGGAAACATCACGTCTCGCCTATAACAATGTATTGCTTACGCTGAGGATATGATGATAACAAGAGCATGCAGAGCATTAGAAGAAACAAACAGTGCACTTAGGGAGATATACTTACAATATGGATTAATAACTATTAACTACAGTTAATAGCAATAAAATTAAATATTTAATATGTAAAGCGGGAGAAATAAAGTTAACAAATATTCCTGAAGATGGCTATGAGTTTCAAGAAGTGAAATCATTGAAATACCTAGGCTAAGTTTTTAATGGAAATAACCAGATTGAAGAAAGATTAATGACAGCTGGCAACGGAGCATATTTAGCAAATCGAGTCTCGTATAAGTGAAAATTACTTTCAAAGTCCGCTAAAAGTGTGTTTATTTCAAATTATAAGCAAAAGGTAAAAGAAAAAAAAATTGTAATTTGGGGTCCATTTCAAAATTTTGGTCAAATTTCACCGCCCTCTATCTTCAGATCTATTCATCGAACAAAATATCCGTGAAGATTTAATTTGCAGGAAATTTAATGTACCTTCTTTATTTTTGAATCGAATGCTTTTCTCTATACGCGTGAACGTATAGGGTTATGTAAAAATACTAGAAAAAGAGCATTTTCAAACTTTTCACAAACCTCACATGCTCTACGAGATGCCAAAGTTAAAAATTTTTATTCAGGCCTCCGAAAACAGAAGGGGTTATTGTGAAAAACTATATTTTTTTCCTGAATTGACCTTTTTATATCCCTAGCGATTGAACCTAAAGATCCAACTAAAATAAATTTTTCAAATGAAAAGAAACATTTGTGTAAGCTGGGTATAGAAGAGAAAAATGTTAACATAAACTGCGTTTAACCGCGCGCATGGTATCGGAATAATTGTTATATTTCATGTATATGGGAGATGGGATCCCCGGTCCCGGCTCTCATTTTCATTCAATATAATGTAAACAAAGCTAACATAGTCATAGTATATATTTATGACATATTATTATGAAATTTGTGACATAATGTTTATAATGAAAGGGTAATGTTCTGTTTCTGTTTCGAAATTATTACTTGGTGAAGGATACAAATGCGGAACCGATGCATACAGCGTATTTTTTTAAACTGGTCCTTAACCGAAAAGAGAGGAAAATGTTAACTTCGGAAAACGTACAATGGACGCCCATAAATGGACGCGAGGAATCGATTGCAAAATATTGCGAGTCACTGAAATGAATGGTTTTGCGTCTCTTGATTGCCGTGACGCCTCAACGTGCTCTGCAATTGATTTTTTGAAAACAAATTTGCTTTCCTTGCAAAACAAAGAGCGAATGTAAAAAGAGAATTATTGTTTGTCGTAGCGTTATGTGGATTATTACAGGGAACTCTTTATTTGTTTTCTAATGAAATTGTGGAACGTTATTTTATGTGAATACCCAATTGCTTTTGGAATCTACCGCAAGAATAAATGGAACTGGTCTCCGAACTGTAGTTATAGGTGAACGTTTAATCACCCGACGACTCACTACTGACAATCACGTTGTTNATACCCAATTGCTTTTGGAATCTACCGCAAGAATAAATGGAACTGGTCTCCGAACTGTAGTTATAGGTGAACGTTTAATCACCCGACGACTCACTACTGACAATCACGTTGTTACATGCGCAGCGCTTTTTGTGTGCAATTAACTTTTTCATATTTTTGCACATGATTCTGTGTGTATTTTTTATTATGACACGTACGGTATGTATATATTTTAAGTGAAGAAATCACTATTTAGTCACAGAATACACGAAAATATACGAATTTTTAGTGAAAATATTTTTAAAATTTTAATGCTGTTTGAGGAAAATAAAGATTGTGTGAGTTCTTGAATTTTATCAAATCTAATGACAAACACGTCATAATGATGCCTATATACTTCTTTTAATATTTGAAAGTACTTAATACACGTTCTTCTTTTTGTTCTTGACACACAAAGTACGAGTTGAAAGTGTATTGCCATGACATTGTTTACATACAAATTGTGTGCATTGCGAGAATGAAATAGTCGTAATTATGTAATTTGTTCCTCCATAAATAGTTTCAAAAACAGCTAGATTTTCTAGAAACTGCCCTCTGGAGATTCTTGTTTGCTGATATGTGGAATATGTCTAGCATCATTCATTAGTACACAGATTTTTGCAAAACGGTCATCTTAGAGAAGTTCTTGTAACACAATAGTTTCACACATTTGGTCAACATTGTCCAGATATTGCCGATAATAATTACTGGTATTCAGGTGTATCATCGGTTTTATTCTTGTCACGCATTATTGAAGTTAACATTACACCTTTTTTTCCACTTGGGTATATATGACATGATATTTCGCACGGTGACATGATATCTCCACTCACGCACGATCTCCTTAAATGTCGGCNTATATATATATATATATATATATATAACCAATTCGTAATCATATATTCGTTTATCTCAAAGTTCTTTATGTCACTTAAAAAACTTCAAATTGATGATAACTTCGAAATGAAATCGTTTTTTGTAAAGATTATGTATTGTTTATATCCCTTCAACTTGATATCCATATATCCGTGATTTTCGAAGAGAATAATTCTAAGCAAAAGAAAGATTTTGCACTCTCAAATATATTATAATGAACAAACATTCGGAAACACAGATATCTCTTTTTCTTGTAAAAATAAAAATGTATTAAACGTAATCACAGTTTGAAGTAATAATCACAGTTTGAACAAATGACCAAATATCGAGCAAAGAAAGATTATTTTGTAATAAGCTTCCATTGGCAATTGGTCTATACAAAATTCCTATTATAAGTTAGGCAAATCGAATGTTTTGTAGTATGAATTAAAAGTTTTGAACTTTGAGTATTAGGTATACAAAACACACATCGAAAAATCTTCGGGACAAGTTAGAGAAAGCAGCGATATGAAATAAAATACAACATACAAAGATTTTGTAACTCTATAACATGGTAAAACAATTGAAAATCGAATTTCATGTGATCTCTCAATTCAATGTATTCTCTCTCTCTCATTCCATGAAAGATCTCTGTATCGTACGAAGCAAATTTCATATCCTTTCGTCAACATATGAGTTCGTTCGTTTAAAACTCTTTACTTCTCTTTTCGTTGGGTGTGTGCATTAAGTTGATTAACTAACAATAACAGTGTTTTACATCATTTGTCTCTACAAGACAAGATATCCCAAGAGACAGTTCTTTTCGTCGAATGGGCGAAACCCGTTGCAGAAAGTTGCCGGTTTTAATGTCGGCCTCGCGTCTCCACTCCCTTCCTTCCATAGCTCAGTTTTATGTCTAGTTTTATCGCTTCCTGCGTTGTCTCTCCCATTGAAGAATCGCTCATTCTAGGTCAGGACGTTTTTGCTTCATTCAGTTTTATACAGAAAACGACTCTCATTTGACAAGTATGCCGTTAGTCGAGAGCCATTCTTCAATATCCTTTCACAAGAATATTACTGTTGTAAAATAATATCATGTTTTCTCAGGTTTAAGATTCGATAATGGGATCTAGAGGACGGATAAATTTACGATTTTTGTGCGCAATGACCTCCAACATACGAAATTACCCTTAAGCGACATTGTAAGTTTTTATGACGCATTCATAAATCATCACCTCGTCTAGCGAAGTATTCAAGTCCTGAGCCCTCCCTTCCAGCTTAACCGATGGAAAATATTGAATTGTTCTGCATATCCACTATTCATACGTCTTGACTTGGCACGCACTTCGTGTTCGTTTAATCAATCATGTCGAGTCTAATTCGTTGAAATACCTGGAATCACGTCACCAACCATAACGATTGAATTATATCTTCATATTCTCATCGCTCTCGTCGAACGAGATAGCGCGTCCTTGTTTGCCCAACTATTGTCCCTTCACTTCCAAGCACTTGCGCCAACAGGGCGACGAGACGATCCACTGGAGTAGTGGACGCTACACGGAGAGTACGACTATCTTCCATTCTCAAGGAGGGATCAGCACTCCAAGTTAGTCAAATCACTGACATGTATAGTTGTTTTATTGATTTTCATTCTTATTATTTGAAAACACAATATGGATAATAATGAAGAAAAAACATGATTAATTCGTACCTGTCACTTAATTGTATAGTTCCACAATATTTAGGAACTTGCTTGACTCGTTTAAAATGTGTAAAAGCATGTAAAAATATGGCGAAAGAGCGCAACGGTTTCGAGATTTATGCATCCCACCTCGGTAAAAGTAAAATATTTTCCTCAAATGTCCGATGACCTATAGATAAAATTGATGTAAAATATATTACTGAAAATTTACTACAAATTAAAGTAACTTTCCATAACTTTTGTGATTTTAAAGTTGGTCTTATTTTGAAAATAAGCGTTTTCTCCATAAGAAATAATGTATTACACCATCAATTATAACAATTATCTCATTTAAATGGCCAGTGAGGTATGTTTTTCAAGTTAAAATCACTAAAAGTACATGTTACTCTGTTTATCACTAAAAGTACATGCCGATTTTAGGTATCTTAGTGATTTAATTCTAGCTACGCTGGTGAATCAAGTTATTCTAAACCGATTAAGATGCGTGTTTTGTTTTTCACTTAATTTAATTCCGCGGTATACGGCATCTCAACAAACATCATTTTATTTGTTTATTCATTTAATTATTTTGTGTCGCTTTGTCGCTTCCCAATCGTTTGGTATTCCAAGACATTTTACTTCAACACATTAGTCTTCGATTTTCTTTCCATACATCCCGTGTTCTTTAGGTACTCGTCTGTAACCATGGAGAGGTGGGCCAACGCCACTTAATTACAAAGCATTAGTTCAGGTTTTAAATGTCCCTGCAGGAAGGCCTTCGAACAAAGTTCACTCAGTGACTGTGTTAAGTTGATTACAGCTTTTTTTATCGCAAACTGAAATAAACATTACAATATATCAAAATAATATTTCTGGGTTTATTGTAAATATTTGTGCATCCTTTTTATTCATATACCACTGTTTAAAGTACATAAAAAACAATAAAAATTACAATAAAACCTTAGATCTTTAAAATGAATAACTGATATTAAAATTCCATTTCATTAATAAAACAGAAAAATTTCGCAAAAACAATATACTTACAAATACATATTAGTTTTGATATCAAGTTCATTGACTCGATCCACCCTTCTTAGTTATTGTACACCATTCAATTTTTTTACTTCTCTCTATTCGTAAATTGCTAATAATTGAATATTTTCATCGACACAAAAACAATATTTAAATATTGGAGAAGGCCTAACTTCAAACTTGCTTACTACAATCAATGGTAACTTTGTCACAAAATTGGTTGTTTACTCGACACACACTTAATTCTTTCAATTTCAATTCAGATTTTAAATAATATCTTTTCTTGGTAAATAAACTATTCTAAATTGCCGTTCGTAACTGTCGATTTTCACAAATAATTAGTCTTTCCTCCGCACTCTCTCGCACAAAAACATTAGGAAATAAGTTTGGAATATCTGTGAGAATTACACCTTTTTGTAGTCGCGGGATCTTCAAAGGAGCAAAAGTCTCTCGGCAGTTTCTTCTGCGAACATATACGTTTCCTTTTCTAAACCACTGTGATGAAAATACAGATTATTAACCTGTAAAGATATAACTTGTAACATAAAATCTTTTACTAACAAATAATTTATAAGAATATTAAATATTAGAAATGTACTGTTTTATAAGTCACGTATCTGGTATAATTAATGTTAAAATTAAAACTGAAATCTGAGTTATAATCATAAGCTGTGTACCTTGAAATATTTGCTTGGGAAGAAATCCTTTCTTCTTATTGCTGCCATCCATTTCTTACTTAACTCACGACCTTTCAGAAACGAAAAAACGTTTACCCGAGGTTCATATTTGTAATTTTCATTACACATTTAGCTACGCAACACTTAAAAACCTTATTGTAATTATGAATTAAAGATCCGATAATAACGAAATTTAGGAAAGCAACATTAACACACTTTCATAAAACATTCGAGAACACATATTTCTAATCACAATTCTCAGTATGCGGAGCCTAACATCTTCGCCACATTACTACATCGTTGTATCAGTACGATGGCTTTGCAATTACGTAGCGTTGGGTGGGCGCGTGACTAATATCCAACATAGTAACATTTCGTTGCGTTTTTTTTAGTTTTTAATACTCTATTCAATCCTCAAATTTCATCTCGGTTGTTATAATTGTAGAACCTAATTCCACAGTTCATCTTCGGGTTAATAATAACTAAGTATGGTCCAAATAATCCGTGGGGATGGGAAACATTAAATTTCATAATTTGAATTATTCAACTTATATCACCATACCGGGTATGTCAAACTATTTTTTCTGAAATGGTGGTTCATTCCATTTTGATATTCCGTGATTTTAAAATACAGAGCTTGAAAAGACATGAAATACATATGACATGTAATATAATGGAATACATCTTAATACTAATTTAATTTGTGTTTTTCTAGGAGCACCCAAGTGCTACAGTCAAGGGTAGATCCATAATTTTTGAAGGATGGTGCGTAGATCTCGGTGGATGAGGAGGTATGATAAATTTGGTTCAAAATGATGCCATATTGAGGCAATTTACGATTCGCTAAGAATATGTTTTTGCGAAACAAAGCATATAAAAGATCTACCTAACAAACATCCTTCACTTTTTGACGAAATACAAGAAAATTTTACTTTTCTCAGTCCTTTTTTTTAAGGGAGGGGGAATGCAATTACTCACAAGAATTGCATACAAATATTTTTAAGAAGAAAAGCTATCTGCGTACCCGTATCTCTACGTTCGTCAAAATGTTGGACAGTTAAGGGTCATTGATTTTATATTGTAAATGAATGGTTCACATCATACTTCATCAACTTAGTGACATTACAATTTTTATACTGTTCACACCATTCACTGGCAAATTTTCCATTACTTAGATCATTCATTACAAGTTTTCTTTCCTTTCATAATATTATAAAACAATTTTATTACTTCTCATCACTTCGCAGGGAAGATACGAAAGCGAAACTGTAAGATGGTTATTAAAGATGAGACACAAACAACACTAAAATCTAAAAGGACGCTCTAAAGGGCAGTTCGACTTCTGCCATTACTACTATTGGCGAAGTAGTTGATGCAACAACGAAGGTGAAGAAGAGGCAGTGGAGATAAACGATTTCTTATGTTTTACTCTCAATATTCTTAATACTTTAAAGACTGCAGGATGGGAGGATGTACTGAGACTTCGTTTAATAATAACGTCTCGTGCTATTTACGTGGAATTTTGAGTAACTATATTATGGAACACCGTTTTGTGCGATAAGATACAACGTCAAGGAAGGAGTTCCTCAGTGATCGGTGTTGGGGTTTTTCTTGTTCAATATACTACATTGCTTATTGAAATATTTGCAAGAAGATACTTAAACAGGAAGACTTGAGTTAAAAGGTAATTTGTGTCTTGGTTGTTCTAGTCGTTGGCTTAAGGATTAACGGTTGTAACTCTCCATAAACAAAACTCAGAGTATTCATTTAACTGACAAGAGGATTTTTCTACCCCGACTCCCGCTTTGGATTGGGAGAGGTTCCGTTCTGTGAAGCAAGTCATACTGGTAGAGATGTACCAGACAGTTAGTCGCGGAGACGTTGTAATGGTTCCGTGACAGCTGTGAACCAGTAACTGTACACATTTCCGTTGCAACGAATCTGTTACAACTGTCGCGCTCGGTACTGCTGGAATATCACATTGTAACGAGTGTGTCTTTGTTTGTATTTTAAACAAATAACATTGCAACAAATTGCAAGAAGTGTGTGTTTTTTCTCCATGTATAGTAATAAATTGAAGCTTGACACTCATTTATTTTGATGACACGTGTGCACAAAAAGAAAAAAAAGTCTGTTTCAAACACTAGACGTGTGCATATGACCTTATGTATTTAGACGCTCTGAATCTGAATGTGNGGGGGGGGGGGGGGGGGGGTGATAGAGTTATTCTGAATTCGGATTCTGATTTAGCACGTTTCACACGGACAAATAGGTTTAGTCTGTGTAACACTCCAATGTTTTTGTGGCTGTGTTATCGGGAGACGTGTGCTGTAATCTGAAATCCATAACAAACAGTTTCATTCAGAGGTCAGTGTGAGGCTGAACTCTGCAGACACACTTGGATGCCTCGTCATCGCCTTCACGAGATCGATGTCTGTATGTTCCGGCAAGACTGATCGCGCTCCACAGCTCTCGTTCCAACGACTTGTCGCGGTACCAGACGGAACTGTTAGCTTCGTTGAAACGACGCGACTGTGAGACCATACCTCGCGGCGCCATTGGAACGAAGCGAGAGCGAAATCGTTCTAAGTGGAACAGTGAGCTTCCTTGCAACAATGCGAGGGCTCGACCGTTCCAAGCGGACGTTTTTAGACTGCGGTTGGTTAGAGTGGTAACCGTTTTGTGACGGTGGAGGGTGTTCCAGTTGCAACGACGGACCTCTACACAATGATACCTCAGAATAAAATTGAAGAGCAATCTGATATTCGATGCGAATCTACAAAAACTGTTGAACGCACGTGAGCTTAGTAGGACTGACTCCTCTCATACGCTCTTTGGAAGGGACGCGGTAAATGAAAATAAAATTTCCTTCACTGATTTTTAATCTAATATTCCAGCAATCTGAGTAGATGCCATGAACAGAGATGGACCCATAACTTGGTTCCTAACGTAAAGAAATGGATGAAACAAGGTCTCTCAGAAATGGGGTTCTACCATACTCAAGCTTTAAGAGTACACTGATGCTTTAAACATTATCTTTCCGATTGGGTAAAGCGGAAAATACTTATTACAACCACCGTGACTGCAGAAATAACGATGTCGAAAGCTCAGAATTCGTTTGCTCAGTTTGCATGGAAGACGTGGTTTGAAGAGAGTATTGCCTGCGACGAATATTACTTCGGAAGTGAGTCAATCAGAGAAGAAGTAGGGTGAAATATGCTATTTTATTACCAATATATTGAGTTCAAATCAGGACATTATGTATGTATTAATTTCTGCGACAGTAATTTCATCTGGACCTTCATCTTCTAGGAAGAGGTGGTATGTGAGGGAAAACAATACAAAGAATAATTCGTCGAAAAGGAAAATACCATACTGAAGTATGCGAAAGTGGTACCCGGTTAGCAGCCTCTAGATGTTCAGTGGGGTTACTTTTGGGTAGTACGGTGCTCTTTCATCCTTTAAAATAGATTGATAAAACGTTGTGATGATGAAAAATTGTTTTACAGTTGGAAATGTTAATGTTTCCTCTTGTAAGTGATCTTTATGTATATCTTGAGTTATGTATTATTTCCGGTTATAAATGTTTCATAATGGAGTGGTCCCTTGCTTGTTATGGAAAGTAATTATTTTTCATTTCTTTATGCTTTAAACATACATAATGACTTTTTTTTGTCACATTTTATCTTTGTCATTGATAATAAAAAATTACAATAATAATTCAAGTCATCTAAAAAATACTTGATTAACTTTAATCCGTGTGAGAGTGGCTGATAATTAAATTCATAGCGGTGGCTGTGGAGGTAGTGGACTTCCTGAGGCTCACAGCTCGCTTCTGCAGCAGGAAACGAGCGAAAGTGCCGGTGGACGCCGTGGGCGGAGGCGTCGATGAAACATGCTGCGCCACGAGATCTCAAGAATACCATACTAAGTTGAAACGCAGACGAGAACTCACAGAAACCTTCAACACTATAATTTTAAAGTTCTTTTAAATATAAAGTACTTTTTGGGGTTATTACTTCAAATAACTTTTTTGTAACATTATATTTTTCGAAATTTGAAAAATGACAATAAGTAGAGGTATACATAATCGATTATGGAAGTGAAAATGTTAAAAAACATTCATTCATCAATGTATGTTTTAATACATCTATTATTCACAAACGTATTTTGTATTCATTTATTGTGGCTAACATACGATTAAATCAAAAATAATTTTTGGACTCATTGCCTTCTGAGATGTATCAGTAAATATTAAATATTTTTCCATAAATGTCGACTCACCTGTGATAAACGAAAAATTTTCCGTTTTCTCTTGTGACCTGTCCAAGTAACAAAGTGTTCATATTTTGCGAATATGGAGCATCTTGTATCTGTTCTATTACGCAGGATTTGAATAGATGGGGTTTCTGTCACTCAAGATGGGTGGTGGTGGGTGGCGCAGGGGTGAGGAGAGGGAAGGCATGTCCCCCGGGCGCTGGACGAGAAAGCTACGACGGTGATGCAGGAGCTCGTCTGAGGGCGACTGGCACGCGCCAGAGAGCCTCTCTCCCCTTTCGACCTCTCCACTCCTTCCCCCTCCTCTCCACCCTCCTCTCTGCCGCTACCTCCGCTGTCCCTCGCGTTATCTCTCTCTCTCTCTCTCTCCAGCAACACCTTCCGTTCCCAGTCTCCGTTAATAATATTTCCCTTGACCACTCTTCTATTCCCATTTCACAACTGTTCTTCAACTAGCAATCATGAAAATTTCGCCATGAAAATTTCGCCCTTATTAGAATACATGTATCAAGATATTTCTTCAATTTATCGACTTAACGCTGTTTTATGTATTCTGCTGTCCATGAACGAAGTTGTGTAATCGAACGAAGAACCGGAATTTAAGGAAAACGAAAATTACGAAAACGAAGGAATAAAGCAATCAGGGATACTGCGATGGATTCATGAAACATTGTCACGTAAATTTGAGCTATATTGAAGAATAAAATCAGTCTCATAGTTAATAGGAAGCTCATTGAATTATTTCGTATATCTTGATTCAATTTGTTCAAATATGTTCATATTGGAAATATTATGTTTGTTTTTCCCATGTTATTTCAATTTAAAAGGAAAGAATAACTTTTTCGTATAATTAAAGCGATTTTTTGTTAAATATGGCGAAGGTATGCAGAAGTGTTGAAAAAAGAACAAAGACGCACTATTTCTTCATTCTCCTTCACACTAGTTGCAGTCTCGTTGGCAGTTGGCAACCATCGTCACCCCCACCATCGCCTGTTTTGCCTGAGGGCTCTCTGCAAACTGGGGCACTTCTCTGCCCCGCGCTGTGGCTCGTTGCCTGGGCGTTACCGCTGCCACCATGTAGCCACTTCCTACGTCGTTTCTCTCTCTCTCTCTCTCTCTATTTGCTTCTGCCGCGAAGACTTTCCTCGAAGCAAAGACTGCCTCAGGAAACGAGAATGATGTATTTAGTATTTTTTTACATTTGCATTATGTGATCAATAGATGATCGACAAGATTACACTGAACGCTACGTATGTTTTCTTCAGTGCTGTGTTTTTTATCCATTATACTTCCACGCTTGACGATTTCTTATTTATGTGATTCCGAGGAAGATCTGTAAAACTTGATACACAAGTTTGGTTTTGCGCAGAAATACAATTCACGAGTTTTGCTGTACCAATTACGATGCACTTCCATTTAAGATGCAAGGTTTTTGTATTTTCTTAATAAATTCAATTTATTTATTTTAGAACAGTTGTGTGCTTATTATGAATATACCGATCTCAGATGTATTGAATTATGTGACGTGGAGTATATTTCACTATACGTCGAGACTAGCGGTGTGCCAAACATTTCCAGTCGCGGAGCCTTTGCAACGGTTCCGTGACAGCTGTGAAGTAGTTCCACTAAACAGTTCCGCTGCAACGAATCTGTCACAACAACCGCACTCGTTTCCTCTGAAATGTGTTATTCCAAAGAGTGTGTCTTTATTTGTATTTTAATGGTACAACTTTGCAACGAATTGCGAAGAGTGTTNATAAACTGAAGTTTGACATTAATTTATTTTTATTACACAGACGCACAAAAAACAATGTGTCAAAGACTAGACCTATCTACCCCTTTGTGTTTTGACGCATTGAATTTGAATCCGGGACTAGAATTGTTCCAACACCCATTATACTTCCACGCTTGACGCAGATCGCGAAAAACCGTCCATAATCACACAAAACATTGATGTAAAAAGAGACTGGTGGGTGATGGAGTAATTCTGCATTTGGGTACGGATTCAACGCGTCAAAATACGTAAGGGTTCATAGGTTTAGTCTTTAGAAAACTGGGGTAAATTTGTAATGAAATGCGTCAGTATTACAGTTGTGTTATTGAACTTGGACTCGTATCTGGGGTATACTCCTTCATCTACATCCTTATTCATCATAAACTTGGGTACTTATAAACCCTCTTATATGCATTCTCGACTACCTTCAATAACACATACATGAAAAAATACATAAACTGTTGAAATCGTAAGTTGATGTTAACGGTTGACTATACTGTCGAATTATTTAGTCATTTAGTCAACGATTCTATTGTCACTCAAGTTGTTAAGTTGTGGAGATAAATTATTGAAATTTTACTGAAAAAAAAAGTAACCAGCTGGTTCTCAGCTGGTTTAGTTTTCAATTATTTTTACATAACCTCATTTCCATCCCCTAAGGGGTGCTAACGGAGTACTTTTTCCATGAGGATTGAATTTTGACTCGCATAATATCGGGATTTCACTAACAACTCGGCGACGCCGAAAATTGTGGACTCATTACTGGTATCTGTCATGTCCGATAACTTTTTCATGGCATCCCTTTCCCTAAAGGTACTGGGGTTTATATGGTCTGATTGTAAACTTTGACGTCTATGGGAATGTCACTATACTAAATCAGCGGCCCCGAAAACTATGATCAACATAAATATCAGTCATTTTCGTATATTTTGGATTTTTCGGGATCGTGGACTCAAGCGGCATTATGAAAGTGACCCTGCTGTACTGCATCATGAAAAACGATGCACTCAACATCAATATCGGTTGTTTTTTATTATTACCTTTCCCTCGTTCCTACCCCTACCTCAGGGATGCTGGGGGTACACTTCCAACATGAACTGATTGTGATCTAACAATGCATCGTGGAGGTCCTTATACATCTCAACAGCACCGAAAAGTACGGTTTCGAATCTAATATCGGATTTTTCCTGTTTTTTCATATGTCTCCCTGACAGAGTCCAACCACGGAATAGTATGTTCCAAGTCTGTAACAAGTCCGCTTCAAGCATGTTTCTCTGAAAAAATGAGCTTAAAACGTTTTAAGAGTGTTTCGAAACACGGTTTGCCTCTACTTTCCGAAATGGTATCGAAATATGGTTTACACTTGGTTGGAACGCGTTTTAGTGGGTTAATAATGAGTTTTGTTACATGCCCGAAACATGCTTCCTCGCAGAGAGTGAAACACAATTGAAACAATCTTTTCACTCACTTTACATAGTTTATTTCACATTTCAAAACACGCTTGTCACATGCTTTTCCTGGTGCCATCGAAACGGACTTAGGGGGCGGAATAGTGCGTTTCAGAGCAAGTTTCGAAACACGGTTAATGATTAAATAAATGTGCAATAAGGGTTTCGTTATCAAAGAAATTAAGTTGTTTTCCCGAAGAAAACAAAAACGTAACAAAGCATAATTAACATTATTCATAGAACCTATGTAATAATGATAAAAAACTTACAGTCTGTCTGCGATTAACAATAAACCAGCGGTCAAATTAGGGAATTTCCTAAGTGCCAAAAAAAAAGAAAAAAAAAGGATTGGTAAATTGAATAAATAAATCTGTTTTAAAGAATAATAAACAAGTTCTTTATTCAACAGTTGTAATGGAACTCTTATTAAGCATATGCGTACTATAGTCAATTTCTTAAATAATTCCAAAAACATCGCTAAGAGATATTTCTTTACCAATCGGTGCCAATGACTGAGAGGCTAAGGTAGCTGTCTCCAAACCGGCAGGTTCAACCCCGATCAAGGACAAAGGATTTTTCGGTTGCACAAATCCACACATAACATGTTGAAGAGTAAGTAAATCATTTGAATTTCATTTACTCGAGGAAAAGTGAAATTTCGGCAAAAAAATGCACCCTAGGGGAGATTCCGCTTTCACTGCCTTCTGGTAGCGAAAACGGAACGAAGAATTTTGGGCCGGCCGGAAATTTCAGGTATTTTCGCGGTCTAATATTTCAGGTCCTTCTGCCATGGGTAACAAGCATGTAACTAGCATGTTTCAGATTACAATATTGTCAGTGCAAAACATGATACGATACGCGCTTTTCACGAGGTAGAAACGGACTCTAAACATGGTAGCGTACAAATTTCCATCTTTTTCACGTGCATTTTGCAGGTTTTAAAACACGCAAGTACATGAAACGCGGTTAAGCATGTAAAAATACAATGTTGAAACGCGTTTGATTCTGTCAGGGCCACTCTCTTACCACCCCTTTCCTAGAGGTAAAAGTGATGTCTGACCCCCACAGTGCTTGTTGTCAGATAGTCAGTCATATATACATCATGTTTGATTGAAATTTCTTCTGGCGTTCCAGAGTTATGGTGTGGTCCAGAGTTATGTAATACATTTCAACCCCCATTTCATCTCCTTAGGGGTGGATTTTTTTACTATGTCAGAAACCTACGCGGGCGTGTGCAAAGCAACTTGCCAAAGTTCCGTCACAATCGGATGAATGGTAGAGGAACGCATCAAGGAAAAACAAACAAACAAAAACATTCATTTTTACATATATAGATGAAGGTAGTTAAAAGTATAGATAAAATAATTGAACTAACAAATAAATAAAATTTGAATTAAACTAGTTTTGCATATTCGTTATATCTAAGGTTTCAATTTTAAAGTAACCGGGAACAAATCATGAAAGTAAAAGTTAAACTGCGTGAGATAATTGGTTCTGGGCAGTAATATTGTCATCAAATCTTAGTACAGACATGTCAATGAATGTTACAGACTGTTTCCCGAACTTACAAAGCGAATATCATATTCCTTTGTTTGAGAAAATATCTTAGTACCTATTTCATGTATACAAAATTATTAGTTATAATTTATAATAATTATAGCCTTATAAAGCACGTAGCATATTACATATTTTTAGGTTACGACCACGTTGCAATTATACTTACCATCATAACAATATATATCTCCCGTTTCTTGAACTGAAACGATAGAAACTTGCCATTATTTGGAATGACACTTGACCAAGTGAATATTAACACATAGCTGTCTGACAAAATTGATTATACCATGAATAATATACATTATGCTATCATATTCGGGTACTATTCATTATATGGACATTCCATCAACATCTCTTAGCATTCGTACATCGCTGCAGATATGTTTGTTCACTTTCCTATCTGTACCCATCTCAGCCCGCTGAAGTTGATCGCCATTACTCAATTCCTATTAGACACGCGACCTGCGATTAAGCTGGTTGCAGCTTCATTGCTTCTCTCCGAAGTCCTGAAAACTAGTTACGCGCCGCGCCCACAGATGGCTCAGCTGTTTTCATTCTCCAGGGTGAGTCCACTTCGAGGTGGGAAGAAATTATCAGTTCTAGCACACTCCCAAATTGAATAGAATGTAAATGATGGAGAAATATTTTAAGACATGAAGGGGAAAGTACTGAGTATTCTGAAAGATTCTGTATGTCATCGATCACGGAATTCTGCTTTCCAAATTGCGTTCTTTAGGCATTCGTGGCCTTCCACATCAATGGCTAACTTCTTATTTAAAAGATAGATATCAACAGGTAGAAATATCCTATACTAAAAATAAAATACTTGAGCGTTGTCTTTCAGAAACAAAGCCATTTACTTGCGGAGTACCCCAAGGATCAATTCTCGGCCCTATACTCTTTTTACTGTATGTGAACGACATGTCATCATCNAGCGTTGTCTTTCAGAAACAAAGCCACTTACTTGCGGAGTACCCCAAGGATCAATTCTCGGCCCTATACTCTTTTTATTGTATGTGAACGACATGTCATCATCCACATCAGATTGCAAAATGGTTCTTTTTGCTGATGACACTAATTTACTGTGTAAGCACGCCAATGCTCAAAAAGTTTTGTCTAACCTTTCGACTTGGTTCCATGCAAATCGTCTCATTGTAAACACTGACAGAACTGTGTCTATGTCATTTCACAATAGTAATACAAAATCTTTACCCCAGGTTTGTCTTTCTTTAAACGGAACACAATTAAAAACTCCTACGAATACAAAATTCTTAGGTCTCCATATTCAAGACAGCCTCAAATGGAATTGTCACGTTGACAATCTTAATTCCCAATTAAGCAAGTTGTGTCACGCATTCCGAAACTTAGTTAACGCAGTTAGTCCACGTATTTCCCGTTGCGTTTATTTTGCAAACGTTTACTCCCATATATTAGTGAGAGGATATTAAACCCAGAGAGGAGTTTTGGGTTTAATATCCTCTCACTAATACAAACTACAGAAATATTTCTGTAAGGTATTTCGCCATGCAATATGTCATACTTCTAACTGCCTCACTAAACTAATAACTACAACGAATAATTAATTGCTACCGTTCGAAACAGTAGACCATTACAACCATAAGCGTATCACAGCACGAGATCACTATGGCGTCAGCCGCAACAGTAGTATTACCAACACTTCGCGTTACGATTACTATCTGCAGCGTAATAAGAAGATTAATCTCGTCCTTCACTCTCCCCATTTCGTGAACGGAATCTGGAGTAAGTGGGAAGACTCTGGCCTACAGTATAAAACTGCTTGGATCGTTGCGCTCACGATCGCTGTCTTATCTGTATCCACCCTCCTACCCCCGCACCTCCCACCCATCCCTTTGGCTTCGAATTCCACAAGACTTCGCAGCCAGCCCACTAGGAGTAGCAGAGCCAACTTAAATTACTCCTAACAATTAACATCTTAAAAACGCTAAAAATATATTCATAAGAAGAACCAACAACACAACTGTTATCCCCAACGACATCGTCTTGTCTGCAAACAATAATTGTAAATCAAAACAAGTTCAGACAAATTTTGAGGATTTTTCTTTGTGTAACTAACAATACATTGATCTTTATATTCGCCCCCAAATTCTTTCAAATATTTTCTTTCATTACTTTTCATTAATTTGCCATGTTTTTTTAATTACACGTATAGTTGGTGTGTCCAATTCTTATTATCTACTCCGTTATCAATTCCTGAACTTTAATCCTTTACTTCTCTGATCCCTCATGTCTTATTGTATTTTTCCTCCACCCCATTTCTCTGATGTTGGTATCCTAATCTTTCTCTCCTCCATTTCTTAACGTGCGCTCTCAAAACTCGTCATATTGGTTCCTATATTTCTCGGTGCGCTATCGCTACGTGCCATCCAGTAAACTACCCACGAGCAATTAACGTTTCGCTACCGTCAGAAAGAGCCTCTTCATGGAGTTCGAGTTCAGTCAAAACGTAGAACCTCTAGACCGCTACTCAACATTTTAGGGAGGCAATTTCCCAAGTTATTGAAGTCATGAAATTAGTGANATATATATATATATATATATCAATAAATTTTTGTTTATTCAATAAAATAAGTTTCAGTTTGAAAAGTGAATAGATTTGGTATTGGATTTCTCATTTTGAATTAGATTAGAAGCCATGTCATTAATAGTATTTTCAGATTCCTTCAGTTCTCTGTTTCTTTCAATCTTACTCTTTGTACTAATGAAGTTGGTTGACTGAGTTTGTATTTGATAATACTTAGAATCGACAAACCACAGGAGCAACGCATGATCCAAAAGGGAAAAGTGTTGAGTTAAGACGGGCAGGGGTGGCGGCATTTGTTGTAGCCTTGTGCTCCTACGCCTGGAGGCCGAAGCTATAACCATTCGCATTTCGATTGTTCGCTGGTTTGAGAGTCGCGCCGCTCCGTGCGGGATCCTTATCCGGCTGGCCCGGATTCGCTCGGGCGGCCCGCCTCTCCAACTGGAAGGAAGCTGCTGGACCAACAGTCTTCCACCCTGCTATACACCTCTTTCATGTGCATTTCTCGACAGCTCTGGTTTGAGGGGCATCTCACGAAAGGCTACAATAACTTTTTATTAGAATAAATCTAGATATTCCAATATTCACAAGACCCCAAATATAGAGAGTAACAATTTATTTGTCGTGTTATTTGATCTTAAGCCTGGAGACAAATTGTGTCGCCTTTTTGTTGGTATTTTTGTAGTTTTCGTTTTTATACCTTGTAGAATTACAAGAAATCATTATTTTCGCTATATATTTCAAATTTTTGCAGAAGTGTTTTAAAAAACTGAATTTTTTGACAAAAATTGTTAATTGTGGACAAGTTTTCCCGTAAGTGACAAATGTTTTCTGAGATACTACTGAATAAAACTATTTGAGGGTTCCCAACTATTTGGGTGAAGGGTGAGACACGTAAAATAAATTGTATGTTTCTACTGAAATATTGTTTGTCATTTAACAAAAAGTAAACGCTCTTATACTACATATCTCATAGTACGTAAAGAAACTGAAAGAAAATATTTCTTAACGTAACAATTTCCAGTAGTTTGGTTTAATTCTCTGTTGTGTAGGTTTTTCTGAAATTGTGTAGGCTTCAAATTTTGTAACACATATGCATTATATTATATCACAGTACATTAATTATTCTATTACACGTAAATCTACCCCATCACCATATTGGGATTCTAATATAATTTTCGTGATATTTATTAAATTTACCCTTTGTAGGAATCACGTCGAATATTCGAGTCTGTTTTGTGTATTTGAAGAGAAAATAAGCGCTCTACTGTCCTTATCATTAGTAAATTCTCGATGGGTCGGTGTGCAGAGAATCTTTAGCCACATCTAAGCTTTTCGTTCCAACGGTACACTTTGGCGACGCCTGTGTTACCCTCTGACGAAAGCAGTCAGAAAAGAAGTCCGTTAAGTATTGACAGCGATCGTGTTCCATCATCACCCCTTCAGCACCTCGCACTTCTTTCGCGAAACACAGTGAGCAGTGTCACATACATTGAATTATTTTATCAACAACTTAACAAATTGTTCCCAAATAATTTACTAACTCGAACCAACCAATCCAAATTTCCATTATTAAAATCGGGATTTTTTTCTTCTAGAATAAAGAACGTTTCAAAACCATCTCGTAAATACGTAGTACACAAAAGTAATTTTTGCCAAGAAATCTAGAGTAAACTGGAGACGAAACGATTTCTAGGAAACAAATCTTTAGTTTTCTAGGTGTAAGTTAAAATGTGGTTAAATCGGTATCGTTGCCTATGATGAGAGAAACAGTCTTGACAAAATTAAGAATGCCTTGATTAGAGAACCTTAGGGACTTTGGGTTTCCTACGATACCTCTAACTTCTTCTGGAGACACTGTCTACGTATGGAGACATGCTACACTGGATTCCCTTAATATACCATGTAAACCAAATAAATGTTTCGTATATTTCTTTTTTTGGGGTTTATCACTACAACTTCCCATATATAAGAGAAAACTAACATCCATGAACTCGGTAGCGGAAAAATGACCGGCTAACAGATGGTATTGACAAAGAAATGTCACGAAATTATTCAATGGATACAAATGCAATTTATCCAAGACCAGATCGCCCAGGTGTTTTTATTCCTTATTCATGGTCTTTTAAGATGGGTAGTTGTTTTTTTTCACATCAAAAATTAAGAAAATTATTTTGTAAATTATAAGTACTAATGTCAACTATTGATTAAATGAGCAAATAAAAAGTATTAGAGTTAATTTTATATCAGCGAATAATTTGAAACATAAATTAAACTATTTGAATTATGAACTATACGTTGATAACACATTCTTTAACAGTTTCTACACAAGTGAGGGTGTTTCAACACATGTCCGGCATTAACTTTTGCATTCTATGTATGTTAACTTCTCAAAAATTGTTCATAACTACGTTACATTAATATTTTGTTATTTCGAATTTTCTACGGAGCAATTTGAATCTGTTTAAAAAAGTTTGCGTAACATTTACCGTGTTTGAATTTATCATAATGAACTACCTTACCTCCTAGAGATTGTCAGTCAAGTAGACATGTTTCATTGTGACAATGTAAGTCAAACACTGGAAATACAGCTTCGATCTCGTCGTAATCATTATGAAGGGTTGAAATGCAACTTTATCAATTTTCAGATTTGTGTTTTCTTTCAATCCATGTCAACAAAACTTATTCATTGACTGAGATGTATTGTGTCCATCAAATGCTTGTCCCTGACGTGTGCTCGCAAAACGAGGACGCTGAATCGATTGGACTTTCCGACCTTCCACGGCACTTAATTTTATTACTCACGATGCTTTGACTGTTATGAAAGGATATTAGCGCATCCTGTATAGGATAACTTTATTTCCTATCTTGTTATATTGAAGGATATTAACATAATAGCACTATTCTTATGACCTCGCATATCTTTTATCCTGAAATACATCGATACCTTTCCCTGGATTTCATTGCGTTCTTACATCTTTCGAGGACTGTATGGTACGAACTGTACTATTACAGACCTTGATCAAGACGTAATGTTTGGATATAACGTGCTCGGATTGGCCATTGTGATATGCTATATATGTTCCTAACAGTTTGCACTTTTATTGATGTCGGATCTCTCTAGCTTGAAAGGTGCCTGCGAAGAAAGCTACCAGAGGGTGTCACAGAATGTGAGCTTGCTTTATGGATGAGATAATTAACGCTAAAGAATTAAATCCTCTGACATAACTACAGAAATTTGACATAACTACAGAAAAAGAAAATATTATTAATTATAACGACCCTAACTGAATGTGGACCAGTGTATCCAGGGTAAACGATTTATATTTACACGATTTATAAATATAATTAAGTCACTGTAGTTTTTATTTAAATTTTTACATTGGCTTTAAGAAATATTTCATTTAATACACATATTAAGAGGATTGTAATATCACAGATCTTATTCAATCGATCGAATCAGACATTTGTGTGTGAGGTGGGTTAAGAACTGTACTGCAGATCATGCATATCCAAAGACGTTTGCAGTCCTCTCAAATAATGTTGCTTGTCACAAAAGTAAAAAGTCATCCCTCGTTCGTTTATTTATCCACATAATTTCTCCTCAATTTCCATAATCTATTCTCTTAAGTAGGTATTTCAATTGTTAACCTCAAATACCTCTGTTAAGTACAATTAATTGAGAGTGAATTCATTGGTATCAACTTCAAAAAAATATTAACATGACCTAAGGTTTGCAAGTTTCCAGTAAACCTTTTTTGCACCTCCCTTTCCCCCAACTCTGTAATTCTCCATGATTGTCAACTAACTCCATTACGAAAGTTCATCATAGGACGCGGCAGTTTCGGGACATATTTATGTCGAATAGGAAAAGAAGACAATGGATTGTGTTTATGTTGACTAGGAGAGGAGATAGAACACCATCTACTGAGGGATTGTGCACTACATGGAAAGGAGAGGAGGAGGTTTTTGGGAGAGTTGCGGAAGATGCAAATCGTAAATTTTAGAAATAGAACGAAATACTGAAGGGTAGAAATGCTTATGTTTACTATTTGAACAGTTCAGTAGGGGATTGGATGTTACGTGATATTTTTACGACATGCGGATGATACAGTTGGTAGAAGGATACGGTCCCAGGAAGGAAAGAATGGCTAAGAATAAAAAAAGAAGGGAAAAATAACAATGAATACTCAGGAATGACATTATTGAAGACGGGGTTTTAATGATAAGAGTTAAAATAATTTTGACACTGTAAGAAGTTGTATTAAATAAAATAATGTTTAAATAAATAATAAAAAATGAATTAACATCGTTACCAATTATATAATAACAATTATTTTTGGACTCATACGAAAATGACGTATTGTAAACATGAAAAATGTACTCACAACTTCCGAGTATCTGTTCGGGGAGTACCTATGAAAAATGTTATTTCAAAATACATGTTTTTTAATAATGTAATATTTTATAAAGGATTCATTCCTCAAAATTTCCTTCTTGGACTTCGGCAAAATTGTCTATACTTTTTCTTTACATTCTCACATGCTGCTACAAACATGTCTTGAAGTACTACATCTACACATCTCACGTGCTGCTACAAACATCTGTTCAGGGTGCATCTTGTTCATAATTGCTCTAAAACTTCTTCAAAGTCCAGACTTCTATTCGTTGCTTTATATTCATTGTAGTAAAAAAATAATCGCTCCCCCGTCAATTCAGACGTTTGGATCTACCACAATAGTGGGTGAAAAGGAGTGAGTTAAAATTAGTGAGTGAATTACACATGGATATGAGTATAACATAACTTTATGAAAATCTATTGAGAATGACAAAAAACAACTGTTATGAATTGAGTGGAAAATCAAGCAGACATTTTTTCATAAAAATTATAGTTTACAACTTTATTTTAATATTAATAGAGCATTGAAATATATTTTTATTTATTATTTATTTATTTAATGCCTTTTGGCGAGGTTCAGGCCATGAGACCTGCTCTTCCACCTAACTGTTGGACTTGGGTAAGGGAATTTGGAAGGAGAGATGTTAGGTTGCCAAGGAACTTATGGTATCGAACCGACATTTGTCTGGAGTAGGTGAGGGAAACCCCGGCTGAAAACCTCACCTAGTTCGGTCGAGCAGGATTTGAACTCACGCACTACCGCTCAGCGGGATCGTGGAAGTGAAGACGCCTTAACGATCCTAGGTACCTGAAAGTCAAATTAGCCAAACCATTTGACAGAATGCTCTGCTTAAATTAACTTCATATACTATGTTAGTTTTCCCTACATGACTAATATGGATTGATTTCTGTTATATGTTTTCTGCCATTGCCATTCTAATCATTATGTTTCTCATTATTTTTCATTGGTTAAACTTGTAAAACAAAAGTTTTCACAGTACTCGGTGTAACATAACGTGTTTGTAACTCATTGTATTAGGCAAATTCATTACTGATAATTTTTATTCACTTTCTTCGATTTGAGCATGTTTTGTTTTAAGCGTGTCATTTTTATTATTATAAAACTTGATAAGATTATTATAATTTGAAGTATCCATTGTATACATGAAAACTTTTTGTTTTGTTTGTTTGTTGTTAATATGTTAAATTGGAAGAGGTAAAAACTCTCATATAGATCATAGAATTGTTTTTATTACAAGATTCACAATTACAGAGGATAAGTTCTACTTTAAACAACAGGACAAATCTTTTCACCAACATAACACTATCTACAAAAATATTATACATCTCTGGAATTGTTTCTTTACTTATTTATATGTGTTTATGATTTTAAAACCCAGACACAGTATATAGTAACTTTATAGATATAAATTAAATAGTGAAAAACGAGAGCTCTGGAAATTTTAAAGAGACACTCCACAGCTGTAGCCGACAGGGGTGACTAGTGTGATTCAAAAGAACGAATCACTGCCTCGGTAACCTCGACTCTGTCAGAGCACGTGGAGCGCTGTGCTTGACAGTGATACGTGCAGTCGTAAAAACGATAAATCGTCTCAGCCCGTAATTTATTTTGTGTACCATGAAAATTGATTCATTCATGAACAACTGGAGTAAATCGATTAAAATATAATCTTCCATGTTTCAACAAATAAATTATTGTTACCCTCTTGTTTGTTAAGAAAGTTCGAAAGAACTTCTGTGTAAAAATTTGACAATTTTATTTCCATTCCTCTATTAATATCATTGCTCCAGTTTTCATTATATTGGCATCAATAAATTGAAATACAGATAGAGAAATTGAAGTTAAATATTGAAAATGCACGTATTGGCTCTCTTGGTTTCAGTACCCTGAAAATTCATTCACATACATGAAAATATATTGTATAGTGGTCCTCGAATCTAAAACTGATCATTAATATACATTATGAGCTCTTTGAACACTGATAGTTGAGCAGATTATCTTAAAAATCTACGCTTGTCTTAATTTGCATGATGGAGAACCTTCTACAGGCTAAAGAATCAGTCTTGAAATGCTGCACTTGACTTTCACAAGAAGTATTATAATATATTCTGGTTTAGATTGCCAATATAAGTACAGCGTTTCATTAAGATTCCATAGTTTAAAATAAACTGAATTAGAGATACTGAAAAGAAAATGAACATTGTACATTACGTCACACAAGCAAAATGTCTATTATAGATCTACTAGTATGCTATTTTATTGGTAAAACACTATTGACAAAGTTTTGCTTTGGAAGATACATTAATACATGAAACTTTACAGTTGAATCAAAATGTATTTTATGTAAATATGCAACCCCCTTTTCTAGAGCGGTCATCCTGAAACTTCTACACACCAAACATGCGACTATGGGTACAAAAAAAGTTACATAAATGCAAAGAGAAAACACAAATAGTGAGAGGGGGACGAATAAAATTTCCTTCGTCCATTCATCTCCTGTTCGGAGAATTGCGGTAACTTCAAAAATTGCACTGGTATTTGTAAATAGGAACACAAACACATCTTCTACGCTTACGAATTCTTTCTGTACATAAACAGCATAGTCGCTCTGCGCGACAGGTTACATTATAGTAAGATATACATTTGTCTCTTACATATTAACAAAAAACATTTCTTCGGCTACAATGTCTTCCTTGAAACAAGGAATGAAATAATATCGAAACAAGAAACAGTTTGAAAAGATATTACTCTCTCATACAATATAACTGCATTGCAGAACAAGTGATTTGCAAAACATTGTCCGTCACAAATTCTCACATCACTCATTAACGAGCTGATTTTCAATGCTGATACGATTTCGTTTCACCACACAGTGACAAATTAATTATTGTTTTACTCTTGAAGCCACTCAAAACGATTATTGGGTTGACTTTCACTTATTTGAACTTGATTTCGACTCTTTTGTACTTTATTACCATTTCTGGAAAATTGTAGACTTTCAAAATTGTGGAAATAGCACCATACCTGATTTTATGCGGCCACAGAATGGATATGGCACTTGCATACATTTAAAAATGCAATACCATGACGTCAAATAATTTATTCAACACTTATATATTCTGAGTTGATTCAGAAGTAAGATGTTAAAAACTGATTATACATAATAATATTTGTTTAGTCTTACGTAGTAGGTAAATGATTATAATGATAAATGACTGTAAATGATACAAGAGTACATATAAGTATAATACATTAACTAGACAGAAAGTATTTTGCCCCCAAAATTGAATAAAGTGGCGAGATTAAAGATGAATTAGGTCTATCTAACAATGCAAATATCGTAAAATTACATTGCAAATTTTGAAACAAAGAGACAATGCAATGAGAGCAAAATTTGGCGGAATCTTTGAAGTGTCAATTGATAAAAAATATCGTTCATTATTATTGATTACATAATGGTTTTATGATTAAAGCGAAACGTATTATTTTTTATTACTGTATTTAAAGACTGCAAATCTCAAGCAGAAATGTTTTTCTTAAATGATCTGTTCATTATTTGTGTGCCTCACTCAACAAACATATGATTGATTACATTTCAATAATTATTGTCTACAATCGAGTTGCATGCCAGTGCACAGAATTCGCAGGTCAGGGATGACACCTCGCAACGAGAGCGGTCTTGGTTCGGTGGATTGAAGTGAGAAGGCTTATTGCTGGCATAATACAATATGCCAATACAGTGACGTATGAAGGAGACGCACAGTCGATCTAGGGCATACTCTCGGGCGGGCGGGCACTGTGGAAGCGGCGACCGTGATGCTGTCGGCGTCGGCGATTCTGCGGACCGGTCGCCGCCACACCGTCCGGTCGGCTGGCCACCGCCGCCGCTGCTGCCGCCGCCTCCGCCTCCGCCGTCGCTGGCGACTTGGTGCAAGGAGCAGAAGGCTCTGGAGAGGGGGCAAGCAGCGTACAAGCGACCACGCCCTGCCCGGAGGCGCCGACCGCCCTTCCGGCACGCGGACGGGCAAGGGGGCATGAGGCAAGGCAAAGGAAGCGAGTAATGATCAGCGGCAGATTCAGGTGGTTAGCAAAAGCGAGATGTAGTCGAGGAGTTTTGGTTTGAGTAAAAATAGCATAGGTAAATAACTTATGCATGAGTGAATACAGACATCGGTAAGTAGATATTTAAAAATAAATGCGAAATAGGGACTGAATGATCTGTCTTTACAATAATAAAAAGAAAGAAATTTTTATTCTAAAACAATGAATCAATTTTCACCTAGACATGATTCGAGTAAAGTGGAAGTTCCATAATCGTAACTCTACACTGTTGTCAGACAACACGTCAAGCGGCGGTGCAGCAAAATATGTAATTGTAGAATCACGAGGTAAGATTTACTCTAATGTTTGTGTTCCCGGTAGTCCGAGACATTCCCTAGATGATAGTGCCTAGAAGAAGAACAGCAACATAGTATTGCGCTCTTACATCGTCCGAAGCGTCTACCAATCTCGCACTGAAATCTCTGATCGTGTTCTGCGATCTGGTGACCCTTGCCCGTATCCGTGGCGACGCGTTCTTCTTTGCACTCAAAAGCCTGCTTCCGTTAAACGAAGTGGATGATGGATAAAACTTATTTGAGTCGCATCAAAACACATCAGAAATCATCCTAAATATTAATAACTCATAGGACGTGGAATAAGAATAATATTTAGTTCAACAAAAGAAATTAAATACAAATTTTTAATAGAGACTTCTACGCGTAGGTAGAAAGGAAACTTGACTAACATCTCGAACGTCATCCGTGAAGAACGATATTAGTCGTTCTAACTTAAATCCGATCTTTCAATATGGAAACATTAAACTTCATTTCCTAACGGCATAACCAACTTGGTATCAAGTCCAAGATATTTCTTGAAAGAGATGGTTGTAGGAGTAATACACCGTGACGGAAACCATTTCATTGATATTATCTTTAAAATAACATACGTGCTACATGGTTGGTGATTCTTCTAATACAATGTAATTTTTTTTACAACGTATGCAATGTTAAGTTAAGAACAAATGATGTCACTTGTATTAAATGGATGGAAGGAGTGGAGGAGGAGGCATTTGCAAGTAATGTGAGCGCAAGTAGACATGTTCTACTGGCCAGTGGGCAGGAGCCACGTGGCGCAGGTGGATATGTCACAGAGAGATATATTGGGGACAATGCACATGTCACGACCCTCGCAACTAGCGAGAATGCAACTTTTGAGTATATAAAGTAAGAATGAAGCATATTTGCGTGATGAGGGAATCGAGAAAATAGTGTCACGAAAGTCATTTGGGGAAAAGAAATCAAACAAGTAAATTGGCTTGAGGCAAGAAAAGATAATATTTTTCATCAGACCATCATTTAGACAAATTTGGAAAAGATACTAGTTGTTCAAGTAAATGTTTCATTTTTAGGTCAGATGATAAGTAAGTAGATGAAAAACATCGTGATTATTAAATTTCTTCCCTAATTAAAATGATTAATTACCGTAATTTTACGTACCACGGACTAAGAAATGCACATTGCTTTCCGGAATTTTTTTATTCATAACAGGGCGCGGTATTTTGAGATTTGTGTACTCATTCCTTAATGATAAGAATAATATTCATGCCAAAGAAGTACCCAGTTAACATACTGTGATTCTCTCCCTCGCTTCTCAAGCATGTGATCCCCTTTGGATGCAGAAGACGGCATTGTGAGTCATTGCTTCGCGCCGGACGGTGGCAGTGAGCATTGCACACGCGTAGGCATCGGCGAGCGGGCAGCGGCCGTGTCTGCCAGCGACCCCCTGATCGCGAGGAGGGGAACAATAGTCAAGTCTCCTCCTCCGCTGCTCTCCCTGCTCCCTCCTCACGGCACTGTCATCGTTAACGACTCGCGGGAAACTCTCTACATTCATCACTGTCCTGTCTTTTCGGTTTCTACCTCATTCCCTCTCTGCCACCCAACTTTTAAGCCGAACATCGGTTTTGATCTTTCCGTCCATCGATAGTACTTAAATCACTTCTTCTCAGAAACACAAATTACGCATCTAGACGTACAGTTTTTCACTCCGTGCGATACACCAATTACATAAGTCCATCACTTTTAAATTGCGGAATACTGAGATCTAATATTAAAATTTATAGGAAGATTGTGGTTTATGCATTCTTTGACACACGAGATTGTACACAATTTAGTTCCCAATAGTATAATTTGCATTACATTTTTTAAATTTGATCGTTAGATAAAAATGAGTTGTACATGAAACGTCTCCATTTACAGTTACTTAAGCTGAAGAAAATCCCAATAAATGAGAACAATTTTTCTATGCAAAAGTGAAGAGTATTGTATAAGAGTTTTTTAGAAACATATTCTGATCAATTATACTTGATCACAAAATGTTAATCACAAGTGTAATATTGGATCATAAATGATCCAGAAATCCATATATTTTTATCTAGAGATTTTTTATCTAGTGGAAAAGTATATTTTAAAGTCTATCAAATGATACACCTATCCGTGATATAACTCTCATTCATTCTGTTTCAAATTTAAAAAGTATAAAACGATAATAAATTCGTATGTTAAGCTCATGAAAAGCGAAACCAAAAGCGCACATAAATTCTTTTTTAATTAATTATCTCAATTAACTTCTATCAACTATGCCACGAAAAAGTTCGGAATGATTCCGAGTCTACCATAACCTTGTACGTGCTTTGTTTTCTGTTATACGTAAATTCGACTTCACTAACAACCTGTGAGTCGTATTACCTGAGAAATTTTATAATGAGCTTCATAAGGTTTCTTCATAGCACCTGAAATGCTCTCCTCTACCCGACAACTTTGGGCGCGAGAATTTACTACGTACGTGCTCGCAGAAGCAGACAAATTCGGAACTCCCGCCAGCGTCTGCGCTTGGGGAAATATTTCCTAACACGTTATGTCCTCCTCCTCCTTCTAAACCTCAACCCACATGGGGTCCCCCATGCTCCCGCATCTCTTTCTCTGTTGCCTGCTCCTTCGTTAGAACGTCGTAACTTTTAAAAATCTATAACCCGTTGCTTCAACTTACGTAAAAGAGCTTCATTAGTGCTTTAAACAAGCTCTGCGTTTCTCGCTTCAAAAAGAAACAAGTCGAGCGGAAAGTTGCGAGAGAGAAGGTGAATGGCTGCGTCTCGTATGAAAGCGAAAGAAGGAAAATAAACGAAAATAAAGTGGAGAAAAAACGCAAAAAAGATAAAGTAATGGGAATTACTAAAAAGGAAATGAGAATATTCGGATGTCACGAAGCTTATATTTATAATAACAAACTAGTTTATCAATTGAAAAGAGTAAGAAACAATTTTGATATAATAATTGAAATGAAATAGACCAAATATAGCATATTGAAGGCAAGAAACTTAACTACAAATGCACGCGAATAAAATATTATAGCACTTAAATCTTAATAGATTATTCTTAATACATCTTAATATATTTTTTATTGAAACATGTGAAAAGTTTCGTTTTGACCATTAAAGTGTTGAAATAATGGGGATGTGAGAGCAAAAACTCTAAACCATCAATGTGCCTCATCAGTGGAAGGCCTCAATTCCGATCGTTTCTTCGTCTCCATACCAGAACTCGTCGTGTCCAAACCATAGCAACTTGTCCGACGCAGATTTGTTATCCTGCGCTGTCTCGTCATACGCCGCTGTCGCGTCTACTTCGTTAACGCTGATCGGGTCGATGAAGAGCGCTGAAGGTGAAGAGGCTGCGGCTGCTCCGCACGCGGATGAGATGAAGGAGCGAAGGCGGTAAAGGCACAAATTGAAAGAAAGTGAGGAAACGCTGGTAGATATAAACGGTTTTTTGTAATTGTATAATTAGTTGTATGAAGAATAAGGGAACATCAGCTGTGGAAATATGTGAAACAATGATAGACAGTGACGAAACATTCAGACTGTAGCAAGGTACATACAACATACGACATTAAAGGTTTACAGGTTCGGCTAGATAGTAGAATGCACTTAACTTCTCGCAGAGGGGACTGAACACAAAGAAGATGGCAAAGTGGAGCCCGTGAGTTGAAAAGTTTACAAATTGGAAGACAACACCAATAAAGATGAGAAGTATAGAGAAAGAACATAAATGTAATGAAAAGGCCACAGGATGATGATAATAATAATGATAATAATGATGATGATGATAATGATAAAGGTATCCATAACACCTGACACATTGTCAGGAACTTCCTCAAAATTGATCTTTGAACAAATTTACTAACTATTGCTTAAAACTGATCCTGCAATTGATGAAGAACCGGAATGAACCGTGATAGAAACACAGAAAACCAACAATAATAATGGAAGAATAATATCGTAGGCCGGAGACATAACGTACACAACAAAACTGAAGAAAATAATCTTCATTATGTAATATTAATGGAGATAAAGTGTCTTATTTCATTGGTATAATAAAACAATCATTATTTTTATTATTTTTACTATTATATTATTATTATCATCATCATCATCATTTCAGTTACCTATAGCAGAGGTATTGTGAGTGGAAGAGTCTTATGCAGCAAATCCAATTCAATATGCTTCTGTTGGGCGTTAAAAACAAAACAAGGGTGAAACAGATTTTACCAAGATGATCAAGAGAAGGATTGCAAACGTTGATGGAGAGGGGAGGGGGCGTTATAAAGGGGCGGAGCCGAGAGAGGGACCGTCACGGTGGATACACTTTCTCTGAGCCGCGTCACTTTCCGTTCTGTGTTAATGTGTGTGTATCACGTACGCTTGAGATGTAATTTTGTGGGAGAACCAGTGCATCTGGTCACCTTCCGCTCGAGTTGATATTGCAGAAGTTCCATTGCCAATAAAATACATTTTTTGAGTTCAGGAACGGTTCCAATTCATTTCTTAAACCAAAATTTACTCAAGAAATATTTTGGACTCGTTGATACTCTATAACTTCAAAGAAAAATTGTATTACAAAACGAGCCTTGCCTCTATAACACATTTCATACCAATTTTGATAATTTCAAATATACCCTAAGAATCAGTCAATAGTTTTTTAGAATTCCTGGAGAAAAATTCCTTACGTCTCCGGATGCCCTTTGCTGAGCATCCTTAGGGTCGTGAAGGAAGGTTAATCTCCGTATTAGCGAAGCCTACTTTCGTTCGGTCGCTGCCACGCCTTGCGAGGGATCGAGAGTGCGACTGTGAGCCGTCGCGACGCGACGTCGCGTGTCAAATCGTGACCTGTCCCTCGCTCACATGGAAACCGCGCGTCGTGCAGAACACCAGGGGTTACGCGTGGGTAGATCAAGGGATGAAGGGGACAATGAGAGAAATAGGGTTGGAGACAGAGAAGAGCCAGTGTTCGGGAGAAAACGAGTGCAGGGGAGACAACGGTGATGTGACAAGTCATCAACTCAAATTTCTCAATCTAATCGACGAGTGTAATTAACTAGGTCTTTCTTAGCAGTACATAAGCACATTTAAAAGAGCTATTGAAGGGTACGAGTATATTATTTAATATCCAAACTATCATCTAGCTATTAAACGTAAATTGAAGTCACAGAAGAAGAAAAAAATCGGAAATAAAACTACCAAATAAAATATATTCTGCTGATTACGTTCATGTATAACTTTTTATAAATTCGATGTTAAGTAACAAAGCACGGTGGAAATATTTGACAAAACTATTCTATGGGGATAATGAGACAACAGCGTATCCCAGCTGAAGGTGTAGTTCAGCGACAATGTATGTAGAGAGCGGTTGTGAGCGTCGGGAACCACTTCGTTAGCGCTAGCGTCATGTCGTCGTTGACGCACTTGTCCATCTCAAGAGCATCAGTCTGTAACGTCGAATCGCTCTCAAATGATTCCGTCCCTTTTCAAGAACGGTTTCGTAGAATGGTCTTCCTTTCTTGTGAAGACGTTAACAGTTGTGTCTTCGAATTAATGGGAAACGACGAGAAAGTTTCATATATTGTCTAAGACAATGAAACACGTGTTTTCATTGAATTTTTACTTCCTAAAAAATATTTTGGTGAAAATATAGGAGTGGCATGTACGAAGGTATTAATTCTTTAAATTCACAAAACGATAGGAATCTCGAGTAAAATGTATTTCAGAACGGCAGCCATTAATACAGAATATATTTACCAAAGAAATTACGAAATGTTATTTTTTATTGGGAATAGTAAGAGTCATTGTGTGTAGCTAGTCTTAGTTAAAATATTTCCAACTACGGTGCTCACAGAGTTCATTAAGGAACTCATTACATCACTCATTATCTGGTACGTATGAGTTCATACAAGCCTGTCTTACTACTGGTGTTGCGTCGCCCAAATTAGGAAGTGCTCGTCTGGTGTCCATTACTTTTGATGTATAGTGCACAAGAGAACTGAGAACAGAGTCCATGTATGAAGTTGCATCACTATGTAAATTATCAAAAGAAGCTATCTATTAGACTACAAATACTCAAATTAGGTCACAGACGATGCGCAATCTTTGTAATAATATTTTTCAAAATCTCCATAAAAACATTGCTTTAGTTCATAACGAAAGAGTATGGTAAAATAGTGATTTAGCTTAAAGTTATTTCAAGTTATTTCAAATGAACAAAAAAGATAAATAGTTCTTTCTAGTTTACTGACCACGTTTACGGGAATAGTTATAGTTTTAAAAGAAGAAATTTCATACAAAAGAAGGTTAAGATGATGGATAATTGATTTTCAAACAGATGAGACGACGATTCTTCAAATCTCGGTAGTTACTCAATGTTTGTATAAAGGAGGTACATCGCCCGAATTCCACCTCTTCAAAAGACGCCACATAATGGCAGTTCGTCGGTCAAGATTAACTTCGAACCAAGTTCTGAAAGTCACGTCGTGAAAACGAAGCATCGCCAGCTCGAAGAGAAAAAAGATCGACGCAACACTCTTGGGAAGAGTCGTGAGCAATGATGGATGGACGGCGGCGAGGATGACAAAAGACGTGCGATCAGCGCAACGTAGATGCGAGGTGCATTGAAGCGGCTACGAGCTTCACAACACTTTCCACGTTTGTGAAAACAACTGAAGGAAATGTAGGAATTTAACAATAAAATAAGATATAAAATGTAAAAGAGAAATTCGAGTAAAAATTTAATACAAACATAGGAAAGAGAAAAACGTGTGATAAATAATATAAGAGCTGCAATGATTTATTCTTGTTATCAAGTCTCGTATACCTAGGACAAAATAAATTAATCCCCCCTGAAGATACACATCGCCGTAAGCGTGAGTAGAGAAACAAAATCCATTCAGCCGTTCTATTTGTGAATAAGATGAGTCCTTAGGCACGTGGAATCAATGGAGCTGAAGAAACGGAGAAGATAACTTTGGGAATCAGAAATTATGTAAAGGGAAGTTGAGAAAATGAAGAGAAGAAAGGGGAAGTCAGTTCTGTACTTGGCACTATGACGCGTTTCCTGTTATCGTCAGCCAGAACCATTAGAAGACAACGCTCTCACGTAGTTTATTTCATGAGGACACATAATGGACCTGTGTTTGATGGGAGCGTCTTCTCAAACTTCCCAGTGCTTGGGATCCGCTCGCTCTAGTTGACTTTTTTAAGTACTTCTCGGGCATAATTGTCATTCGCAGAATTTAATTCGATTTAATGTTTCTCCTATTTTTAAACTTGAAGGGAATGTAAAACAATGCAAGGAATGCTAAACAAGAAATGAATCTTGTAGTAACGAGTTTCAAAACTGATCATATGAACAGACCGGTGGAAAAAGTTGCGCGTTACAGCATAAAAAAGATACACATACTCGTCACACGTTGCAAGATACTGAAAAGCATGTCCTCATGCCATCCTTATTGTTTAAGCACAAAACTTTTAGGAATAGCCACTAACGTCTTATGTGAAAATCTTTCGCAATTCAATAATTACAGAAGGTCCTTTCGAACAATATATGCCTCCCCCCGTCCATCTCAGAATTTATGAAGTGTTCGTAGCAGTACAGGTAGGGTGCCGCGAGTGTAGCGTAGGCCGACCGCCACTGCTCGCGTCTCATCAGCCATATGCAAATATGGCGACGGCGCCCAGAGAAAGGAGGAGGACGTGAGGCGTGGCTCCGGCACGTGCAGGGCCACACATCACGTTACCATGTTCCCTCCTCTCTCAGAAGTACCACCACCGGAAGCTCTTGGTCGCCAGTAGGTGTCTCTAGCGTAGGCGAATGCGGTTATGCCGTTCGTTTGCATTGCTTCCACTCTTCCTGTTACTTCAAACATACACCACGTTTGTATTAAGGATGCCACCTGCTTTGTCGCTAAGATGAAACGATTTACTTGCTTATTCGAACTAAATTTTTAAATGAAAAATACTAATACAATGAAGATATTAACATACGTAATTTACTTTAGCGTTAACCACCTCTTGATCAATCCGCGTGGAGTCCTCAAGTTTGTTATTATCTAGAACACATTCACTCAGATTTTACATTCCGATATAAGGAATTTTGGAAGGAAAAATTTTCCTACTTATTTTGTAAGGAAACATATCTACCTCGAGTTGATCTGTTTTACTAAGATGTAAAATAACTTATTTCATTAAAAAAACGTAAGAATACATATCACAAGCATTCTTGAAGGATAGTCTTTATCTTCGGCGCCTGAAGGAAGGGTGGGGTCTCTAGCATTGGTGTCAGTGGTGGCGGAGATACACTGGTGGCAGCGGAAGAGTTGACGTTAGAGCAGGTCATTGCGAAACCGATCGAGGAGTCGACTCGCGAACGATGATTTATAGTTCGCAAGATGCCTATCGTCGCCTACGCGTTGCACTCTACCCACGCGACGCTCCTGCTGCCTGGCGGAAGAAAGTGGAGCTGCAGGGACAAGAGGACGTCGATGGGTCGACATGTGGAGATTTGAACGAAACACGTAGCGTATCATAGGAATTGAAAGAACTTGAAGGGTTGAATAAACAAAATTTTAAAGAAACGTGCAGATTTTCTGAGTCCCTGACATATGAACGAAATTAACCAATATTTTGCAGGTTTACCTCTCCAACGGTTAATAACTAACATTACAGCAAAACATAGACAACGTAAGATTTGTTATATATAATACTTTGCAACTATTTCGGAAACAAAACATTTTAAATAACCATTATCGAATTTAAAAGAAAATTATAATTCATCAGTTTGGGACCGAAGAAACATAAGATTTTAAGTAAATTCAAATATTTCTACATATGCAGTCTATGGTCAAATCGGTTTAAAATATTTCCATGGAAAATAAATTCTATTCTTACAATGTTCAGTTTGCTTATACACACAAATAATAACCAATGAAAGGTTATGACACAACTAACTACCTTAGTTATAGCGTCAATCACCTTCGTGCTTTCACTTCTATTGTCTCTCTGCATTGTTCATCATTCATTTGTGACAAAAAATTAGTTGAAACAAGAAAGGTACTTTTCAAATACTTCAGTAGAATGTGCTATTAACAGCTTATTTAAGAAAAAAAGTGTAGCCATAGAACTAAAATCTTTTCATTCTTATAACAAAAAGTGCATGTAAGTAAGAACAGTTTTGCTGGATCAGATTTATCGTGAATAACCATCTCACTTGTATGTACTCACCGCTGATTCGAAAATAGCTAGAATCTTAATAGGTTTATCACAATACCGCTTAATCCATGATTTTCTTGTTTTCTATTTCAGCTTCCTTCACTCGAGTTACAAATTACACATTTGATCCTCTTCTATTTCATGATGGGGTGTGTGCGAGTACATCGTTGTTTCCTCAACCATCAATAAGGATTTTGTTCACCTCGCAGATGCAATTCGCTGGAAGGAATCCATCGGTGAAGTTCAACTGAAACAAAGACAATTTTCGTTTCACATAGGGTTCGTTGTCTCGTCCTCAGTCCTTAAACAAATGTTTCATGTTATTTGAATTATTTAATGTTACACATGTTTTCATTTTTTTTTTTTCATTAATGAAAAACTTTATGTAACAGTTGAGAACTTTGCACCCGTGAATTTTGTGTTTTGAGAGCAAATACTCTTCCTTAAATCTACATAAATATGCATTATTATAGTTTTTCCCATAGTATCATAAGGTTATATAAATGGTACATTCACAATAACAATTACAGAGCAGAACACTGAATTTTAGAGACTTATTTGTATCACAAGATTTGAGTGCTTCACTTTGAGTACTTTGCCTCTACGATACATGTGTATAGCGTATTATTCATCTTTACATAGAGTTATGTGTTTCGTGTGTGTTCCCATATAGGTTTAGTATGTGTTTAGTTATGTATTCCTTTATAGTAAATATCTTGACTTCGGCGCGAGAAGAAGATGGTGTGGCCAGAATCACGCTCAGATCGCTTAGATTGCAGGATAAATGATGTCTTATTATGAAGAACACTGGGAGTTAGTCTGAAGGTTGAGGAGTGAATTCCCAAGCATTGAATACCTTTTATGCTTTAATTCGCACTTGAACCACAAGACGGATTGAAATTTAACATCCTCAGTTTAAGGGCTGCGAATAAGATCTAAGCTACGTTCCACTTTGATACCCCATAGATCGGAGCAATAATTACCTAAAAGAGAACGCCAGCTAAGGACCACGAATGACGAGTGCCAGTAAGGGTGTTTTTGTGTGAGTTTACTCGCTAGACACATCGTGAATTTTACTGAGATCGGAGGAACAGCGTGTAAATAGGATCCAGATTGCTGTATCCGAGTATTACTATGGTTGTTAGTCGCAGAGGGCGGATGTTAGCTGCAGAGGGTGAACTTTTCATTAAACTGAGCTATTAAACTCAGCTACTTAAACTGAGACATGGAAATGAAAAGCTACAAATTTCATCTTGCTCCACTTGGGAATTGAACCCTGGATGACTTGGGGACGAGCGATCACGCTGACACCGCAGCCACAGAGTGGACAAACTGTCGCGTTACATGTATGGATATATATTATACAAGAATAAACCGGGAAACAAACTGCATACAAATTGCACTGTCGGAAGTTAATTAAAAATAAACAAATATTATAAATATTAGGATAAAGTACTATTTATTTGAATGTTGTGTTTCTGGTCTAAAATATATCAAGTTACTCTTGAGAGATTTATTTCCTATCTTCAAAAGATTTAAGCTAATCTCTGTTCCTTTGAAACGAAATAAATGAAAAACAGTGTAATTCTCTATAGTCTTTAACAGACTTCATAGATAAGTTATAATAGGAAATGCCCTTCAGTCATTTTAGAACCGAGGAGACAAACAACCATTATTGAATTAATAAGTTTTCAAATGGACAACGTGGAACGTTTCTAGGGGACATCCGACAAATCATATCGGATCAATAATTGCAAGAAGAATATAAAAAAATAATTTTCAATTTGAGTGGTTGTACACAACCAAACCTATGAAATTTATAGCAATATTATTTATCCATTAATGAATAGTTAATGATTACATATTCCAGAGTTGCAGCCCCACAGCTGGCAGTTGAACTTCATGGTATGTCAATTCTTGTGTGGAAATTGATTTAGCGCTGTTTCATCCATAAGATGAAGTGGAATAAATGTAAAATGATAGTTTTGAAGACGGTTATGCATTTCATGTATGGTTCATGTTTCACGTCATTAGTTCTTGAACGTAATAATTTTATGTGTGGCCTCAATTTACAGTTTTTACAAATTGCGTGATTCCAAGATTCATAATGTAGGTTCTACATTGTGTCAATATTCAGTACAGATGTAAAAATTATATTTTAATGCTCCGCGTTTCACTCCAGAACATTCAGATTGCTCCAAATCTTACGTCTTTCATTCATTATTATACTCTAGATGCATGAAAATAGATGAACATCTTATTTGAGTAATATGAGTGGTGGATTATATTACTTCCAAACGACTCGTACAGTTCAGCGCAGAACCTATGTACACAACGTTATTCACTTTAAACAAATTAATTTGTTCTATATCACTAGGTTTCTGCTATTTCTGAATACATTCTATATTATTCTCATGAGAAATTAGGATATTTCAGGTATGTCACTCTACGCTAAATAATTTTTGTATTGGACTAGTAAGTTGTTTCAATTAATATATTCTATTCACTACTCCAAATATTGGACTGCATTCGTTAAATGTCAAACCGCACAATATATCCTCCTACGCGTCTAGTCTCATACAATGCAGTTGGAGTTGTTGAGCCGTTACATAACACTGAACGGTGCACGCGTGCTTGGCGCACGCTTACCGCGATCGCAGACAGCATCTGCATCGGCGGCGCATGCGCTCTATAAGGATCGACCGTCCTCTCACTCGCTCGTTCACTCGCCCTGCGCCATCACGAACGTCCGTCTGCACGTCCGCTCATCCGACGTCCGATCAGTCGTTCGCTCTGTAGAGCGGTGGCGCAGGCGAATCAGCCCCCCGCGACCGCGTCTGCGCGTGCGGCGATGGTGGCGGAGGGGAGGTCACTTAGGGAGATATACGCGCGCTGGAGGCGGCGGCGGCGGCGGCGGCCACCACCCGCGCAGGCGCGCGCTCTCAACCACTCGCGCCGCCGCCACCGCCTCAACAGAGATGATTCCGAAGCACACGAGTGCTATTCGAGGACTGCACTACTCATTAGTTTCTTAGAAATGATGAATGAATGTTTAAGATTAAAATACAACAACGAAAGAACTCCGGTCGATGAACATTTACGGAGATGTTCAACAGTAACAAATACATTTTATAATTTCTAATTTTTCGTAATATTAATAAATTGTAACTATTTGCAACCAAATTAATTTTTTCAAAATTATTTTTTTAGCATGAATGAAAGTAGTGCATTAAAAATAAATTCGTTTTATGAATCAGTTTTACGTTATCCCAGCTCTAGCACGTCCTTCCATTGCCGCATGAATTAACACAAAATAAAATTTTGGCACACATGAAATGAATGTTTTTATTGATGTTGATCTTGATCAATATATTAAATAACAGAAATATATCTTGGAGAATTGGTCAACAATAAAAAAAAAGGATTCTTTCTTTTACAACGCCAACGTTTCGGCAAAATGCAATAATCAAAAATTTAATAATTCCACCTAATCATGAATTATTATCATTAGATGTTAGTTCATTATTTACTAATATTCCTGTAGATTGGGCTTTATATATTATTTTGTCACATTATGAAAAAATTCAAGAGAGTTGAAAAAATTGAATCGCAATGATTTTATTCAATTATTTAATTTATGCTGCAAAGAAGGTTACTGTACTTATAATAGCAAATGTTATGGGATGGTAGATGGTGTTACCATGGGGTCACCTTCTGCCCCAATCATTGCAGACATAGTTATGGATTTTGTGTTGGACAATGTGACCAAGGACGAAAATGTTAATTTAATTTTCTTATACAAATATATAGATGACTTGTTATTGGCTATTCATAAAGATCATTTAGATCACATCATTAAAATATTTAACAATTTTCATGGAAAATTAAAGATGACCAGTGAAATGGAAGTAAATGGAAGTATTCCCTTCCGCGATACACTTTTGATCACAAACCATGTTGGAAATTTAAATATAGATTGGTTCAGGAAACCCCAAAAATCTGATATTTATCTTCATTATAACTCTCACCATCCATTTGTACAGAAGATCAATACTGCTCTTGGATTCAAACTTAGAGCACTTACATTAAGAGAAAGAAATTCCATCAAAAAAACTCGAAAATTGTAAATAACATGTTAATTAATAATAATTTTCCAAGAAAATTGGTAAATAGAATCTTATATAATACCACTGTGAGGAACAGCGAAATAGGTAAGAGTAAGGAAAATGTAAAACCTGCTATATTTAAATCAATTACTTATGTAGAAGGTCTATCAGAAAGGCTAAGTAAAGTTTTGAAAAATAAAGAAGTGGGTATAGCATATAACAGCAGCAATAATATTGGTAGACATTTGTTTAGTAAAGAAACACAAAAGATTGAGAAAACTGATACAAAAAATGTTGTATATCAGGTAGATTGTAATGAATGTGATAAGGTTTAAGTTGGGCAAAAGGAGATGGTAAAAAGTTGGTCACAGTTGGTAAAGAGGAGATTCAAACAACGTATGCATGATCTTAAGAAGACTCAACCCATGTGTGCTTTAGCAAAATATGCTTTGGCAAATCAACACAGTTTTGATTTAAAAAATGCAAAAATTATATGTGTGGAACCGCATTACAAAAAAAGATTACTAAAAGAAATGGTTCATATCACTAAGTTAAGTGATGGAACTTGTAATATACAAACTGATACCGACAATTTAAGTAATATGTACTGTACAAAAATATTATTGACAAATGGGTTGGCAGCAGTGGTAGGGTTGTTTCGCCATGACTGAACTTATGAATTGCCATTTTTGTGTTTGACCTCCACCAGGAAGGTTATAGAGATGTAGTGTGTTCAGAGGTTATGGCTGGTGGTTATTGATGATGGTGTGGTTCCATAGCACACAGGTATGTGGTTTTGTATAATAAGATTTTTTTGGTATGTGTTAGTAACAATTTTCATAGTTAGATAGGGAGTAATCATCGATATATTATTTGTGTTAATAAGATGTTTCAAAGCGAACTATAAATAATGTAAATTGTGTATGTTCATTGTAGCCCTGATGAAGGCAAAATAAATTGCCGGAACGTTGGCGTTGTAAAAGAAATAATCCTTTTTTTTATTGTTGACCAATTCTCAAAGATATCTTTCTGTTATTGAATGTTTTTATTATAGAAGATTGTTATTCACACGTGAGTAGTTATTACATATTCATTCATTTTCATTCTTGAACAAAGAAAAACTTTCTTACAACGTCCGATTCGAGGCACAAGAAAATTATGTTTTGTCCCACAGGTCTATCGAGGAAAACGTACATTTTAAAACAATCTTAAATTCCATTAAATTGTCATATAAGATGAGTGCAACTTTACAGAATTTTTTATTAGCAAAGCATATTATCAAGAAGGAGGAACGGAAATGACATACATAATAAAAGAATGGTATCAAAACAATGGTAACGACTTTGAGAAGAGATTCCGATACAGAAGTCCAAATGAGGTGTACGCACATTTTAGAAGATAGAATGAAGTTAGGGAAAATAATAGATGTGTCTAGATACTTTCAATTGTAGATGAGTACAACAGGAGATAGTAGTCTACTACTTTTCAAAGTATTTTATATTTTAAGAATTAGGCGTTTAAATGTGTAAAATACTAAAGCCTAATTGATATAAAGATTTGACTGTAGAAGAGACGGGTAGATTGGTAAACATTTAAGAATTAGGAAATTGATGATGAAAATGGTAGTTTTGGACCAAAAAGTCGAGCCGTAATTAATTTCAAAAAGCAAATATTGAATTACTTTGATTACGTTATTATATACTTTTAAAAGTAGCAACTTAACAGAAGTAGAATATGACAAACATTGCTTTGTGCTATTTTCCCTAGTGAGTAGAGGAATAAAAATATGAGTAAGCAGATGAGATGTTTTTGTTTATATTTTGAATTTAAAGACTTTTCTTTTAGGAATCAAGAAATAAAACATTTCAAAACTACAAGTTTTGGTTTATCAAAGGAACAATCTGGAACACCACTGTTAACTATCAATCACGGCTGTAGGATAGTCGTTACTTGCACACTTCTAAATTCGCCACTTTGTTACGTGAACCTAACTCTTCCAAACATTTTATTATCTTCCGTCCAATGCAATCCTTCCCTTCTAAAATTAATACCTACACGACTATTACATCATATACAATCCAAGTTTTCGAGACACCGACGAAAGAAGTAGTCGATTAATACCTCCTCTCCAACCACATCCATTACTACCGATTGCTCTACTTACTCTAGAGCCACCTGATACGCAATAATTCTCGCTTTTATTGAACGCGCGGTGCTGCTATCTGATGGGTCTGTTAGAAACCACTTTCTCTACCCCATTCATCAGCTGTTTTATGTAACTGGCATGCGAATCTACATAGGAATCTCTACGGAGAAAATCGCCATGAAACGGTGCTTGAAATCGACCATAAAATGTATGCTTTGCGTTGCTAGAAAATCGCCAAGCCAATACATCAAGCCATCATGAACGACTCAACTTTTTCCAATTTCAGTTTACTAAATTCCAGTCACGAAAGTATGAAGACAATTACGAATCCAAATATCAAACCTTTTATTCCGATCTTATTTTTCCGTATATTTGTGAATGCAATTAAAAACATGTTGAAGTTCTCTTCTTTTATCTAATCGTTTACGAGCCATTGTAACGCTGATCTGAGAATTGTTCCATTTTACGAGACCGTCTCCTTCACCGATATTTACCAACCAATGATCTCAGGATCTTATTTGCTTAGTTTTGTTTCTTACGACAACTTCTCCCAGGAAACTTCGCGTCGAAACATTCACAAGTGTGTTTCACCAAAATCAATTTATTAAATATTCTCTTTTTCTACCAAGTCATGCAATAGCCTTAGTATACTCAATTGTAATACTCAACGTAAGTTCTTTCAAATTCGCAATTGCTCGCAAATATAAAGTAGAAACATGGAGACAGTTTTGAGAAATATGACGTTTAATGCAATAATTGTTTTTAGTTTAAATAATTAATTTATTAAAAAACGAATTAAAATTTTTATTACAAAATTATTTGTTCGTTTTTTAATGTCTGTATTAAAGTCCCATCGATTTTACATCATACAATCCAATTTTGGTTCAGCGTTCAATCAGTTGTTTACAAACTCTGACGCACTGCGAATCACTTGACACGAAGAACATGTGAGAAACAATTTTTGGGAAAATTGCACCCCGTCCCTTCGTGACCCCTTCAAATTATTATAAATGAAAATATTTATTGGTTGCTTTTCCATAAATTCACCGACACATGAAATTTTTAATTTTTCACGAATACGTTTGATGATCAGAAAAGAGGATGATTGCCGTACATAACACTCATGACATTTGATGGGCCAGACATTTTATTTAATATGGCACTCTAACTATGGGAATAACCTCCCATAAACTTGTTCTAAAATAGAAAAAAAAAGGAACTGTAAAAATTATAATTAAAAATAATGAAAGAAGAAAAACTTAGAAGAAGATGCTTAAATTGTATAATTTAGTATTTTAATTAGATTTTAATATGTTCTAAAGAAGAAGGTGACAGCTTCTCTTTTCTTCTCCGAAGTAATTGGAGCATAAAATATTGCAGGTAAGAACTGAAGAGGAGAGGACAGAAATTCCCTGTAACGAGATGAGCACGAGGATCTTGCCTGCTGTCCATTCTCTTCGGCTGGGTCTACGCATGCGTGTCTCAGCTGTGATGAAGTGGTGGCGTATGCTACCACATCCGATGAGTGTAAGTCGCTCAGACCGCATAACACTGGTTGAATGATTTCACTTACAAAAAATCAACCTTTAGTTTTGAACAAGCTTCTTTTATTATACGTGACTCAGTTGTATTGGATTTGTATTTTTTATATTATAGTTCTTTTCTACTGAAGGAGCGGATTTGTTTTTGTAGCGTTGCTAACGAGAAGTAATTGTATTCTAGTAAGCACCCCATCCTTCTGAAACACATTTGATTTTTTGAAACAAAAAACGTTAAATAACCACCTGTTTTTATCTGAGATTTATTGTTTAAAATCGCAGAACCTGTAAAATGTTCTTAATATGTAACCCTTGCATTATATATAAATAAACATTTTAGTACATAAATGTCCTTGAAGGGTCAAAAAGAAAATTGTAAATGATTCATGGACAGTGTAATAGTATAGCTAGACACACGTGTGTTTGCGGAGCGGAGCAGAACGATTTTTCTGCCGAACTGTGTTATCTTATGGGCAAAAGACACACCTAGCGGGTGCGGAGCGGAGATCTCCGCTGCTCCCTGCTCAACCTCGTCGCCTGCTGAGGTCACAAGTGTTAATAGATGGGTATATTGAGAGAAGCGAGTAAGACGGCGGCTGATTTCTTTCACGGTGCTTCCCTTGAATATCATTTCCTTCAATTTCTACGGACTGTTTATTAATATTATCAATGTTCATATTAATTATTCGAACACTGAGTTATAATATCACTGAGTATTTGTTCTACTGCTTCCTTAGTTCTTTAAGAAAACTTTTGGCGTTCTTTTTAGTGGATTTCGTATTTCAAGTTTTTCCTCTTGGAGGGCTAATCCACATTTACAGAAAATAATGATGAATGGTTAATTGCATGTTGACTTTATTTCCTGGTACAATTATGTAATCAAAATAATGAATTACTTTGATATTATTATTTTTTCAAATTGAATCATAAATAAATTTGGTGTGAAAAACTGCAATGAAGTATCACTTTTCTTATATTTACTCAGAATATTTGCATGTCTTCATAAATACTCCCAGTTTTCTGAAATAAGTCCACTGATTCTATAAGTATCCAGATTTATGCCTGAATACACATTTTACAATTAATGCATTTCGATCGCAATAATACAATAATTTAATTATAGTTAAATTTCACTATAATGATACATCCTTGACAACATCATTGATACGAGTATTCAGCAACTTTGCGACACCAAATGCCAATGCTTGGGACAAGTATAAATTGCCCATTTCTTCTCAGAGTTTTCTGAAGCTTTCTTATTTTCGTGTCTTTTTTTTTACTTCTTCATGTATTCTTCTATTTGTTTTTTAGTCCTTTGAGATTTTCGTTATGTAATTGTCAAAAATTTGGCGTAGTTTTAGTTAAGAAGAGAGAAATATGCATTTTCACATCTTTATTTTAAAGCTTCACCTTTCAATTACTTGAAATATTTGTTCCTCAATTTGAGTTCCATGTCGTTCTATTTTTGTGAAGTCATGGTGTATGTTATATTCAGAATTTGCATTGTGTTGTGTTTATAAGTATCAAAATTATATAATATTAACAATTTTTTAACATAGACGAATGATTGTCCTACAGTTGGCCTTATTTAAAGCGTAGATTAAAAATTTATATTACTATTAACTGTTTTTAAACAAAATTATTGAGTGAATCATGTTAAGTATTTTGGAAGTTATCTATCAATAATTATTGATAAATTATATGGTACGAGTACATTTTGAAAGGGAATCTATATTTGAATTAAATAATTGTGTAAGTATTCTACTATTAACGTCCAT
>NNCF01130255.1:418716-465718 GCA_002313205.1 Laupala kohalensis | reverse complement strand
GGTCGTGGGACAGCGGGGGGCAGCGGGGCGGGCAGCAGCGCGGCGCGCGGGTGGAAGCGGTACCAGTCCACCACACTCATGGGCAGGCCGGGGGCGGGAGCGCGGCGCCGGCGCCGGACCCCTGCGCTGGAACACACGAACAGGAAACGAAATTATGACAACAAGAAAAAACGTACATTTTACATTTGTCAACACATGAAAAAGCAGTATTACATTTAGATTATTATTCGTCATTCTCACATGAAAGTGAGATTTAGAGATTTCAACAGTTTTTGTAAAAGAAGTATTAGTGGACTAGTGACAATTAGTTGAATGAGTTGTGTTCTCCGATATTTCTTGACATTTTTCCTCCTTGAAGGCACTAAGAAACAACACCGACATTTATTTAGATAATTTAAAATAATGTAAATGCTACTTAGCACACGTAGTTTAGTTCACGTAAATGATATTGTCACGAACTGGAAATATCTAATAAAGTTGAGAAACAACTTCATCAGCTCACTTCGGAATTGCTCATGAAAATCATTACTGAATCTCAATTTATCCTCTGACAGAACCATTTGAATTATTGATCGAGTTTTGATGCGGTTAAATGAAATAGCCCCACTATCTAATTAATTTAGAAGAATTCATTTAAGATTTGAGATAACTGTCAATCACAAAGTGATTACCGCTACGATTTCGTGGAATATCCTAATTAATACCATGGCGCATCATTTATATAAACAGATGCTCTGAAGAAATTTAAACTATTTTATCAACTGAATATTAAAGATTATTTTGTTATTTGAAGACACATTTCTTCTTTCCCTACTTCCACAACAAGCCCCAAAAAGTTTGAAAATTCATCTCCATTATTTGAATTTTCTGTAAAAGAAGAAAGATGTTCTCGATATTTTTCTAGTGTATTGACCCCAAATAGTAACCCATCGAAACACACCATGAAAGAACCAAGTCCCAACATTACTCCCTAGACCGTCCCGGACGCCATTGCGCTGATGAGCTCCGATGAAAAACTCCATTAATTGCCTGAGCTTCATTACCGCGTATCTGATCGCTGTGGCTGTGGAGAGCAGGGGCGCACGAGCGATGAGGGCCGACCGGGTTAATTCTGGGTTAGCGCTCATCGCGCGGATCTGCGTCGAGCCTCTCCATCACCCTAAGAATCTCCAGAGCTCCACCTCAGACTTCGAGACATTTAATTCCCAAATAAGTTCACCGTGCTCACTAACAATTAAATTGAAATTCTCACTGAATCGTGAATGGGATGTCTTAAATATTACGCACTATTGTATATTTTCCAAATAAATCGACATTTAATTAAGGTTGTCTCTCTCCATTCATCAACTTCTCGGTTTTTTATAGAAGGATTACATCGATGAGGTGAAACAACTACGTTTAGATATTACCAATGCATAACTTTGTCGAATTAATTTTGCTAAATAAATTGACTTCAGGATTATCGATATTGCTCAGCTAGGATTTAAATCGTCCAGTAAAAACAAGAAGGCCCATATGAAATTTGTTAATGTTCCTTGACCGTCTGTGAGTAGTATACAGATATCCAATATTCCGATAGGTTAAGAATGACAGAATTAATTGTAGTTATTGGATATTTGCTAATACCGGTAGTTATGACAGATTAGTGATAAAATACGAAAATTATTAATTTTACTGCATTTTATGTTTCATTTTATTTCCTAAACAACTGATACAGCAATATTACAGCATAAGGGTTACTTGCAAGATAATGCATTGATGTCTCTTCGACTCCTGTGTATTACAATGCGTTTTAAACGGGAATCTGATGTATTGTAAGATTTAGTGAAGTACAGAATACGATAATTTATTTGGCAATTATATAAAAACGAGTATTGGCGATAATATAAGGGAGGAAGTATGCAATACGAGCTTTTCGTTTCATTTGCAAGTTCACGTGTTCAGAAGCAGTATATACTAATTCGTGATTTAATTGATGATATGGTAGATGGTAGAAGATGTTATTTATTAAGAAAATTACTAATGCAAAATATATAATGAGACCTACTTAATGCCACCGTGGGACATTTTATGAAACCTCGTGCATCTTCCAAGTACATTCTCTGTTTAAGCGATGTAAATGATTTGATCTGTTTGTAGAGTATTGTGTGAATCTCCTATGTGACAGCAAAAAGAAGAAAATATATGTTTGTTAAATATTTAGCTATATACGATAGTATTTGTTATTGTACACAGTGGTGAAGTAAGATGGTATGGAATTTAACTATAATTACGCTACATTCATCATACATGAACATCGCAAAGTCAGATATCTAAATGACCCAAAACATGGTGAATGTGAGCTGCAAAGATCTCCCTTAAAAATTTAGATAACATGACAAATAAGTTATTGCTTAACGTTCTAAGAAATGAAAAAAAGCGCACAGCTATCATATCCTTCAATAATGTAATTTTTCAAAATGCGTTTTTCTTCTTTGCATAAAAATTACCATAATATCGTGAAAGACAAATTGTACTCCCTGTAACGAGCAGATTCTAATTTTGGAACTATTTTACAAGACCAGTTAAATTACACTTTTGAAATGAAAAGTCCTGTTTTCCCGTCGCTAGTCATGGGCGGGAACCTTGAAGTAGCGGGATACGAACCGTAGCTCTGGAACTTCACGAGCAGTGAGTGCCTGGGGCGCGGGCGGCAACGCGACGGTCAGTGTATGCGTCCTTCCTCTCCTGCTCCCCCTGCCCTGCGCGGTCGCCCGCGACGCCCGCCCTGCCTTTCACCACCGCTGGAGCGCCTGCTGGAGGCCAAGATTCGGCACTCATCAACTCCAGAGATCTCAGTACAATTATTACGAGCCACAATATGCGGAGTTTTTCTCCAAATACTTTGTTCACGAACCTGTTCTGTGAATAGCGAAAAATATTTAGGTTTGATTTTAAATTTTCAAAAGTAATTTCATCTCTTCTCTCACATTTCATGTTGCTTTTAGGATGAATAGAGAAAGTTTTTTTTTTAAATTTGGAAATTAAAAAAGAATTTTAAAATTTAATGTTTCGCTCTTCTTCACTACTTATCCATCTTTGATTCAAATACAAGATATTAGATTAATGTAACAGGTACAGTTAAATTCGTAAAAATATTTATGGTATCAAATCCACTCTTTAGTTTACATGGAGTCATGGTTAATGTAATTGCATTGATGTATTTTTTTAAGAAGTTGGATAATTGCAATTTTGCGATAAAGTGTGAACCAGTGGCTTAGCGCTAGGTTTTACTTTACTGATCAGTATAATTAACTCGCTGAATCTTTAACATGTGGTTGCAATAGACATGATGTAAAATAATGGTCTACACAAGTGTGCTTTTGATGCGAGGAAAAAAATGTTATTGATCTTCAGGGTTTACGATTTTTGTATCAACGAATAAACAAATGAAATCTATACAACAAACTTGCTCTTCTTAGTAGGTAACGTGTATCAAAACATATTGAAGACGAATCTTCTATATTTTTAGTTATATTCAAGATAATATTTATTTTCTCGTTAATCTATGAATTTAATAACAATCTCTGAAAATTCTCTGCTTTTGACCCACACCATTGCTTTAGTGTCAAACACGCCTTCATTACAATTACTTGATGATAAATCCGAGATCAGTTTCACTTCTTATATATTCCAGACAACGATTTGAAAATAAAAGAATAAAAATAACTTAGTATAGTAGAAAGGTTCATTTAGATTAACGTTTAGATGCTCACATATCATTGCGAGAGCGCTGATCTCTTCCCGTTTCCCAGCATCGCAGCTGTCGAGAGCGCCACCGCTGTTTGTCCCTGACCCATAAGCAGCCTCGCGTATGTCCGAACAAGGATGCGGCTCGCGTTGTTTATGTGGGAAAATCTATTCAGACACGGAAGGGAGGGCAGCGGGGTTTCAATGCAGACGATACACTTTTGCTTTCGTTTTGGTTGAATTACTGACGCGACCTGTCTCATTCGGATTGTTTGTCTGTGAATGATAGTCAATTGCACATGTTATTGACTCAATGGTGTATTTCATGTTCTCAAGAGTTGTATCATGTATTTTAGTTATGAAAATTTAAATGTTCAAATTCGAATTGTTGTGTACCACTCTCTAATAATGAGACTCATATTATTATTTAAATTGTCAATACTGAGTCATATTCAAAATAAATTTAATATTTAATTAAATAAGTTTAAAATTATTTGAATATGAGAGTAATGTTTCAATACAGACCTTGTAACAGTTCTCATTAATTGTTGGGAATGAAGAGTACTTACTTCAAAGCACCAGCTGCAACCTGCACAGCTCTGTTTGTGTGTGTATAGCTGGATATTTCTTTCCACGAATTAATAACGCCCAAATTTTATTATTTACCATGTATCTCTTTTAAAGTATGAGGATTTTTATAATGGGTTATTGAACGAAAAATCTTGATATATTATTAACAAATGACTATGCGTCATATCACAGTCACAGTAAATGATACAATAACAGATGACCATCGTTCTTAAAGCACTTCACAGTATACATGGAATAAGCGAGATGTTAAATTAATAGGAATTGGCGTTTTGGGTCTTAGTAAATTTCTTATATTTACTTCCTTTCATGACCTCTTATACTACCGACATTGTCATATATCAAACTAAAATTAGTTGATATTAATCTTAATTGACACATAGTGATATCAGTCTGCTGCACCAAACTACAGTGCGTGTTCATATACCAATATGAGAATTCCATATCCTTCTGCTGTTTATTGCATGTTTTTTCCAAGTGCAACTATAATCCAGACTTAATATCTAAAAATCTTTTGTCATCTTTATTACAGTCCTATTTGAAAAAACCATGTATCAGTTTATTTAAAAGAATTTTAAAATGTACCCATTTCACCTTTGAATCAGAAATAACTAAAATAAAAAAATCTCTATGTGTGTTTCAAAACCAATATCAATTTCAATATTTGCCCTTTTCACAACTTCAAAATGCAGTTCAGCTCGTACAATCAGAAAATAAGTTTTGCGTGAGAATCTCCATAGGGATAGTGGTGTTAAAATGATTGTTATAATGACGACAACCGTGGTGACGATGTTGGCGGGACTGTACGCGACACTGCGCAGTAAATTGGCGCTCGGACTCTCTAGCCGTCAACTTTTTGCTCCTAGCCCTCCCGTGCTGCCATCTGGTGTGCAGCGGCGGAAAACCTCTCGCTTACGTTTCACGTAATAAACTTTTAATGTAAGTGACTGAGGTATTTGGGAATTTGCGGTCTTTAAGATTGGTCATTTCCGTTTTTGTTTCTGTTTGCAACGTAGTTCCATCGTGGAAGACCCCGTAATTGGAAGAAGTTTATTGTTGTTGCAAAAGGCCACTACTGCTCATATTTCTTCTATGCTTCACAAGACGCTATTAAAAGTAATAAGGGAGATTGAAGATTTTTTAATGAAAATCTGCATCCTTTGAACTTTATTGCTTGATCTGTGTTTTCAAGTTGCTTGGATGAAAAGAAATCTCAACGTTTCCTCTCGAAAGAGAAAGTTTTTGTGGTAAATTAATTTAAATAATTAATTAAATTTCCTCAAAGAACCCCGACACGAAATGTATCGCTTAATAGTTAACATATAAACAACATAATATACATATAATAAACATAACATATTTTTGTTAATGATTTACAATTAATAAATTATAAATAAATAAATTTGAATGTTCAGAATTCATTAATATTAAACTGAAATCATTGTCGTTAATATTTCGGTTTTCTTTAATGCACTGAACGTAATTCTCTTCAACCAATATTTTCATTGCGAACCTTCATTCATTTTACAAAATGAAAATACATTAATCGGGTAGATGCCTTCACTGTTTCGTCCAAACGTTCGTCTTGTCTTTGTGTTTCCTCCGTGTAAAACATATATTTTTTGTTAAATTTTATTTGCAAGGTTTGTGCCCCTGGACTTGATGAAATAAAGTTGTTCATGTGCATCAATAAGTTATTTCATTACCAAGCTCAGAAAAATGACTTAAGAGTCAAACTTACAAGAATATTCTCTCCTCTCAAGTATTTCGAATGCAATAGTAAAATTGTAAATGGTAGCAAAAAACTCATTTCTCAATATACGACATTCCTAAACGAGCTTAGCTTATTTATATCTTTGTAAAGGATAATACATTGAGAAATAAAGTCTTATATTAAATTACATATTTACGATGTTTGTTCAATTTTGAAAATTGTACAGGACTTGAAAAACCTATACCTTAAAAATGGTAACTCTGTAAATTCATTTTTTCCATGTTGCAGCTTAATCAAATGGGTTCAAAAATGGTCTATGAACAACAATTTTTCGATTTTTTTTCGCTGTACAATAATAAAACATATAGTCTTTGCAGGATACAATCATAGATAAGAAAAGTGCATAGTAGGAGATGAATTGTTATTTAGTTTAAGATAAATAATTTACACAAATCAAATTTAGTATTTTCTTATGAATTGTTCCTCACAATATACGCCGCTCTGCTTCTCCTCGCCTCCAACCCTTGGACACTGTGGCGGGCAACGCGCCGCGAGCAGCCGTCCGCGCCGCGCCGGCCGGTTGGCCGTGTTGGAGGATCGGTTACCGTCCACACCGCATAAACCCGTGTTCAGACAAGTTTATAGTGCAATGTAACACAGGCGTTTAGATGGAGGTGGAGGGGGAGGGAGAAATAGGAAAGAAATCGTTGATGGTATTTGCCGTGTCTGGAGGTTGTGGTGGAGGTGATGAAGGCAATAAAGATATTGAAGGGGAGAATGATAGCCTGCTAATACAGGGACTAGTTATATATCAAAATATTGGTGTAAACAATCAGAATATCGCAAAAGCTGAATTCTGCTACTATGAAATTAATGTGTAATGAATTCATGGAACGTGTGATAAAATTAGGTATGAACGTGTGTAACTGTGTGAAGGAAATACTCTGTTAATAAACATACGGAATGAAGCATACGCATTCGATTTTCTCCTCACTCAAACTGCGAGTAAGAAACAATGACAAGTGAAAAGATCCCAAAGCAAGCAACAATTGGCGTAAGAATGAAATCAGTAAATAGAACGCGAATTACGACAAAAACAGGTTGACATAAATGGTACTGGTGTATAAAGTGATCATGCGGAAAGCAGAGGTGTTTAATTCCTCTAATTAGTGGAGGAGGAAGAATTTTGAAGAAACGAAATATGTTTGTCCTAGCAAAGAAGACGATGCAATGTAAAGCGGAGTGTACAGATTGTGTAGGCGCTGTGTGTAGTGGCGGTGGAGGCGTTAAAGCACGCCGCGTGTTGCGCTACATTCTTCGCAAACTTACGTTGCCTTTGTGTGTGGCGACGACGCTTCAGCGGAACTAGCACTGGGAATTTCTAGACTTCGTGGGAGGGAGAACGCTTTGCAACAACACCACTTTGTATCTCTACCACAGGGACTGTTCAAATCACGGTAGAAGTTGCATTCACTGTGACAAATACTGCATTGTTTTTTAAAGAGGTTTTTTCAAACAATAAAAAAGCTATCATGTTATAACAATTCATAAATATTTTCTCATAATACTTACAATTTATTTGGCAACGTAAAAATAGTTTTAATTAATCTTAAATATGATATCTAAAATGGAACTTACAACGTACCATATTATTCTCCAACAAGGATATTCGGCATTTTCACGAAATTTACGATATAACCCAAAATTTATGGTTTGCAAACTTCTAAAATTATATTCATTACATCATCTTCGTTACGAATAATTAAAAACTATCTGTCCTTTTCGTTTTAACAATCATTTTCTGTCATCAAAGGAAAACTCTATCATCCAGATATTAACACTACGCAAATCAGTACATTTAAATACTATCATTATTTTATTTACTTTTTATTTAAATAATATAATAATGTTTGAAAAGGTAAATAGAGCAATATTGGAACGAAGAAAAGCTTTCCTCACGAAAAAATTTGGTCTTACACAGTTTCGAACTGCTTTTTTGACAAATAAATTTACGGGTAAAGTACATAAAAAACAAGAAATATTGAACACTACCACAAGGTTGTTTGTATCTAATAAAATATTTCATTTATTTTAACGAAGTCATCAACAGAAATTATCAGGTTTCTTTCGAGGAAACACCTGGTGTTATGTAGCTAAAGTGTACTTGAATTTTGAATGTCTTGGAAGGTCATTCCTCCATTCATCACAGTTTCAGAAACCACAGAAATTATAAGTTTACCCGGAATTTTTCTTAGACTAAAGTAAAAATGAAATCTATTTATATTGTAAGATCAAAATAATTTTACTTATTATTTAAAAATATATGTATATGTACAGCATCCTAATTGTAAAAATTCATCATAATACACTTTAATACAATTGATTGAGTTTCATCTCCAGCAGTAAGAATAAATAAATTCTTGGATGAAACCACTCTTGAACAAGAAACGTTAGGTTGCCCGTGAGAGAAACAAGTCAATAGAAACGTCTCCACTTCACCCTTAGTTAGAGGTATTTAACATCCATATGTGCTGAACTTATACTGCATCATGTCATTGTTTATCTGAAAGGCTCGAAATCTATGGATTAAACTCGTCTTTTTCGATTGAATATTTTTACATGATTCTCCCTTCCCAACCCACTCATGGGGGCTATAAGGCAGTTTACCCCCTCCCCTAAACCCAATGGTAGCTCGTTTCGGACATAACATCAAAAGTATCTGTATTCATCTCAGTATCTCAGGTAGAATGAACCCACTCACCGTGAGTAGCGCCGGTTGAAATTTTCCCTTTCAAGGTTTCGCCGTTTCTTTAAAATGTTTGTAAAATCTAAACCATTCGTCTAAATTTGACGAATAAGACCTTTTTTTATCTTGTTAAATACACAAAACGAATATATAATTAAATTGAATAATTATTGAGTTGTTCCTTCTTAAGTTACTTTAATTGTATTTTAACACATTAAATCTTTTTTCACACATTTTAAAATAAAAGTTAGCCTACGTTCTTCCAGAACATTTAAACTATCTATTCCGAATTTCATCATGATCGATTCAGAAGTTTAATTGCGCGAATGTAGCAAACAGATACATTTTCGCATTTTTCATTATATATTAGTATGGATTTCCTGGATATATCATACGTAGAAGGATATTTTTACATGTTTATAATTTATGATTTTCGATAGATACTCATGCACATGTGGAGATGCACATTCAAATGTTTCACATAATAAGTAAGTTTTTAGACTACTAGCTGAGATTCGTAACAGGAGTTTTTACGTCATTCCCAAATGATGTGAAATAATGGACGGAAACTGTAATTGTGTCTGAGTCATAATGTTATATAAAGTGTATAACACATCATTGTATCCTTCGTATCTAGTTGAAAATGATGATACACATCATAGCTTACGACGTGCCTCTAACAAAGCGTTTTTCCATTTCTTATATCTCGTCCATCAATTAGAGATAAATATTAAAAAAATAACTCGTGTATTAACGAAGAAAACAATACTGACGGTGTCAGATCATATGTGACAAGTCGTTGAACTTTGCTCGTAATTCTCACGCTTCTTGGGTCCACAACAGAAGCGGATTCTCACAGTGTGTTTGTGGATTTTAGAAGTCGTCTTGGCAACTTAACGCTCTGACAGCACGTACATAAGTACTTCCTCGAGGGGAGTGGGAAAAATAACCGTGAGAGATTTGCTTTCTCCACGAATGGTCAAATACTATTTTTGTGGGTGAATCTCTCTATTACTTAATTTCGGCGACTTATCTTTTTAATAGGAACAGTCCATTGCAAGGAATGTGGAAACCAAAATTAAGATCGTGCACAAGAATGATACTTGTAAGAGTACAAGCAGGTTATGAATATATGGCTTATTTCATTGAAAATACCAAACCATACGAGGTCGTACTACGAGGATAATTAATTAGTAAGTTGAAATATTCTCCTTTATACGTTCTTAGTGGATTAATTATACGTCACATTTTTATACCTCCTCTCGTAATTCTTCCTTCAACAAATGAGAATTGTATCAAAAGAGCACTGACAGAATTATTAGCAATTCATCTATCAGATTCTCAAGATTTTCAAGTGTCCGCGTATATATTTTTGTTCTCTTCGTCTGCAAAACAAGAATGTACTTCAGAAAAACTTAGAATTGGTGATATCAAATAGAATATCGAGATGAGGAACTAGTATTTTCCCTAAATTAAATGTGATTGGTTGATTTAGGATTAAACGGTATACAGAATCGGACCTGAACAGATATATCACGGATGTTGCCTATCGCACTTAAAATGTCACTTTCTCTAAACAAAGAAATGACTTTGAGAAGGCCGACCCACACAAAATCGCTTTTATCCATCCTTCTCTTTTTTTTTCTCCAGTTCATTATTTTGCACTTCCTTCCAGAGCTTTCTCTCATCAGTATAAAGGAAAACTGTTACTTACCACCAAGGAGTTTGAATTTATCGTTTCACAAATTTTGTTGAACCTAGCGAAGTGTGTTTTAAGTACGTAAACTCATTACGATTGCGTAGATCACGAAAAACTTACATAATTTATTCTGTCTTTTTTGTGTTTCCAATAAAGTTTTGATCATATTTGGATTTGTATGTCACCAAGTGTTTAGATTTTAGTCAAACATGTTTTAGTTCCGAACACCAAAATCCTCAAAGATTACATTTATAAATAACAAACTTATACTTCACTTCTTTTTTCATTCCGGAAAAACTCGGTTTAAAAACAAGATATTACTATTTATTCTTGCCATCTAATTAACTCACTTAGCTTACAGCAGCAATATGTAGAACGATAATGTGGAAATATCTGGCTGATCATTGATCTGATCTTCCGAAACCGTGAATTTCACAACCCGCTTGTTGATGAGAGCTTCCACATGCGCACTCATCCCAGGAATCTGGATGACCTTTCTTCAACTGCCCACAGGTGTCAGCTCATTCTTTTAGCACATAATAACCTTCTCGGTTTTTCCAGAGTCTAAATACACGNAGGTGTCAGCTCATTCTTTTAGCACATAATAACCTTCTCGGTTTTTCCAGAGTCTAAATACACGAAGGCTGCTTTACGATCCGGTGTCTTCCGTGCTGTATTAAGAAGTTCTCCACAGTTATTTTGAATGTGAAAAATTCATTTCATTAATTGTTTAATAATATATATTTATAATTTTTGCTAGAGCTTCACCGTTTATATTTTTGTCGTGATGATTCAAGAACAATATTTCAATGACTGATAAATATCAACTGTAATTACAAAAATACAAATATTGTTGTAAATTCGAAGATATTTCTTCTCAATAACCTACCGAGACATTTATTCCAATGTGTGTACTGATTTTTTTAATGAAAAGCCATTTTGTATAATTGTATAATGAATTTTATTTCTAGAAGACATGATAAATAATTAGTTACGTTATTTTGGCTTCCGAAAGATTGTAGGATTGTTTATAACCCGTTTGATTTTTCTCTGTTTACCAAGATAAATGTCTCTCCCGGGTAATTCTTGCAATATTACATTTTTTTAATTTTACATTAAGATGAATGACCACATCAAAATGTTATGGAGAGAAATTTTGCTTCGCTTCAGTTCACAATACTTCGCCCGCTAGATAGCAACATCAACCGTCACGGCCTACTGCGAACGCATTCTTCACTGTTTCCTCTGACTGCTCGTGACTTTCTCTCGCATATCACTCCTCTCTCTTCACGTTTCTTTCTGATTTCTTCCTTCTCGCATTCGAATAACACATGCATTTTCTACCTCTCGACGGCACGAGACGTAACGAAGAAAGACAACGATTGTCATCTGTTTCCCTCACGTTTATAGATCGAAGCGTCTGTGATTCAACTCTCTGAGTTATGTGTTCAGTCACTGATTCGCCCTGTGTTTTCGTTGGTTTAATTGGTCCCCTGAGGGTAGGACCTGACTTTCTTTCTTCCCTTCCTTCCCCTTCACTCCATTTTATGGTCCACGTCTATTCCGTTCCTTTCTGCCGGCGGTTAGTCCGATGATCAGAAATGTGCTGGAGAATTTTGGACTGCCATTAATAGCTTGCTAGTGACCCGGTGTTACTTTCACTTCGTCTGATTTCGCTAGCCATTCTTCATATGTCTCCCTTCGGGTGAGTGGTTCAATTAGCTCAAGATGATGAAGGTAAAACTTTGTGGTAAGAATTTTTTTATGTGGTCATTTTTCCTGGGTGTTAGAGCTGAATCCTGTGTTGTTCAGGGTTGTTTCTTTCACTGTATCCTGTTATTTCTTGATTATTTCTAGATTTTTTTTAGGTTATAAAGAAACTGTGTTATTATCTTTGAGTTTACTTAAGTATTGGATGAAAAAATCAATAAGTAATTTAGTTTATTGCTCCTCACGTGGTCATACGCAGTCTGTAACTACTTTTTTGACAATAAAGTTTATTTTTTAAATTTATTTAACAGTTGGCTTGCGCCTTCTTCAGTCACGAAAACAATGTTTGTCTACTTGACTGATGAAGGCGCAAACCGAAACTGTTTCGTCTAATATGTGAAGGTCTAATATGTGAGTTGTGTGTATCTTCATCTACTCTGTATTATCTTTTAACATTTAATTACAAGAAGAAAGTAGTGTCACAAGTTTTAGGGGTATGGGATACTAATAGTGCAAATTAGAAGAAAAAAGTCAAAGTAGAAATGTGTTTTTGTGGGAAAAACTGGTGATATGGATACCATTCATAAATCAGTAGTAATAAATTAAATAAATCAACTAGAGAACAATTTAGATGACAACTTATAACGTACATAGGAAGCAAAATAATTACCATGTCAATACATATAAATTTGGGAGGAATACGGGTCAACATTGTGTGCGCAAACTCACTTTGACAAGAGAACCAAAAGAGGGTAGTGACTGAAATTTAGGAAATGACAAAGCTTATGGNACTTTGACAAGAGAACCAAAAGAGGGTAGTGACTGAAATTTAGGAAATGACAAAGCTTATGGTCACCCACTCTTTATATACTTTTATTCTTCATAATGTTATAGATGAAATGTTTAGTTTTAAAACCACCAGATAATTGTTCTACAAATATCTGTGGAACATTTCGGAAAAATTACATCTCCTTCTCCCTATTACTCCCTGCACGAAAGAATATGGTCGACTACTTTATTACGCCTTAAGAAATTCTAAAGCGCTGCAAGTGAAATTTACTATATAGCGTGATCTAAGATGGAGTGGAATTCAGCTCACTGAGGAATGGGTATAAATTGCGCGAGGTAATGAAATGAACAAAGACGACCTTTTTTATGGAGACTATGATAATGATTCATTCTGGAAGAAAGAATCTGTCTGGATGTTAAGATTCCTCGAGGTTAGAGGCATTTTTGAACAAACAAAAGCACATGATATTCCCGAAGGCACAACTGACCTTATTACTCATGTTACTTACTAAGGAGATTTCTACACTTAGTTCATTAGCTTTCAGTATAAATAATCTTGACTCCAGAAGAAAGATAAAAATCATGAATCTTATTTCATACTAATTTTCTTCATTCTCAAATTGGTCTCCATTTTCCAGGAGTCCTTGAAGAATTTTCGAAGCAGTATCATTCTTGTAGGTTTAGATCCTCCAACATGAGCGTGGGCATTGGACAGAAATAGTGGCAGCAGAGCAATGGTGGCAGCGGCGATGCGGTCGTGCGCGTCGCGTGGTCCACGGCAGTCGCCGCTAACGATTTTCTATTAACTTAATCTCAAATGGGATCCCAGTGCCACGGACGACCTCGCTGCCTGCCCCGCCCCGTCATTCACTCGATGCCCGTCGCCCGCCAGTCGCTACCTCCCCAATTCTGCTGCTTCTAAGACTTCGTGTTTCCAATATTTTGGAGCTGTATTCATTCCTTGTTCGAGTTAACACAACTTGTATTGTTTGCGTCTAAAGTATTGGGTATCATGGTCATACACATACATGTTTGTCAAAATAAGACTTTGGTGGATGATATATTGTTATTTAAAAGCTTTTTTTGGTAGTATTACAGCTATCATCAGTTATTGACTATATTCTCAAGGATTTTCCCAAAAATGCTTTTCAATTACAATGTCATGTTCGTTAGAAATTTAGAAATTCCATCAATATATGTGGGTTCAAACTACAATTAAAGTTCAAACTACACTGCTTATTTTATCAATAATAATGCAATAATTTTGCGGAATATTTAATGCAAACTATTAGTTGTTTTTTAAAAATCCTTCGCTTTTTTCGTGCTCTTTATTCTCTGTACGTCTATGTCGCATTCACTGACAGAAACAGAAGTGAAGGATTTTTTCGCAAACGAATGGTAATTCGCGAACGTTATTTTCTCCCGACAACAAACCATAGCCTTTGCATTTCAAAGAGCACCTAATCTTCTGAAAATGCCACATCTTTGACTCGGAGACCTTCGTGACAAGCGACGGTCTCTCCGCGGGCACTGTCCACGTCGCTCGTTCGTTCGGCCCTGGACTAGTTCCGCACTACCGCTCCGCCCCCACCGCCATTCCTCTGCCTCCACCGCCAGCCGTCTGCTTTTTGTTAGAGCTGTGTAACCAAACACTGTCATCGCGGCCTTGCTCGAGTTTTTGCTCGTTGTAACAGCGTTGTAAGCACTGTGCCGAGTCATCTACTTCGCGCCGCCCTCTACGACCAGCTTGGAGATTGGCTATTGTGGACGAGGCAACGAGACGTAAAAGACAAAAGGACTCGCAGGAGTTGTTCTTCCGGGACTCGATATTTTCCGGGTTCCAATTTTACTTTTTTACTTACAAGTTGGACTTAAAATCAGTATGGGAAACATAAAAATCTAACTAGACCTTGACCTAAGTTATCCAGATGTTTCATATACGTATGTCAGCTGTATCCCATTGGTGAGCTTATTCGACATTTTGAATAAAATAACATCATATTTTACTATCCTTTTCTGTGGTCCCTTGCCGGGCCTGGTGTATGACAATTTTTTTAATAGGAGGAGGACTAATTTTCTTATAGACACATGGATCTACAGCTATAATTCTCTTGGCTAAATAGAAACTTTAAATCAGTCACAGATTCCAATAGATTCCCGTGGTGTACATTATATGTTATAAAGGTGTTCAAGGATAGGTAACTGGAAATATATTTGTTTTATTTGATTGTACACGACATGTTTCATAACAGTATAAAATTATTTTACTGTCGATAATTTGTCTCATCGATTTGATCCACTAATTACATCAAAGTATTAAAGCATAGTTACATTAATGAAGTTTATAGGGACATATAAAGTATGCAGTTCAATTAAATATCCAACTACTAATTAGATCAAGAGAATTATTTAAAATTGCCTCCGCGAAGTATATCGAGAGCGCATTTTCTCTGTCCATTTTTTTTCTAACGATCGCATTTCGGGTTTAGGGCAATTATATTTCACAGCGAGGAATCCGCCGGAGATAAACGACTGTGGGATGAGCATATTGCGTCGCCTACGCAGGATCACAGTCCGCGTACTGAAATACAATTAGCCGCGGCTGTGCTCACCTCTATCGAGAGTCGTCAGAAGCAAGTATGCGCCCCGCCCTCCCTGACGCTCGCTGGCTTACTCTCAGTGGCAACGACGGGGATCTGCATGACTAACTCCTCCGCCATTAGCCCTCGACCCTCATTAGTTGAGTGAGTGACCGACTTTCGTACCGACGACGAAGGAACGTACGTCGCAGCAGGGGGTATACGATTAGAGGTCTACTCTGATATTATGGATTGTTTCCTTTTATACTTTACATCGCAGTTGCATTACGTCACCGAATATATTTGGGATATCATTTATTTGAAGTACCGTGTTACATTTATCGTGCATAGAATTAGATAATTGATTGAGTGAGAAGTTTATTTTCTAAGGCACGGGCTAAAGGATATCTATCAGTGTTTGGAATTCGAGAATCAAATATTCCAGATTTAATTGATTAGTTTGTATTTATGTCGAATTTTCTCTCAGAAAATGAATATCAAAGAATATGTGTCAGTATAACAACGCAAAATTGATATTTCTCTTCAACATAACGAGAAAACAATTACTTTTTTTTAATTTTTGATATTTACTTTTAATAGGAGGTAGTTATCCACAACTCCTCAATCAACAGATTTTTTAATTCGTTTGAGAATATTCGGAAGGCTGAGAACATGTTACATATTATGTTATTGAACCTTTATTTGCCTTCTTCATTCTTTATTCAAATATATTTTCTGGTATATCAACTGCGTTGTCACGCATAGCAAGAATATTTCTCAATCAATTACTGTTACTCCCGATAATATTCCATTCCTTCTATTATTTCTTGACTAATAAGAGTTCATTGAGTCCTCATATAGGTTGTGGATGACAAAAGCAAGTGTTGTTTCTCTTGACAGATAACAGATAAAATTTCACTTTGCTCCCGTGGATTTCGTGATTCATATTCTTGGCAGAGTGCCTCATCGCATTCAGAATACAGAATCTCAATATTACTTGAGACAATATTTATCCTATAAATCGAACGTCCGTATTTGTTATAGAAACTTTTCCAACGAACACGCAAACTAAACATCAATACGAGAGCACATGTGTCGGTATCAGATTCAGGATTGTTCTTCATATGTAATGTTCAAAAACAAAGTAAAATATGTACTTAATAGTAACATTTAGAAGTTACTATTAAGTCAATTATTAAACTTTCGCCATACGGTTAAGAAAAGAAGTAAACTGATTAAATAATGCTCCCTGTTTTTCACTTGTCATTCCAGTTTTACGTATAGGAGAATAGATGTTCTCATGCTTGAGAACTAGATCTTTTCTTGATCATCTAGAAACACAATTATCAAATTTACGCAATTGATGGCAGTTGTTTTATTACATAATTAATAAATTTCCGTATGAACAGGAGTGATATGAGAACGAACAAAATACAAAACTTTAACAAAATACATTACATTCCTCTGTAAAAAATTACTTGATTATCAAGAACATCGTGCGCAAAATAACAAGAGGATCCATAAATGCACAAAACTCTATAATGTCTGGGCAAGGTATAAATTCCGCGTCCAAACTGGCAGAACTCGCTTATCGCAACCACGAAGCGGGAAGCTCGACCCCCGTGGAGAAACGAGAAACTAAAAGGAAGACCACGCTGCGGCGTGACATACGGAATTGGTTTTCGAAGTGTTGCCGAGAACTAGACGATCAATTTAAAAAAATCTTTTTGACGCCTGAAGATCTCAATACCTGCATGAAAAATTGGGAATATATCTTCTAATTTCAATTTATTTCCATTTCCGGCACTTCCATTGATATATTTTGAAAATTATCTAGACAGCCTCTAGAGCGATGCCAATGACAACGATGTCATCATTTTCATTAGTAGTTCCCTTTTTACCAAACATTACAGTAACCAAATTTATATCTACTTCATGAGAAACATCTAACTCTCTGGGAAGTTATGTTTTCGTAGGAAGAGGAGGAAGATTTTTAGAAAGACGTATTACAAGACAAGGTTATTGAGCGCTGGATACATTGGAAAGCTGATTTTGAAGTAAATACGTGTATCTGATCCACATGTGATGTGGAGAGAAATAAATATTTATTTGCTTGTCCAAAAAAGGAAATCTATAAGAGAAAACTTTGTGAAAGAGGTTGAAACGATATAAATTAATTGTTACTACTAACTTGTTATTGATACTAATGTATTCTTTAGAGTGAATACTTCAAAACTCTTATAGCCGAGTTAAAATGTCATTCTAAAATTAACATAACTAAACCTCTTATCTACAAGTGTCTATTTGGTGAGATGATTCTACCAGGGCTTTCACAATGCAGTGCGCAAAAGCTAAAATTACTTTCACACTCAATTAAGACGTCTTTTTCGATAAGTTCGCATGAGTGAAACAGTTTGTTGTTTTAGTCGACAACATGGTCGCCATTAGCGAGAGCTTCAGTGATGTGGTTGCTGTTGCAGAGTGCGCTGAGGAGCCGTCGCTGCGTTTCCCGCCGACTCTTGAATTATGATCCGGTTCCAGGTGATTCCTTCGAGACGACTGTAGGTCAACCAGTGACTTTTCCAGTTCTCAGCCAAGCGATGCTCTGGATGGTTGCGAAACACAGGAAAGTGGAAGACGGACATTTTTCTGCGTGATTTAAATGATTTCGTTTCAGCAACAGATGACGCCAGCTGCGACACGCCGCGAGCAGGAGCAGAGGAGATTCAAGAGTTTAGCCGAATAGGTTGCAGTGTTTCTCTTTGCTTCCACACGCGTAACCTTCTTTTACAAATAAATACCAGAAGTTAATCACCTTTAGTGAAATATAGGACAGAAAATTTATCGTACGAAGATTTGTAGGTGGATTTTCGCGAGCTATGGAGAAATACCTAAATAGATACACGTCAAACATTAATTTATTACATTAGCAACAAATTTAGCAATATTTACCTTTGTTTTAGTTTTCACAAAAAAATGGAATTTTCTGATCTTTTTGAAAGTCAGGTCAAAGCAATGATATTTCCTTCAATGAACTTGTAGTGTAAAATTTCTTTATCTGCACAAATTTTACTTATTTAAGAGTCCTAGCTGGACTCAAATATTTTCTTGCAAAGTAGAGAAGTGCACGTGACTTATCTTTTATATGTGATATACTACACAATAAATCAACGAAACTTCCTAGTTACACATTAGTAAGACATTTATTAGTCTCAGAACATATTTTCACATTATATTGAACAAAATAAGAAGGAAAGGGTTTATTTCTAAAGAAATAAAATAAAATTAGCTTTATTCCTCATTCATAAAATCTGTTCAAGTTCAAATTAATAATATTGTTTGTATTTTCTTCTTTATTATACCTCCTCCATATTATTCTAAATTCTTTCAATATTTTTATTAAAGTAAACTTCTTATAGAATAGTTTTCATCATGTTAATTTTAATTTCATTAGTTTTTACTTGGATTATTTTAACCTTCTTTTACTTTTTTAATACTTTTTATATATACCTGTTTGAATTTATTTTGTATGATAGTGATTCTATATCATCAAAAATGTTCAGTCTTATAAATGTGTTACCATGGCAAAACAGGGATGTTTCATTCGTTTATATAGTAATGGTTACGATATCTCACTTTATTCGTATACTACACAATATTCAATACATCTACTGATAATTTTGTGACAACTTTAAATGGAATTATTTTGTCCTCTTGTTTACTTTCTTTCTAAAAAAAAGTAAATCCAAATCAAATCCCAAAACTAAGGTATCTTAAACCAATATTTGAAAGACCAAACAATCTTTCAAATAGTTACAATTTTAGTTTTGGTCGAACTTATAATGTGAGTTTCAAGGTACGCTTCGAAGATCACGAGAAACACCTTCACTATGAATGCGCCACAGTTGTTTGCCAACCCCTGAGTTACTCGGACAACCTTTCCCCAAAGTGCTCTTCGAGATCTCGTATCGGATTCCATCTGAAGCATCCAGGTTCAGTGAGATAGATAAAAAGAAGACCTTCATGATTTTGCAGAGGATAGCATCAGAACGCGTCCGCAAGGCCGTTCGCCTCCTTCATGTCCTCATCTTTTGCCCACACACAAGCGAAATCCCATTTGGTTCACGTGTGACAACTTTGGATCTCAAGGACAAGGCAACTCCATTGATGCTAAAGGAGAATGAAGAAGAGAAGCAGTTGACTCCGCTTTTTATGAACCACTTGGAATTCTAAAACTCACAGCAATATTTGCTTTTTCACAGAAAGCACTCTTGTCGTTTGTATTGAAATTCACCCACTGATCTCTGGATATTTATTGCGGGATATTTTCTATAAAAGACACACGTATTTTGGGCCTGCAGGAAAGAAATTACAATAAATTAACGAAACTTCCCTCCAAACATTTGAAATACATATGTATGTTTTATTTATTTATTTACAAGCATATATATATATTCCACAGGAGGTTAAAATTAACCTGTACGTGGACCTGAAATCCAAAATCAATTTACAAAAAAAACTTAGGACTGAATTGGCTAAAAACATAGAGAATCTACAAGAAGTAACCTAAAACAAATAAGAAATAAAAAAATGTAAATTTACTTAATCATATAAAATTAAGAATCGTACTAATAAAAATTCAAAATTAGTAATGAAACAATACAAACTGCCATACTTTAAAATATGAATGTCACATAAATAAAATCTGACATTCAATAAAATTGGAATATAAATTGAAATTAGATAAGTAACAGTTAATTCAAAAATTCAAACCTTATCACAATACAGAAGATGAAACACACCACAAAAATACATGAGTCATATGAAATAAGATTCTGAATAAAATACAACTAACAATTAGATTGCAAGATCTGTCAAACACATTCATACATTCTTACTAAGAAAGATGTACACCTGCAAAGTCTGCGGTGAAATTAAAATAAAACAAACGCACAACAGTAAAAGCCTTATTAAAATATTAGAACGACAGTTCAATGATATATGATTTAGCGAGTTTATTGCAGCGCAATATGATCTTTCAGTTTTTTATAGGCGAAACTTTGAGTGAAATTAAGAGATTTTAGTGCATTTGGTAATTTATGTAAAAAAATGTAAATTTACTTAATCATATAAAATTAAGAATCGTACTAACAAAAATTCAAAATTAGTGGTATTATGTAAACTTTTTTTCGAACTTCTAAATTTACTGTGGGAGGTCTTAAAGTTTTAAACCTAGTAGATTTTTGGGATCCTACGTAATTTAATTTAATTTCGTTGTAGTGTAAACGGATGCAGTTAAATTTATATATTTGTCTCAGTTTGAGAGGTTTTCTTATTAACTCGTTAACATTTTTATCAGTAATTATTTTTTAACATTACATTACTCAATATTTTTAGAGGCCTGATATTTCTTTCGTACGCTGCACTCCACACTAAAATTCCATAAGTGGCTATACCATTAAAGAGCCCATAAAATAAAAACATCAGTGAATCCAAATCTGAGATGTCTTTTAATTTAACAAATACATATATCAAGTACTTCAGTCTCTTAACAATACTATTGATTTGAATATCCCATCTCATATGACAGTCCATGAGAACTCGAAGATACTATACATATGGTACTCGGATTAAGTTACAGTAATTAAATATCATGTCAAAATTATATGGGGTGCTATCAATGTAGTTGCAAAAAGTCATGTAGACTGATTTATCTATATTTAGGGTTAGTTTGTTTAAAACAAGCCAGTTATAGACCATATTAAAGTAATTATTGGTAACAAACGCAGTTTCGCCCCCATGTATTCTCTGAAACTAGCATTATAGTATCATCTGCATATGATATAATCCGACCATATGGATATGGAGCTACATTGAAAATGCTGTTAATATAGATTAGGAATAATAAGGTACCAAGAATTGAACCCCATGGTACACCTGTTGCATCCCTTTTTGTATTGCTTTTGATATTTAAGTAATCTATTAATAAATCTAGTGTTGGACAACGGATACCGCAATTCTCTAGTTTAGTTATTAGTAAGTTGTGGTCAACCATGTCAAAGACCTTTGCTAAATCCAAGAAAACAGCAATAACTGGTTTACTTTTATCTAAATTACAGTATATAAAGTCTGTAACGCATGCAAGGGCTGAAGCGGTACCCCTCTCCTCTCTAAAGACAAAATTCCATATCAAAAAGATAATGCGTACTGTCTAAGAATTTAGGGATTCTTCAAATTAACAATTTTTCGAAAATCTTTGATAAAACTGGTAAAAGTTAAATTGGGTATAGATTGACACAGACTTATCACCTGCTTTATAAATAGGTACAATAACTGAACTCTTAAACGCTTTGGCAAATATACCCTTAGCCATGCATAAATTAAAAATGTGAGCCAGGGGCTTACTTATAAAAACGGTAATCTTTTTCATTATAGCAGGGCCGATACTATCATCACTACAAGCTTTATCCTTCAATGATTTAATTGTATTAATTATTTCTATTTCATCCGTTGGATACAGAAAAATAGATCGGTCGTTAGACTGTGGCATGGGAGAAGAAAATGCTGAGATAATTTGAAACATTACGTTAGTTAGATTGGAGCCGATAGTGCTAAAAAATTGTTAAATTGATTTGCAATACCGTTTTTTTTGTCATATTCTTTTCTATCAATAACAACATTTCTACTTATGTCAAATTTTTTACCCAATTTCTCGTTCACGAAAGACCATAATTTTTTGTTGTCATTATCAAGATATTTAACCCTATCTTTTTAGAAATTTCTCTTTGCTTGTCTTAAAATGAAAATATTGTGGAGTTTGTTAGAAAATTTGACATATTTGTCTTTTAATACAATGTTATTTCACATATATTTGCTGCATAATCTATGATGCATAAAGAGCTGCTTCACTTATCATATAAGTTATTGAAAGCTAGTTAGCATTCTTTTCGTAAATATTATGGATGCTCAAATATTAAGAATATATTTTCAAAACAGAAAGAAACGTTTGAAATGTTTATGTCAACTCGACCAACTGTTTTTGTGGAGAGAGACATTATCTTCTACTGGCAGTAACTTGATACTGCTTCTGGATGTTGGAAGCACATTCTTGATTATGTGGAATGCAGCTTTCGCATGGATATCGACGGGTTGTTTGCTCATTCGGTCGATCGGTGGCAAGAATACGAAAGAAATGTTCAGATAAGTGTAGAATGGTCAGCGACGAGACATCTTGTTTATATCTTCGCAGGCATTTCTTTTGAAGTTGAAGAGCAGGTAATCAAACTTAAAAGAATATTTTAGTTAAATTTGCAAACTTAATTACAAGTTTAATTGCAAGGATTATTGTTAATTTAAAACTGTTTTTTGATAAACTGTGGATAAGAAAAACATTTCCGTGTTTGTTTCCGAGCGGTTACAAACTTAAGCCTCAAACGTCGATTAAACTTAAGTTTAAAACGTATCTTTATGAGTTAACTTCGTTCTGTTATCTAATCATTATAATTTATGTAAATTGGGGAGTGTAATGCATTGCTGGACCAATAGCCATTTAAAAAAAGTGAGTAATACGAAATAATAAAAAGAAAGTGGACGCATTTTGTTGAGAAATTATTTAAAATTTGACTATTAATATCCTAGCAACTTCTTCTAATACATATTTGTAGGGACCAAGTAACACAATTTTAATTAGTTATAAATAAATCTCAATTTTCTCAAAATTATTGTTGGTGCTTGGTGTAGTAACCCCATAGCACTGTCCTATTACAAGACAGCGAAGGCATAAGCAAAGATAGTATGCACATAGCTGCAAACATTGATGTCTTTCACAGCAAGGTAGTAAATACCAGTTATTACTAAAATGAGTAAGTTTTACAATTGATACATCTGTGTGGTAATTCGTTTATGATATGAGTGTGTATGTGACAGTTTATATTACAATAACCATGAACTCATGATATTCAGCATGATACCTGTGAAAAGCGATTTATCTTGTATGTTTCGGATATTCATGGTTAGTAATAACTTGCCTACCTTCCAATACTTCTACCCGTCCCTGGAAGTTGGGAAAGTAGCATTATTTCTACACGTGGTTCCGATATTCCGTGCTTGTTGAAATATATTAATGTATTCTTTTATAGATCTACCATTCCGATTCGGTCTGCTGGTTTTCTAGATCATGGTTCTTTCAACAGAATGGGCCATTCTCCGTTGATGCGATGTTGCATCAGTTCCGGTATCGAGTTAACTTTACTTCGATGTTATATCACTTTCTGTTTAAGAACTCGTGAAAACTTTAAGCGTGTACCAAAATAGCAGAGGTGATTGCTATCTGAAGGTTACAGTGAGTAAACGAACTCGAATTGTGTCGAAGAAGTGTCCGAGGACCGTTGGGGTACGGGTTTGAGTATACGAGAATTAAGATGAAATGTAAATTTATTTGAAATAACTGCAATATTTCATTTTAATTCGAATCACTATTTAATGTCATATTTTAATTGTAATTTTAGGATTTTAGAAAAAGGAAACTATTTTACTGCGTGTAGAAGAAAATACGACAATGAATCTATCCTGTGTCACTAGACAGTTCTTTTTACAAATGCCAATATGAATATCAAAGCTCTGTGTTATCGAAAAGGTAAAAGAAAAATATCACAATGAAGTCTATACGTAATATGGCTAATGATAGAAATCAACCAAAAGAACATCATTGCATAGAAAACGTGAAGCTGCGATATTCATTTTCGAGAATCTTTTTTCATCGGGTTTGAAACCATTTCTCAGCTGGTACGTTATTTAAAATTTTCCAATTCAAAAGAATTTCGGGAACCTAATTTTTTACCAAGGAAAAAATTTCCTTCAAGCTCTCGTTAAAATATATGGGAGTTAAAGTTTTGTTAAACAAATGAATTTTAAGTGAACTGTTAACGTTGTTCCAAAAACGGAAACAATTCATGAAAACGAAGTGTACTCACATATGTAAATTATTTCGTAATATGACTTTATTGTTATCATAAAAACAATAAATACTTTTCCATACTTTTTATCTATTGAAAAGGAAGACAACTCTATTTTGGGTTATTTTTGTGGCACTTCTAATTATTGTAATATTGATTTTTATTCGAAGATGAGACGTTCTCATGAAGTTGCAGTAAAATCAAATGTTTGCATAGGGTAAATCTTCATTAACCTTCTTCATAAGGTAAAAGTGAGGACTTTACAACGAATACTCCATTTCCCGTGTTTTGCGAGTAGGACGCGTCCCAACCACTGAGTAATAAAATGATTCATCACAGAGTTAAGTGACGTGCTAGAAAGTGGCTGTTGGGAAACACTATCCTGCTACTTGTCACGCGACCTTCTGCACTCACCGCATTTTTCGCGCCGGAAACTCTACACCCTGAGGCACGAAGACGAAGGCACGGTGGCCTCTTGCACTTCGGGTGACGCTCGCGCCAGTAGTGGAGAAAGAGCGAATGAGGAAAGCAGGGAATGAATTCGTAGTTCATGGGAAGATATCTGAACTACGTAATACAATTTGTAAGTTGTTTTAGGCATGCTCCAAAAACTTTGTAATTTGTATTTTCGCCGTTGAACGATATCGAAGAAAGGAAATTAAAGGAAAATACGTTTCAATTGTTACAAATTATATTTAATCTGATAGACCTTTTTTCAAGATTGAGATACAGTTTACAACATGATCTACATCTCAACTCAGTGTGAACAAACGTGAATCTTTTATTACTAATGATACTTTCCTGCATATATCTCTTTTATTTTTACAAGCTTTTATTTCACTTCAACTGTTAGGTAGTTTGTTAGTATGTGCATGACTCTTACAATGTAAGATCTATCATTGATTTTAAGGAACAATGAGGATAACATTAATCATCGATTGATCATGCGAACTGTCAAGTGCACGTAAAATAATTTAGAGTTCTAAAATATCCCACCACTTTCAGAGCTGATAAATATGAACGATAAAAGAACACACGGAATAATATTTATGACAAAATTACTTAAGAAACTCTAAAATATTTGAGACTCAATGGGAGATACTTTATTGACGTCGTTTTTCTTACGTGGTGAATACGCAAGTGATGGAGAGAGAGAGATTATAACGATTTTTGGGTGAATTTATTTCTTCCTATTCAAATTTTCTATCACCTCCGTACATACTGTTGAGTCCTCACTTTCGCAGACTCACCAACATTTGCCGTCTTCACGAGACGTCTTCACTCTTGGGAAATATTTCCCGGACATTGCTGCGCGTCGGTGTCCGGTGGATGCCAAATGTCGCCAGAGCGAGGTCGATCCCGGGACTCGAGATGACCTCTCGAACTCGTTTCCTGTAGGGAAACCTGTCGTCTTGAAGAAAAAGGAGTCCGAGTATGCATGGAGGTTTATGAGATAATTCGAGGACGTTGCCATAAACACTCACCGCTCATGCGCTTGACTCCAACTTACCATACTTTCTCTGATATACCTATGCATGTTTTGTGATCAAGAGACAAACACGAAATTCATGAGATGCTTTATGACAGACATGTCCGTAAGTTTAAAAAATAGACTCCATCACAACAAATGTTAGTCACGTCTAAATAGTTTCCTTTTCTGAACATTTTTCTATGGAAATTAATAAAACTATTTTTTAGTTATTAATCAGAATAGAAATTTAATTACTGAAAATGAATTTCTTGTATCTTTCATCCAATTAACGACTACCATCGAAAGGTAGCATATTATATGTTGAGGTAGAGTGGAAACCACTTGAAGTTTAATTTGTTCGGGTATGAGAAGTATAGACCTAGTGGGAAACTTGTGTGAAATCCGTGGCATTTATCCAAATCAATCAATAGTCTCTTTTCTTCTAAGTTAATCAAAAATAGGAAATAAACTGTATCTCGAGAAATTTCTCTCAAAACGCCAATGTCCTTCTTGTTACCGCATAACTATTTGGGTCTATTTACTGAACTTCAAATGCCATTTTCTGCGAAATGAAACTGTATTATTCATTGTCGCATTTCATTTCCCCTTTGCTGTATAGAATCACCTGAGATTTTAGAATCCGAAAGACCTTCCGCCGACATATTGTCGCACCGCCGCTTGCTAAAAGCTGCTGATGAATGTCTTCCTTCTTAAGAGGACAGGTGAGAGTCCGCTTCTCGAATTTGTTATCAGTGCACGTGGCTAACCCTTCATCCACTCGCCTATATAAAAACCAAGCGGTAGAGACTGGAGTCTTGTGGTAAGATGGACACTTTCCTATTTCTCGGAGAGGTTTACTTGTTCACAGTATTTCGATAATTATGTTTAAGTTAATAATTACAATCTTCCGCATTCACCGAAAGTTTGTAATAACCGAACACTAATATTTTGTTTCAGTAGTTTCTATTTCTTTCTTTCTTTTTTCTTTTTTTTTGTAGGAAAAAATTGAATGTTTTATTGGTATTGATAACAGTTACATTCTTAAATCAGAAAAATTGTGCATTCTGAGTAAAAAGGATGGTATATGTGTGTGTAGTATGGAAATACAGAAAATGTAACATAACCTCTACGATACACTCTCTACGAAACACGACGATTGTCTTAATGGAAATAGTTCTTCAGGAATTATTCTAACATTGGAAGGAGGTAGTATAGTGATTTGTAGCAAAAAAATAGAAAACAGTAAGGAAATTTTGAAGAATATAATTTGTATTATTTAGAAGAATAGGACGTAGCAACATCCAAAAAGTACATAAACACTAAGATGTGGGATAGAGTGAAATATTCCCCCCATTGAGGGAAGAAGATGGAAGGAAATGAAAGGATGGAAGGAAGGTTTTTCAGAATCCGTTGAACTATTAGACCTCACGTACAAGTCGTGGGCGAGAAATTTATCTGTGACTGTGACTAAGTTTTGAGTGCCACCCACTTCTTCCGGCATTGCGTGTGTGACGACTGCCGTGACCTCGCACCCTGCCAACCCGTGGCGTGAGACTATCCACTCGACGGACTTAACGTCTTCCGCTGGACCGGCCTGGTATCCTGTCGAAGGCGCATCCGACTCTTTTCCCGACGTCGTGTATATTGCAGAAGGTCGGAAAGCACAATCCCACGGACTTATGAAACACCATCAATGTCCCAAAATCCTCGTACGAACGAAATATCCTCTTCGGAATCATGATGTTATCTGATATATGATCTATTCACAATTCAAAACATGATCATCATGTGACATTATTCAGTGCAATGTTAATTGATGGTTAGAATGATATTTATTTTAGGAATGCAATTATGTGATTATCAAATATATTAAATGTACATAAAACGGAAAAAGGAAAATGGTCCATGTGGTATAATTCATTTTCAGAAATGATCAATCCCTGATAAAACTATTTGAAATTTTGTGGTGATGGACAGTAAGCATTAGCTGAACCCCTTCATATAAGACAATGCTATTCCTTCAATACGAGTTACTACAGGATTCTTGATTCCTTTGCAGTTTTGTTCTACCTAGCATATTTGGTCGCCTTTACCCTTCACATCATTCACCCATCATCCACTTCAATCAGATGCGTCAAGAAAACTATTCAGCACCCCTGTAAATCCCAGCATTCAACAATGAACATTATCCTACTCCATAAAAAAAAGAATAAAGACTAACAAACATTCACTATTCAGATTCAAAAGGTTTTTGTTTGGCACCTTTTCATCTTCTTTGAGAATTGAAATTGCCCTTATGTTTTTATTACTTTTATAATTAATTTTAAATAATTTTATATTATATGAAATTAAACTAAATGATATATTAAAATATAAGGAATTTATTCAAGTGTACGATAGTTGACTACTTTCTGCTTAATGATCAAAATAAACAGTGAGAATGTTAGAGTTGCTAAGTTTTTGGTACCAGCTGAAACCCGCTGCTTAATCACAGATTGGAGTAAGAATCTAAATTCAAAGTATGAACAGTTACCGTTTTATTGAAAGAATAGATTATAAATTCAGAACAATAATATTTGTATTGTTCATATACTTCGAGTTTCACAATAACAATACAATTGAGTAACCATAACTTTCCCTGAAATTGAAATCCGAATTAAATAGTTGTGTAGATAACCAGGAAAGTATCCGTCGATACTCGAATTTCAATCTGGAATTTTCTTTCAAATCACATTTCTGTACAAAAATACAGAATTTGCGGCACTAACGGTGATGTCTAATGTTTAAGAGTTGAGTGTCAAAGCTTGTTATGACTCAAATAAAAACCGAAGAACATAAATAGGTTGTTATTATTCCAAATACGACTTCTTTTGTTGATGTTTCATCATTTAGCAATGTTTACCATTTTATAGTACACAAGAGGTAGATTATACACTAATACAAACTGAAAGCTTGTTAAATAGTTTCCATCCTATTAATATAAAAATGCGTCAGCAACATAATCTGTTAAGATTTGAAATGGAGCTTCGATTCAATTTGAGATATGAATATGAATTGTGTTATGCTTAATACGTACAAATGAAGAAAGAGAGATAATAAATTCAGTTTTCTGTTCAAAGCGCGCATCAACACTACTTCCAACCTCCATCCGGAGACTCATTCGTTTCTTCTTCTTAACGAACACGAAAAACCAACAGGAGCAGAGCTTAACGAATCAGGAATGTAGTTCCTGTCTCAATGTACACTCTCGTAAGTTGGTCGTGGAGCATAAGTGCACGGCGAGATCATTATGTGTCAGTAATAAAGATTCTCTTACGGCTAATTAATTTCACCAAAACAGATATTTAATATGTTCACTATGATTTATTATTAAGAGGGAATAACCTGTTACATTTTGGTCAAACACTCATAAAAATGTATGAAGTAATGCTCTTTGTAAATTATTTATATAAGCTATTATCATATGAAAGAGATATATTTTTTACGTATTAAGAAAAAAAAGCTATTAATGTCGTTGAATTGACGATAAAAGTATTAAGAAGATTTATTAATCTTTTCATCGTTATGAAGAAACTATCATCGACAAGCGTTTCAGCATTGCATTAATAAAAAACCAATCGCGGAGTTTTCGCGTCCCTTATTACTTTTGAACCGACTGTATTAAAAATCGTGTTCTTTAAAGACTCCCATCAACGACACTGAACTACTGGTTGTCACCTAACTAAGGTGAACATAACACTCGTCACAGTCTCATTGAATGTAGTCTTCTTTTTAATGACAGTGTGAGAGCTCTCGTAATGGAGTGGACAATGGTCCTTGTGGATGAGGCGAGCACCACCACATGGACTCTCGTCACAGCCACATTCACCACAACCTACTCCACGTGTGTGTGTGGAGGCATCTCTGTGAGAACAGCGACGAACGACTAAATCACGCGACAAACGGAGGAAAGGTGTCTCGGTGGAGCACGCGTGCCAGCGACGGAGCACCTACGCGACGGGGCGTGGGTCTTATTGTGTCGGACGGACGCCCAGTATAGCGACATGGCGGCGTTGCTCTCTCCTCAACCCCTCACCCCCACACGCATCTCCTCTCCACAATCCCACCACGAGCTGATAGTCATCCTTCTTTCTAATGATTCGTTATGTATAGAAGAAATAGTGTGAGATATGTGTTGCACCTAATACAAACGTTGACACTACAGATGATTAATAAATTAAGGCAGTGTGATATTTTCATTCCTGGAAGACATGACAAAAATGGAACATCACACTATTAAGCTAGTTCAGTCGAGTAATGTTTCTCAAAACATTAAGAAATGAAATTCTCTTTTTTAAATTTAAATTACTTTGCAAGTTAATTTTATAAATATTAGTCATTACTACACTAAAATATATATTATACCAAACAATTTAATTTTGTATTTTCGGTGAAGAACTAAGACTTTTCCAATCCAAAAAGCAGCTTAATCTTTTGATGACACACAGAATTACTTTAAACAATTATGGGATTTCATATAGCTATCAAGCATTTTTGTACTTTTGTATAAGTTGATTCGTGTTTTAAAATAAATATAACTTTGTCTTATTAAATGCCAAAACAAAAGTTGTACTCTCTTTAGCTCACAAAATGAGTCTCGTTTTACAGACAAACTTAAATCCTTGTTTTTCATTTCAGAATGAATGTATCGTTACACTTAATACTGATGTAATATACATTAAATTTTACGGATTACTATTAATGGTCGTTGCAAAACCACACAATCACTTCGTTATATCTAGAGGTTGCCTCCAGATGCACGTGACAAAACCGGAGCAACCATCCTTCATAGCTGCAGCATTCATTCTGTTCCAGTCGGGTGGCTCCATACGCGCGTCCTACTCGCTGAGACAGCTCCAAAGTATTATATGCGTCCGTCTCGGGCATTGTCGCGAACGAACTAAAAAGAAGCGGCCAGCCCAACCCAGCGAACCCCACAAAGAGAAATATATATTATACGCTGTTGTACTTTCTAGAAGAAGACAACCGAGGCTGAGATAGATCATCCGGGCACGCACACACTGTGTGCTCTGTGGAACGAGGAAGAAGAACTTTAGTCATTGCGAGCGACGAAGGAAAAAAAAGTGACCAACACGTGTTTGAGGTTGCTATTGCCTTTTGTCTGCGTGCAGTTATCTCGTGATCTAAAAATAAAACAAGGACCATCCGCTGTCTTTGAGCTGAAGAATTTGAAAAATGAATTATACATCCAAATGTATGTGCAGAAGAACATTGCACAAAATGGAAAAATATATTGTCAACTAAAACCACTGAAGATTGCCATCTAATCCGTTAACGATTTGATTTCATTTTGTAAACTTCTCCGTATCACAAAAATGAAATAAAGGAAGGTAATAATAATAATAATAATAATAATAATAATAATAAATTTATGGTCAAAAAATCAGTTACAAACTACACATGACCACGTGAAGAACAATTTACATAGAGAATAATAATAATAATAAATTTATGGTCAAAAAATCAGTTACAAACTACACATGACCACGTGAAGAACAATTTACATAGAGAATAATAATAATAATAAATTTATGGTCAAAAAATCAGTTACAAACTGCACATGACCACGTGAAGAACAATTTACATAGAGAAAAATAATCTAATAATATATAAAAGATATTTCGTTTTTCATCAAAATTACGATAATTGACAATAAAACATCAATGTCATTTCGTGGTAGAATATTACAAACTAATATCTTTGGTAACGTAAGATTATTTTGTTAACAGTTTGAATGAAATTCAAGTTGCCATCTGCTATGAAGTTTGTTTGTGTTTGGGTGACACTATTTGTAATTTCTCGTCATCTGCGAATATAAGCATTATTCGTCGAATCTAGAACACGCGATGTGAAGATCTCTATACAAAACGCATAGTGATTACAAATCTATTCTTACAGTAAGTACGGAAAATTTGGAAAAGTTTTCTAATATAACAAAAAAACGACGCCATTTATCGCTTCCCCTCATAGTCTACGGAATCAAAACTTTAATAAATAAGTGAATGGATACTATGGATAGTAAGATTTTCTTACGAACATACTAAGAGAACTGATGTAGTGTATTCTAGTAGAAGTGGTTTGAATACGAAGATTAGGAATAGCTGTTCACCAACATATTTATACCTGAAACAATACCTGAATTGATCGTGATGATCGTACATTTTTACTGTCTCTCTTCATGGCGACACGTAGACTCACCAAAACGATCACTTGACTGTGACGCGTCGTGTGCAAATATTCTCTTCGTGGTAAACGCTCGCTCCATTCGCTGATTCTTTCTGTGTCTTATTTACGTTCAAGTGCAGGAGCAGGATGTATTAGACCAGCGACTCGGTTACTTATTACTAAGTTGGTACGCTATATACGGGTAATCATATTTGTTCCAAGGATTGAAAGAGTGTTGTGTGCTAATGTCATTCACTTCTGATTATTTATTATGAACTGTTTGGTTTGAGCTGAGACACTGAGTCTATTGATAAAAACTCGTAAATAAAAGAGGTAGGAAATTGGAAACCTGTATGTTTGCATTAAAGCTCAGAACACCGTAGAAAATCTTGTTGATAATGTGAAGAAAAAGAAGAAGAAGAAGAAAATAAATGTTCCAAAACAATAGCTCAATTTTTAGAGGATCCAAATTTACAATATTCCGATTAGGAATAAAAGTTTGTATATAAAATTGAGTATTGCCACTTTCTTGTGACTTAATCGAACAAACGATTTATATAATTTTGCCTTCAATATAAACACTTTATCACATTTATCCTTTCGGAATTTTTGTTTGGAAAAAATACTTCTTAAATTATTATTACATAGTCTCCGTGATTAATAATGCTCGAGTTCCATAAACTTGCATTAAAGTTCGTATATTTTGTTTACATGCATATTACCTTAATCATATATTTATTTTGAAAAGAATTTCAGATTTTCCCTCTGTTGCTCATTAGTTCCAGAGTGAACTCTGTATCTCCAAAATATGCAGTACCTTCAATCATGGTCTTAGTTTTAAATACGATCCGTAAACCGATTGCATTAAATACAATTGTAAATTTGATGAATGATTAACCTTATACCTTTGATTTACAAACATTCTCCGCTATTGTACCTGTTAACAGAAAAAACATCGGAGAAAATTTTCGAATTCCTTAAATAACAAATTGGTTTTAGATCGAATGAGCCATGTGATATGAGATTAACAAATACGAAGCCAGAATATAGCTAACTTTCAATGTGTCCCCACTATTTACCTGTACATATTTTAAGAAAAAAGAAAGGAGTGCAGATCTTTATTTTGGTCCATTGCCATTCGATCTCGAATTCCACCATAATTGAAAAGAAGGAAAGAATCGATTTTGCTCTTTAGACTAAATAAGAACCATTCGCACGACCTTTATTCAAAATTCCACAGTCAAGATCACATAGCCTTTCTCTGAAGGAGTGAATGTTTCTCCTTCAAGCCGAAACATGTAATTCTCGTTAACAGGAGTATACTAGTGGATTACGTCTGCGTTCTCTGCATGCCTCAGGTGTATACGTATGGTTCATCTTTCGAACCGACGTACTAATTTGCTTTTGCAAGTGCATTCCTTGTATAATGGACGCACATTTGAGGTTGATTAATGTTTGATGAGGTAAAAGGTTTTTGGAGCATCTCGCCACTGGAAGATATTTCGTTATTTTCGGACTTGTTAGAGGAATGTCATGGGTTTGTAAATTAAGTTCAATGCTTTTCACGTATATTTACCATATTTAATGGTCGATTATATTTTGTTTGAAAGTATTAAAAATCCGTACGCATTTAACAGTTAACATTTTGTTTATTTTATCAGATACTTAATGTTGTCCCCTTCAAGCACTGTCTCGTCATGGTATATCTTTAAATTCACATCATTATTCTAATAATAATCTATAATTCTGAAATGACTACCATGGTCTTACTGGCGTGATAATTGAACATATTGTTAATTAATGGGTCAACACACATAATTACTGGTTAAATGGGTTTATTTATACAAATGATAAGATTCGTAATTGATAATCATCTCGGTACATACTAAAAAAGAAATCTTTCCCAAAATAACTTGTCTTTTACCTTAGATTAAAGCATTTATCTGGTCGCATCTGGAATAATAAAACAAGAATTTAATGTAAATGTTCTAATGAACTATTATACGATAATACAATTACTTTGTTCTTTACAATTACTCGTTGAAGACCATTGTGTTGTTATTTCGCAAATATCTCGTGCTAGATTTCTCAAAATTAAAGAAAAAAATTTGTTCATTCGTGATGATTTTCAATTCTTAGTCTTTCAACTCACCTTCACCAGACATCCCCACAATCAGTGTCATTTTCGCTCACCTGTGGAAAGAAAAAGAAAATTAATGTCACGTACTGCATCACGACACGCTTTGTTGCTCGATGGAGTATATAAATTGCGTATGGAAAGACAGGGTGTAATCGTAGGTTTGCAGACAAGAATGCATTGATCAACCGGCCTACCCGTAGGTTACCGTTACCTTGGCAACTTGCCATTGTTTCGATAGTGAATCACATCAATCTCTTCTTTACAGTTGCGTCCCCAACGGGTATTAGCTTAACAAATGGGGTGTTGCAAACTGGAGATTCTGGGAAACACTGCTGAACCTTGTGTAACATATATGTGAACTTATTTTGAAGAGGAAAGGAAAATTAAAATCAGTTTATTTTTTCCTCCTTGCCGTTGTTTTCTTTATTAAGAAGCGTTTCAATATATAATAATTGAATAGATAAGTCTCACCACTTACCTCCTACTCAATGTATTATTAAGTACTTAATACTTAAGATACAAAATAAAACAAGAATGTTTCATAGAAATGAAATATGAACGCCAATGTTTATTCCATAAAATATTCCACATAGTTCATTCGGTGGAAATCAATTTCTGTTTTCATAAGGTATTACTCTAATTATCATTCATTTTCAACCATAGGAAAGTCTTCCAAAGCTACAGAAACCACGTTTTTATATTTTAAATTCAGAATTTAATAAATGGTTATGTTTTGTGAGAATATTGATTTCCAACGTGAAAATGGATGTTTAAATTTGCTAGTCACAAGTGTTTATACGTTTAGTCTTTTGTAAGTTTAAATGAATCTAATACTTCTTCAGAAAGTGTATAAGAAATGCCATTTTTAGCCATCTGTATTATGTGTTATGTAAGCCATGGGACCATTTGTTAATAGCTCCATTTCAAAGTCTTTAATTATCGAAGTCTTTCACTGACGTAATGCATGATGAAATGTGGCATCTGTCATCTTTAGATTCGTCAATTTTTCCACATTAGTTTTGTTGTACTTGGAATCTCTAATATAGTTTTCATGAGACAACGCTTCCGTTTGCTTCCCATCTGTTTAACCAAGTCGTCCACCAAGTGGCTACTTTAACAAAGATTTATCGCTATTCGTTGCAACTTACGAACAAAGGCTGCTACCGTGTCTCCAACAGAGCACTGCCTAAGTGCATTTCCTTACTCGTTCCTTCTATCCTCTCGTACTCTTGCGACGTATCTAGTAATCAGAACCCTGTAGCAGCTACCGACAAGCAACAACAGAAGCAACTCTCAACATTGGCTACTGCTGCAGAGTTACCTCACGAGCACATGTGCACTCGATAATTGTGCTATGCATAGCATGCACAGGGTCCTCAAAAAGTATTACGGGAATTATGGGATAATACAATGGAAATTATCGTCAGATCAGCGTTCAGTCAAATGAATGTCTTCTACTTCTATTTGTAGTTTTACGCATTATCTAAAATAGTGAATTATTATAAGCAATTAATTTCATGCTCCCTAATAAGCTTTTTAGATTCCATTCCACAATATAATGATATTAATAATATTTCTTTGAAATTCAATGTACAGTTATGACAAAAATGCTACTGGACAAAACGCAAAATTTCTGCTAGAAAAGAAAACGAATTTCCTGGATTTTAGCCATTGTGAACTTCATGGAGTTATTTTGGGAAATAGCATAATCCTTTTTTATTTTATATGCTAAATTATAAAGGTCATCAAATATGGATTCGATAAAAATTCAAAGTTAAGAAAACAAAACGAAATAGAGGAATATTTGGAAGCGACGAAAATGTATTCAATCTTGCCTTTGAGAGAGATTGGCAACAGTTCTAAAACACAACATTCATTTTCCTATTTTCTCCTCCATTCCATAAAGTTATTCGAATTGTACCCAATTCTATACCAGCAGGTAAATAAAAGAACCTCCGTTTATGGCGCATCCTGTATGACCACAAGGGTGTTCGCTTTTGTGAAATGCCATTGCTGGTGCCATCGAAGGGTTAACATCGCACGGGTCACGATTTGCAAATCGCTGGGGGCATCTGCATGTTTCTTGTTAACGAGGGTGCTCCGATTATTTATAGAACGATTCGAGAAATTGTGTCGATATCGTGGAGTTTTCTTAAAGCATTGTTCTCTGCTAGCGAGCGCTGGATATATGTTGAGAAGCTCTGGACTCTGAATACAAGGAAATTTAATTTGTAAATCTACTCCTTTCTTCTGGTAAGGAGAAAAAGCAAAGGTCCACACCGCGTAAGTCTGAAATCAAGAAACTTGTCCATTTCAAGTGTCACGAAATACATAATTTAACGTTTTTGCATCTACGTCTTAGAAATTACGAAGATTTCATACGTGAAGATTTCGTCACATAATTGTAATTGAAACGTCACTCATAAGAAATTACTGATTTTCTAACAAAATAAACGAAGGAAATCATTCTTATTCAGCTAATTTTCTGGAATACGGCCACCGTAGAGATAAAGGCAAATTGATTCGGAATCTACCCGTGCGTTGAAGTCTCCTATATGCCATTTTTGAGTTGCTTTCCTCAAAATCCAATTCCGATAATTCAGTATGACATGTTCTTGTGCTCTATAATGGTTCGTGTTAAACACACGGGTCCGGCACCTAAGTTCTCAGAACGGAACTACTTATCCAGACTGTGGTCACACTACTAATTTATATAAAGATCATGGTCTCTTTTTGTAGGTCGTACTCTTTCATATCGTTAGACTTCTCTGTGTGTCTACTGGTGACATCTTGGGACCACAATGTGGTTCCAAGAGCACCCACCAGGTCCGTCGAGTGTCGGAGACTGCCGACTCAGTCGGTCACCCTACCCGCCTGAACTTAGGCTGGGATTTGGGTTACAGGTGACCTACCAGTCTGCGCACTGGTTGACGGGAACACGTCAAGCTTTCGTATTCCTACTACTTTATGCACAGGTAGTAGCCGAGCAGCAATCCTGCTCACCGATCGGAAGCCTAAACTTCCTTCCCGTACCACGGGTGTGGAACCCACTGCCCGACAGAGTCCAACCCATTTAAGGGGCGTCAGATAGTCCATAATCAGAGTTCCCTGTCTACTCGGTTTAAAGTGCTGAGTCACACTCGAGACCGCGATCTTGACCAAAGACAAGTCTTGTTCTCTACCACTTCGTATAATCCCCAGCATCCGATCCGTTGCTCCATTTAAGGAGATTGGGTACGGGGGTGGTGAAGCTTGTCCGTTCGTCCAGTGGTCCACCGAACGGATGCTAACTTAATCCGGGTTGACTCAATTAAGTGTCTACCCTTCAGACACTTAGCTGTGTTCGAGGGCGGACCCTCTCCCCGTGTGTCGGAATCCATAAACCTTACTGGATCCCAAACTGTGACGGGTAACAGTTCGAGACGCAACTAGTTTGTCTCTTCCATCTGTCCGAAACTTCCTTTCCATTTGCCTATGGTATCTAGGATCTGGGCGGGTTACGAGTTCCAGTAGTAGTACACTCAAGGTGGTGAGACACCGTGCACCCCCCTTTACGTAGGGTTCGTCGAGGCCCCTCTCTACTCGGAGTTCTCTACTCGTTGTTAGGCAGGTTTACCCAGCAGCCAGGGTTCCCCCAACGAGTAACGGCCGACATCCCTTACGGGAACATCTCCCCCCTCCTCTCTCGGACCGATCCTTTACCCGCGTTCACGGGATCGGGTACGGCGCCCGAGTGGCGCCCCAGTTCGACCGGGGGTCAAACCGACTGGTAAATTCAGTATGACAGCATGAACTAAATATTTACTGGTAACTTATTGACTGACATTATTTCACTTTTTTAACGATAAGTTCTCTCAAATGAATACGGTCGCTAACAATTGACTTTTAACTTATCATCATTAAAGATTCTAACTTTCACTGAAAAAACATTCAATTATCGCAAGAGATTTAAAATTTTACAACTTGACAAAAAATAACAGTAATACATTAATTAATCAATAAAAGAACACTGTCTTAAAATCATGTCATTATTTTATGATATAAATTAACTACTTTTTGACAGTTATTTATTTATTTATAAACAAAATAAATAACTTCCTTATGAGTAAAAGAAAAGAAAATGTATTTTACATTTCTTCAACAATTTTCTTGACAATTTATTGTTTTGTTATCTAATATGTTGGATGATTATTCTTCTGTAAACGTGAGATAAAAGTTGTATGACAGATAGGTTGCAGAGATTGAAAAACGTGAATTGATTGGTCTCTAATACATAAATACCGTGACATCTTATAAGATTTGTGGACATTAAAAAATGATGATAAAAATGATAATACATGATACTATGAAAACAAGATGAATTTGAGAAAAGAAAAGAAACGTGTGATAAAATAATATTTTCAGTGAAGTTCTGAAGATATTTTTAAATGCATGTATTAAAGTGATCATTTGGAAATAGTTCATAGTTTTTAATTGGAAGAGTCTTGAAATCATTATAGATGTGTAAACATAATCTTTTACGATTATAAATGTCTGACTCTTTTTCTCCTCTCAAACTATATTTCAAATTTAAAGAGTTTTGAATTGCGTTCGATTAATTGCACTTTAATAAAATATAATACATTTTTCCTTCTGTACATAACCCCGAATCTTAGAAATGACAGGCCAATGTAAACTGAATAAATATAATCACTAAGTAGAAAGTGTAAATTTTTACCACCATGTTTGAAGTGTAGGAAATGCATATTTATACTACCTGAAATGTACTCGTAGTACTTCTTGAAAATATCTCTTGATGATATTTAAATAAAATATAAAATGTAAAGTGTTGTTTTGTGTTCAATTAACTATTAATCACCGTTCTTATGTTTTAAATAATATCTATTTTAAAAGACTTTTTAAAATTTATTTAAATTTTATTTAGATACATTTTTCCTTGGTTCAGATCATATCCTTTTCATCAACTGTAATGTAATTTACGCACACAAAAAATTTCAAATGAATACCAGCTGAAGAAATGATTATATGACGTAAATCAAATATATGTAAGGGGCACTTCTTCACATTTTGGTACTTGCACAGTCTCCATTCGTTTCTAGTTTTCAGTATTCATATTAATCCTTCGATTGTATTTGCTTAATGAGCCTGTTGCGCAGAATTCATGACATCCTATGTTTGGCAGCGATGTTGCTCTTAACATACTACCTTCAAGTGACCCTTGCAAATCATGCTGAATAGCAAGAATAGTATTAAAGGGAGTTTCGTCATGCCCTTGTGCTAGTGTAGTCATGTCAGATTGGGAGGGCAGTGACGCAAGATATTGGTGGAACTGAGTTAGTATATCCGTTGAAAAGATCCAATAGTCACGAATGAACGTGACTGATACATAAAGTCGAAGTTGCAAATGAGTATATTCGAATTCATCTATAGACATCTTCATTCCAAATGCTCATTCGTAATTATTTGTCCTTAAATCATGCCAAAAATTATTGCTTTATACTCATAGTCTTTTGGTAAACATATTTCGTCAAATTAATAATCCCTGAAGTCACAAGAGAAATGTATTGCTAAAAACTTTCCACGTTATAAGAAAAACAACTGATAAAAAATATTATAAGATATCTTAACGTTGTTACATTTCTGTGAACTATGTTTCTATCTTCTTTCTCATTCAAACGCCTCAACATGCGTATTGTTATTCACTATCTAACATATTAGAACGGTGTCGTAATATTATTATGTGTGCCATTGTTTGGAGCCATAGTTCTGTCTCTCAACCAATAGCAAGATGATTTATGAGGAGATAAGAAACCACTTACTAGTAAAATGGATAACTTTTTTTATTTAAAAATTCTCAAGCAATTTATAGATTAGCCGGAAATGGAAATGTTTGCAAAAGAAAGTGAATTCCACCATTGAGACATTACGGCTGTCTCCATAATTCTGCCCTGTGCATAAACAACTATTCTGAATCCGGGAACTGTGCACCGTATCCACTATATCGCGTGATAAATGAAAATGTACATCCTTATTCTGTCCTAGCAGAATAAGTCAACGGTGGAATAACAATCGCAGACAAAAAGTGCTACAACATTAAACAATTTCTTTACGACTTTTCCCAAGGTCTCCCATTTGGAATAGACCACCTCTGCACAACCAAAGAGATAAACTTGCATCTGTACACTTCGTGATGTAATATCGCCTGTTATTAGAGAACGCTTCAGATCACACCATTTCCTCCTCTCTGTCGGTCCGCCGCGAAAGGCCGTAGCGTTGTCTCTGTCGTAGCGGCGCGGTGTGGAGCACGTCGTGCCGACGAGGTAGCCGGGTACAGCAAACCATTTATTATGGCTTTGACACCGCAGTAGTCCCTAGCATTACACGTGCGTGAGTGAAGCCGCGAGCGAGCGAGGAAGGTGCTGCTAGTTTCTAAATCTCCCGCGGGGAGCGGTGCTTTCGCCGAGGTCGTGAGGTCGGAGGACCGACTGACGTGTGACGACTGATGTGCTGCGAAGAGTCAGTATTGTGTTGAATGGGACAAGGAAGTAGTTTCACACTAGATTCTAGTTTAGTATCGTATGGATATTAAGTAACGTGAGAGTTTGTGGATGCAATTTGTTGTCATTGAACATGAAGCGAGATTTTACAAATATGTTACATTATACCTTTAGGGTATGCTACGTATAGTTGAGGACTATGCTCATAAACAGTTTTCTGATTTTCTTAATGAGTCGATGGGAAAGATAACAATCCTACCCAAATCTGTAAGCATCACGTGTACCTCGCTCAGATTAGTAGAAACATTATTCTACTACTTACATTCATTATATAATCTAAGACTTCTGTAAGGCTCACGGGTCCTAAACCCCGCCATATACATCGTATATTTTATGTTAAAATAAAGCACTATTGAATTGAATTGAATTGAATATAATCTAGATACCCAAATGCACTATTACATTTGCAACAACTTCACTTACTGTAAACTTAACACACAACTCGCGAATACGTTGTCTAGACAAACTAAACTTTAAAGCTACATTCCGCATCACATTTGATGCGATATGGCCTCTAACACCCATCGGAATTCCAGACTTCGTTTAGCCGAGAAATATGGAGCGCACGAGTGATATTCTGGCAAAAGGCTAGACGGAGAGAGGGGGAAGGCGGTAAGCAAGGTGATCCGGTGACCTACACACTCGACGATGGCAAAGGAGATTCTTCCAAGGAACCACGCCCGTCTTAGGAGATGACCACATGTAACCTTGATGAGACCTGTTGGAAGCATGAGGCATTTCTTCAATCTGCCGATAAAAAGAGATCATGAGCTCATCTTGAAAAGTATCTAGCCGAAAAAAAAGAGACATGGAGTTTATGTCATCTCTTAATATATTCCACCAAATCTTTCAATTCATCCCTCAATCGATAAATAGTCCTATCAACGAAGTAAGTGAAGTTTCTTATACACCCGAACCAATACTGCTTTAAGAAGTGTTAAAAGTTATCCTCGTTGACGCTCTTGTAATACCAATATTTGGAATATTACTGAAGTTCGATATTCTGATAGGCAAATTTTACGGTTTAATAAACTCATTGCAAGAAATCTGATAGAGTCAAATGGAAAATCATTGAAACTAAACGTTTGCTTTGATTTTCAGTAGGATTACGCCGTTTTGATGTAATAATCGGATAATTTTCATTATTAATGATTTTTAGTGAGCATTGTTTATAAAAGGGCTCTAATGACCTTGACGTTGGCGAGCCCTAAAGCCCCAAGAAGAAGAGAATGTTTACAAAAAGGACATTAATGCACGAAAATTAATTAATAAAATATAAATATTTTCGAATGGTGACTTTGTCAAAAAAATTTCAATTCTATGCGTTCAAAATGCAGACATTATCGGTACCAAACTAGAAAATTGAATCGTTTCTGGCCACGAAAACCTTAAGAACATTTCTCTTATCCCATTTTATTTTCGTAATTTACATCTTGTGTATCTCTATACTTCTTCTTAGCTGTGTATGTAGAACATTATATTCTCCTTTCCATAACTTTAACTGCATTATCATATAGATACAATCTAGGCTAATCTATGTGTTCAATCATATTATTAATAGATAAATTTCACCAACCCCAAATAAATTACAATTACACCTTCAGGAAATTGGGAGTAGATCTGAGTGCAAAACAAATGAAAACGAATAAAAATTGAATTGGTCGCAGAGGAGACCACTTGGTTGTGGCATTCTCAGGTGCAGTAGGTTTTGCCCTTACAGACGAACGGACATCGCCTCCTTATAAAGTTCGGGATGGTACCAAGAGGTTACCGGGCCGGAACGACAATCCACTGACCGACGATGAAGACCGTTCTCTCCGGCTGCCATCGGGAATATCTTGATCGTGAGATTTATGGTATCATGAGGTCTCTCCATTAAAGTGGCATCGTAAAAGGATGCTCAAAGGCTGACAGCGCCAACAAGAGACGTTCGATGTGATGGAGGGAGGGATAGGAAAAGCTGATTTAATAAGCTAGACAACCATTATAAGTTATAAATTTATAGATTCTATAGATTCTCTTTTATGTAAGAAAATCGTGAAACGAGCAAATCAGTGCACAAAAAAAGCCTTGAAACACAACATGTTTAACGCACTCTTCTTTAGGACTTATCTATCTGTGGCCATCTATGACAATCCTTCTGATCCCAACTAGTACCTAACCCAGCGACGTATTCCCTTTCAGAACACCAATATCAAACTCAGTTATCGAAGAAAACAATTTGCTTCCCGACTCTAATTGCGTTTCTAAATCCTCTTCAGCACCCTTAATTATGAACAATTAATGTTTGTGGTACTGAGATAATAAAAAAATGATGTGATACAATTCCAAAGATTTGTATCAAATCAAAGATTCCAACCCTTCCGCAAAAGCTCTTTCCCATGAACTCCGTCTACTTGCCTCTAAACAACATTTTAATCTTTGTAAATTATTAAGTAAACATAATAAGAATAAACCTCTCTGACGTAAAAGAAAACTGTAAAAAAATAGTTGCAACGCCTGCAATATTATTTATTCATCCGTTTCTTTACCAGTCCAGTTACCCAAGACATGCAGAAAATTCATGTCAAATGAATGCCATAAATGTCGTAAATTTGGGTTTCCTCCTCCCATGAATTTCATTAAAAATAATGATTGTTTCAAAATTAAAATTTCAACATCTCCTCTGATCGTTGCCAATAAGAAGTCTTGGTTTAGATTATACATCACTCTTTCCATTTCATCTAACAATCTGTCAATGTATTCGGAAGAATGCACCTTGCGAACTGACGTAAGAAAGGGTAAATACGTTTCCTCTTTAAATATGTGAATGTCCTATAAAAATTTTGGAATTTTTATTTTCTAAAATGTCATTATAGCATGATATGTTATTTTACAGTATTAGCGGGTAAATTCACTTATCATAGCGCGCATCAGAGATGACAGACGTAGCAAAACATGATAAGAACTCAATACAAAATAATAATAATAATAATAATTATTATTATTATATCTTTCGTGTATGTTGATTGACCGTCTTATCGTCGCATTCAGACTAGACTTTCGCAACACAGCGATGGTATGTCATTTCCTTAGCAGGAAGCTAGAAAATCCTTCATCTCTTAATTTTATGTAATACAATTTTAGTAAGATACAGAAAATTCCTAGATTATCTCTTCATGTTTTGATGCATATTGCGGGATGTTTAATTGCCCGCATGACGTTTTCAGTAAGTAAGGTAGTAGGCCAGGATCATGCAGTCACCTTCGTAATGAACTTTCGGCGCTAAATGTCGACTTTTCTCCTCGGGAGAATCTTATTTTTCTTTTACTCTCGACTTCTTAAATAATTCTTCGTTTCCGGAGATTAAGTATTTAAGCGGAATATAATTATTTCCTGTCATGTTGAAGCAGAGAAAGTGAAAGGTGGATAGTTAGTGGGATCTGTAGAACAAATTAATGCGTGACGGTTTAGTCAATACATCATCTTAACTTTGGCGATGTTTGAAACAAAATTATATTTTCAATACTTTTGATGAAGTAATATATGAATTCAGTTTGATCCTTGCCGATGTATTTATGCTTTATTGTTCAAACGTGGATACCTTCATTTATCGCAGCTTAAAAATCTCCTTGGTTTATGAGTAAGCTAAAATGACGCGTATCCTTAATTATCTGGATCTAAACGCACATTTGTACATAATTGAGAATTAGGATCAGAGAGGTTTCAAAACAGGAGTCTACTTCGTGAGTGACTGAAAATCACAAAATATGTTCTATTTTCTAAATAAATATCTAAGCGAACGAACATTATTGGGAGTATGTCCTTCAAACAAGAACATGTGTAATAGGAAAGTTAGGACATTTCGAATTGCTATTCTGTATTTCGAAACAATTCTTAAATAATGTCATTCTAATACATCTGACACCACAATTGTTGATGAATAAATATGGGAGCAAAATTGCATTTGTATTCTCAACTATACAATTTTGTAAACACCTATACAATGTTTATTCTTTTTATTTATCAGCTATAATACGATCTCCGAAAACAAAATAAACACAAATATTTGGTCTGATTTGTTTCCCATTCAAATTTATTCAAATCAGTAGTATAATTATGCACATATAGTATTGGTGCAACGTAAATATTATGCAATAATACAATATAAATGTTCAACTTTTTACTCATTCAACAACATTTAAACGTTCATTGTTTTGAGTAAACTTAAGGCTTAATATAAAGTTCCACATCTATGATTAGAGCAGTGATAAAAATATATTATTACCCAAATGTAACTATTATTACATTGATTTCCGTGTCTCTCAATAGACTCAAACTATTTTGATCAAATATGTATTTATGTCCAATTAAAATTAAATATAATTCGATAAAAGAAATTCTGACTGATGTCTGAGTGGTTTAATTTTTTAGCTTTGTATTTTCTAGATTCGCGGTATGTGCAGGAATATTTCTTAAAGTGTATAAACTTCACAATACATTTATATGTTATTGATTTATTAAATGAATAACTAATTGAAATTATTATATATCCCCACCATAATGTTTCGCAGAAAAACAAATGAACGAGTCAAAAAATTGTGTCTGTCAAGATACGTGCGATGCAAGACGGTTTCTCGAATCCTCCCGCTCTTGTTTGTCGTCTGTCCGCATCAGCTGCGGTTTTGACCAGTTTCCTGCGCGCTTCAACGAACCAGTCGGTCTCCGTCTGCGGGCCAAGGCCGTCCACGCCTCGCAATTCCCCTCCTCTCCTCTCACCATCCACACACTAACACCCCTCCATTCTTACAATCGGCACCGCCTCAGGGCGGCGGGTCTCAACTCTGCGCTTCACTTCACATTTCGCGAAGGAAATTTCCAGATAATTAAAAGGCTCGGATAGGATTTCAAGTAGACATTTTACTTGTTTATTTAGAAGAGCTGAGGATGATATAATATTATTCATTCCAATGTAACAGACAACACATTTCTCCAGTAATTTAATAGAATGCAATTCATACATATAGATGAAAATGTTACTGTTTTTCTCTTACTAAGCAAAGACATGGAAATATTTTCTGCAAAAAGACAACGACAAACCGCATTATTATTTATGTATTACATAAAAGTGTGTGTGAGAGAGAAAGAGAGATAAATCAATAGTTTGAGGACCTTAATACCACCCTCCTATAATTATGTATTTAACAGAGTCAACTAAATGAATTCAATATAAATAATTACTTCTTCTTAAATTTACATTCATTGATTTTATGTAACACGTTCTTACTGACAAGATCCATATTGAGTTAGATTTAATTAGACTAGATTACGAAGCTGTGATGTTATACATACAGTGGATATTTTACCTGCTGTGATATTTTACCTACGGAAAGCTAAAGCACGCATTGGACCTTATATGAATGATAGAATTGGATAAAGTTCTGTAAAAAAAGATCATTAATTAACGAAGATTAATTATGTCTGAAAATTATTTAACGAAGGACCTATAACTCAAATGTTAATAGAGCTAACCACTGAAAAGGTACGCCTACATTTCAATTAAAGTAAAGTTATTTTGTAAAAGAAAATTCTACTGTCACAAGTGTCCTTTATTTCCATTATTTTGTTTATCGAATGGGATATGCTAGCGGAGTTATTTTCAGGGAACAGGAACCGTGCTTTAGCCATGAAGTGCGAGTATAGACTCATATATATATATTTTAGATTTTATTATCTCTATTTGTAATATTAACCAGAAATATGTAATTTTCATTTATTGAAGCATTAGCTTTAATATCCATCAGTTATTTTAAATAGGAGTAAATTTTTAAAACTAATATTAATAGCATAGTTATTATGACGCTAACTTCATCACGTTGGTTCAAAATGAGAAAATAACAATAGTCATTAAATATTCTTATAGCTTTGAAGGACAAAATTTCTCTTCGTTGTGAGATCTCTTTAAAGATACGTTGAAAAATGTGACCCCTGGACTGACTTTTCAGACTATTTTTGTCGTAAATTTTGAATCAACGAACTATATAGAACTCACAACTTTCCTACCGAAATTATGAAATTGACCCTCTCTACTAACCACTTAACTTCGTGGACAGTATATATAT